>JAFMSR010000002.1:16902336-17277228 GCA_022818135.1 Saxidomus purpurata | reverse complement strand
GTCGAAACATAGGTCCCCACAAAAGAAGTTCCTGGGTACCAGGGGGGGGGGGGTTTAACGGCTGGGTTTGGCAAATCTGAACTGAGTAATAATGAAGTCTTTGGTACTGTTTGTAGCCTGTTTGAAAGATCAGGAAGAAACTTCTAATTAGGTTGGAGTATCGCTGGAACAAAGGCATTGAAATCAAGTGTGATCAGGTTGGATTTTTTTTTGAAGAACTTACGTTTCAATGATAATGTTAGGTCAGGGACTTTTTTTTACAAACTTGCTTGAGAAATCATCTCTTTAAGAGTCCACTTGCGTTAATGGACCACTATTTTTAAACAGTGAGAATACATTTTTTAGAAGTTAAGAAAGTACAGATGCTTTCGGAATTCATTGCTAATATTTATTTTGACAGTAATCTTCTGAGTAAGATCTGATGCGAATTATTTTTTAACACATGATCTCCTTACTCACTTGAGGGACTTATCTATCGGTCACCAGTGTAAAACGGATCATTCATTCTGAGCGTTGTGGTACCTGTATTAAACATATAGTAAACTCTGTATAATTATAACGAACTCTTTGTGATGATTTATATTTGTTCTTTATATCAGGAGTATGCTGTATCTATACAAAACTTTTATATTGAATGAATAAGTAATAAAATAGGGCTCAGAAAATGTTTCCTTATATCCGGAAATTCGTTATATCTCTCTATCTATATTGCTCTGGACCTGGACTGATTTGAAAGGCTGATAAAGGCGTTCAAGATTTTTGAAACTATATGCACTTTTCAATAAATTATACTTTATTTTAGTTTTGCCCTACATTAAGTGACTACCCTTAAACATTTATATTCCTTTCAAACAAAACGGTTTGATATTTTAAAACATTACCTTTTTTCAAATGAGACGTATGACACTATTTATTATCAGAACAGCTTTTCTCTCTCTTTGAAAACCCACCTTTAAACAAAGCATAAAATGTAATTAACATTGTATAGAAATTAGATGAAACCAATCCATTGTCAAAATGAGCATTTAATTATACAGCATACAAAGAAATATTGAAAAGGATAAAGTAACATTAAACGATGAAAAAATAAATGATAATGAAGATGAATCTTACTCTATTAAAACAAATTACATTAAAAATCATCAGAATTTTGTACGTAATTGATAATACCAAATACCAGTTTAGACCTGGACTCGATTTTTATCATTGTTATTAATTAAGTTGCAACTGCTCTTTGACCTACTACTAGAAGTAAAAGTATTACAGGTACACGTAGCTAAGAATGTATGTTTCACTCGGTAAAAATTGCACCAGGAAATGTTGATTTTCATTGAAAAACGAAATTGTAGAAAAAAAGTGCTTTTATTGACGTAACCAGACCTACAATTGTTCTTCATCGCGGGTGCCCACGTTCGCTAGATACGTTGTAATGATTCTGAAATGCAGTGGTAATGGAATGTTAGCGCGGGCATTCCAACAACATACGGACGTTAAATACTCCTACATGCTTGCCAAAAGCCATTTAACATTTTCTAACTTTACATAGTATATAAATTAGATATGTTTGTATACACACTTTTCTTTTTCAAAGAAGCATGCACATTAACACGTAGTGAGTTACAAATTACATATTGAAATGTTTGATTGATTAACAGACTGTCGATGAAGTTCATAAAATGAAGCTTTTTCGAACGAGTATCATTCCCGATTGAAACAATCGCTAATGGTAATAGGCAGATGTCCTATCAAAATTGACCTTGTGAAGTTTTGAAGCCCTTCAATAATACTTAAACCTTTTATATTTATACGTAAAATAAAACGTAACTTACAGAAGTGACTATCAAATGTGATAGTTTTCAGATGTTTTTCTAGCTGTGTAATGTTTTAAGAGGCATAATTCATACTAGCAAGTCGAAAATATAATTTACAAAGAATAGCACTGTACACAATACAAGCATACCAATTAAAGGGAAGCAACTGCAAAATCAGTTATCAATATCGGTAGATTTGTTTTATGTTTATTATTCTGTACATTGAAGAAACGTTAGTTATGAATAAGGTAGGCATATAATAATGATTGTCAAACTCTAATAAATGATGTAGAATGTTCAGCACGGAATAACACTTTATTTCAATTAGTCTGCCGAGAGAACTGAACAATTTGTCACTTGATGGCCATTATGATTAACAGCATTTTTAACCTACAGTTCTTTAATAAAAACGAATTCCGTCGTTAAGACTGCAGACGACTGACAATAAATCACGAAAAATTAATTTACAGATAAGTGTAAAAGTGTGCTACAGAAATAAACCTTTAGTTCTATCAGACGACCCCTACTCTGCAAAAGCTGTAAGACAGGTGTAGCTCGGATGCAACAGGAAAGGGCAATGGACAACAGCTCTGGTACTACTCGAAATTAGTTAATTAAAGTAAAAGCATTTTCATGCTTCTATACTCATAATTATGACGATCTTTGAATAATCAAAGCACAATTGTAACAGAGAAATATAACTTGGTCAACCACAAAAGATGAAGTGCGCTGTGACACCGGATACAGCTCCTTTCGAATACAGCTCCCCGAAGAGCTGTATTCGGTGCGCATTAACGAAAACAGCTCCCCGGAGAGGTGTATTCGGTGCGCGTTAACGAACACAGCTCCCCTAATCAAATAGGAGCTGTATTCGTGGTTCTTGTACCTTTTTTTCGAATAAAGCTCCCTAGAGACCCGAAGCAACATAGACGTGTATTTAAGGCGTATCCCTGCGGCACGGAATTTATGATAGAATAATAAAGATCCATCCCACTATTCAGGATGCAGTATACTTAGCCCTGGGATGTTTGTCTTTTTGAACGAAACTTAGAGGTGTAATGGCTTTTTTGTTGGTATCGAAGAATTATTTTCTTTCAATAAACATACATTTTTCCATACAGGACTGTTGCATATAAGGCGGTTTTGAACTTCATTTCATAAATAAATTGTTGACGGACTGAAGCACATTCACACCAGGGTGTAAGGCCCGACTGACGGACTGATAAGATAACATACTGCGTAGGACAACAGACAGATGTTCGGACAGAGGGACCCAAGCTTTCGAACTACAATTTGATCATTGACTTAAAAGTTTTCGGAACGGCCAAGCTTCTTCTTAAAGTGGAGACATAAATTAATTTGGCCAAAAGACACATCACTACGTACTCATACTTCTGTTATTTAATCCGTTTTATCATCCGTTTGATCAAACATGGGGAGCTTTATTCGAATGTGCATATGCTTTGGTTCGAATACAGCTCCGCTACACCAAGGGAGCTGTATTCGTTAATGTGCACCGAACACAGCTGTATTTGAAAGGAGCTGTATCCGGTGTTACAGTGCGCTCACAAATGCAAATTCACTTTGTGCCTCTTTGTTTTCATTAACAGATAGATCTACGTGTAAATGACTTGCAGAATTATTTCTGTGTATTACCGTTATCACCATCCTTAGATATACTAGACTTTCTTTCAGATGTCTTCTTTAAGTTGCAGACGAGAGTCCTTCAGTACCGTCTGCTACAAAATTACAGAAAACATGTACTTGAAAATTCGATAGCAAGAATTTTTTATTAATTGTCCCGGCTATAGTATACATTAACAATGTAGTGCATCGTCGGAACCCCCGTTAAATATTCTGTTACCACTCTTGTATCGGGCATAGCGTAAAGATGGGAACGCGGGTATTTCACGACGAGTACAGTGGAAACTTCACTGGAGATTCAAGCCGCTGAAAGGTGTAAGTTTTGGCAACTCCTGATATGCTTATTTATAATTGATTGAGTGTTAACTGCCTCATGCGTCTTTCTATACCATACATTCATCAAAGCTTTTCTTGTGTACATTGTTTAAATACTTTTTAAGCTCAATGTATATACATTAACTGTCAAACATTTGGAATGATGAAACATTGTAATAAACAATAAATGTCCGTTTCCATTTGGTTTAAATCATTTAAATGCGAGATATGTGTGATGTTTTAGACGACGGTTCTTTAAAATTGATAGAGATTCATTTAAATTTCATTCGGTAACTGATTTCACAGCGTTAACTGGTTTGTAATGAAGATAAATTGGTAATGGTTTTGTAGACTTTGGTGACGACGGGTCTCTACAGATGTATCATAACAGACGTCTATTACAGGAAACTGTGAAATAAACTTTTCACACTGTTTCCAAGGTAAGGTAGAGGTTTTAGACCGCTTGAGGAGTTATTGCCTGTACGGATAAGTTCCGGTTAGGTATACGAATCAATCGTTTACATTTTAATAATATATAATTTCGGCAAGCAAATGCGATATGATTTATCATAGAAAGCATTGAAGTAGGCTTCAAGCTTCAAGGCTTCCTAACGCAATTTCAAAATGCTATTTGATTAACTAAGAATGGAGTTTGGTCATTCTGGTATTTCTACCCCTGCTAAATAATATTATCGACGTGCTGTTCTGTTGCTGTGGAAAAGATCTTTGAACCATCACAGCGGAATCAAATGCACATGTTCGACTTAGTTCCTAAAGCGAATGTGCTTTATGTTCGTATAGTAAAAATTATGCTGCGTTGGGATTGACGTGTTTCAAAGTCCAGCCTTCTTAATTTCTAGTACATTATTCAAAACCTTTCTTGTTTCAGTTCTCTAGGTTAAACTCCTGTTTCTAACCGTTTTTCAATAATGTTTACAGGCAGGCAGTTAACCTAACCATCGTCCTGGGAAGACACAGTACTAGAACCCTACCCTCCGTAAGAATCTGCCAACTTTCTCACATAAAGTGCCGTGGTCGGTATCGAGCCCATGACCCATATGATTGGTTACAGAGATTTCAAATGAACGACTCTAACCGCTCTTCCAAGAAAGCAGTCAGTGTATAGACCTGTATAAATTATTATATGTGAAAAACAATCGACGACATTGTTCAGTAAGTATTTCTCACTGAATTATGTCAGTGATCAGTATATAATAAGTAGGTCTAGTACTGATCGAAGCTCCTTCAATTAGTTTATCAATCAAGTACGTTCACCAATACATTTCAATAAAATCAATTTATAAAAAATACCTGACTTGTTAAAATCTATCAATACACAGTTTTATTACTGCATAGGAGGTCTGTAAAAACAAGTAAAGTTAATATGAATCGACAACGTTCATGAAATGTCGCACTTATCTACACCCTCGCATTTTCAGTCGTCACTCATACAGACGCCATTGGGTGTTATTTTCAATATTTACAACGTTTATTCATAAAATTAACGGAACGAAACACGCAGGATACTAAATTACTTACTTCCGCAGTGTGTGACTTTTAGCGACAACCCCTCTCTACAACCACTCGTTTTGTTTTAACATTAAAATCACTTCTTCTCTTCAAGGCATTATTTTAAGGATTCTTAAATATTTATCCCTGCCTGCTGGGTTCGTTGTCGATATATTACCCATATCATTTTCAAATTAGTTACAATCAATTTATTCCAGAGAGATACCCGAAAGCGGAATATCTTATCCAGTAGGAATTGTCATAAATTAATCGCCGATAAGCCTGAAGGTGGGAAATTTACATTTTTATCAATATAAACACTTTATTAAAATAAGATTTAGGAATAGATTTCCGATTATCCCACGTATGAAGAGTTAAACAGGTGTATGGCTTAGAACGTTGACCAGCTCAGGGGTTTTCTATGCTAGCATTCAGTGTATTGGGACATACGTCCGTCCGTCCGTCCGTCCATCAGTACCATCCTGAAAACTAGATCTTGCCATACCCCTAGTTAGTTATAATAAGAAAATAATTTGTAGATAATTTATGTTATTTTGTCTTTTATTCGGACTAAAATTATGGTTAGCAAGGCCACAGAAATAATGAGTTTACCACTGTATTCTTAAAACTTCAAATAGCTCAAATAGTAATGGAGGATAGAACATTAAATATGGTATATAGATGAAGGTCAGTGAAAACATAATGCTTGCACTATCATTTATTTTCGTATTAGGACAAGTGGCAACATAAGTATTGAAAACACAAAAAGGGCATATTTGTTAAATGATTCTCATGGACTTACATATCTGGTTTTTAGTTCATAATTATTGGTTTCATTTTAGAAGAAGAGATTGAGGTAAGACATAAACCGATGGGGAGTCCTGCATTGCCTTTAATACTCCAGTCACTTGTTATTTGTGTGCCAACTCCACCCCTACAACTAACCCCACCCCGACGCAATTACATTTGTACATGATAAATGTTTTTGCTTTTGAAAAACTTTTGAAAACGTTTCTGTTTATTTACCCTTTCTACACCCACTCTATCTATATTCTCTTTTACTGAAATTTAAAGAAGTATGAATTTTCGTAGTATCCTCTACTAAATAATTATATGAGAGAACCAAGAACAAAATTACACATGAATAAATACAGGTTTCATATATTATCCTAAGATCTACAATCCTTTCATACCTTGTCCAAAATTGTCCTGAACGTATATTAGTTACAGTTCATTAAATTAGTTTGCGATAAAATCAAAGTACAATACACTAGCCCAAAGATAAAACAATTAAAATCGTGACAAATTCCTCAAATAAACTTGTGTCCTGCTTAATTATAGCAATAACATTTAAAACGTATGTAGCATAAAAGGTATACATACATGGGTCTTCCTTGGTATTGCGGTTAAGGCATCCTCATAGGGAGCAGGTCAAGGGTTCGAATCCCAGAAAGGATCCGTTCTGATATGGCCGGTTATTCAGAGTCGCCAGCTAAATAAATAATGATTACCGTATGCCTACCTGCCTGGGGACTGATTTGGGAGGTAAATGTACTCAGGAAAGAAGGAGTCTTAAAAGTCAAAATAGCTAGTCCTTGATGTAGGGGCAAACAAACACTTTACTTTATCCATTGAATTCGCGAGGCGAGGGAGGTCACACCGCTGATTGGATTCGCGAATCGGACTCACAGTTAAAGGGTTAAATGTGCGCAAAAGAACAAGTTACTCTATATACAAGATGCAATAATTAATTGTATACTGATTTGTTTTCGCTAGTTCAAAGAAACAAGATCCATCAACTTATACGAGTCTCTGACAGCACACCAACCATGATCGGATCAATCGCTTATGGAGCAAAGTATATGCAGCTTTCATCACTGCTGCCAGTACTGCTGCGTGTGACGTCATGTCTCTTACCAAAGGACACACATCAAATGACCCTGTCGGTGATCGCAACTAGGTCCCTTGGATCAGATTCTTACAGTATAACTGCGAGTCATATACTTGCAAAACACCGCTTTTTTCTGTATTTTCAAATCTTTCTTTCAAAGTCTGATGATAATATTTTTTATAAATTTTCTTTTTTTATAGAACCTGTATGCAAAGTTTGAGGTCGGTTCAGAATAGGAACGAGTATGAAAATGAGTCCGCCTGTTATGCATGAAGTCGAGTCAGTTTTACGGAACTAAAACTACACGGTCATTTTAACAGTCCAAGGGACGCAACTAGCATACATGGTTAATGAATAAATCCAGTAGAGCAGGTTTACGTTTAAAGTAAACAAGTATATTTGCTTTATTTCAACGATGAGACTGAAAAGCTGTTGCATATTATTACAAATAGAAAATACCGCATTAGCATTAACTGTGAGAAACATGGCACACCAAAAGACAATACCAACGTGCAAAATAGCATCCATTAAACGTTCAGCACATTTTGTACAGAAAACAATGTTAACAATCATCACAAACACTATACTTGTAAGTCACATCTGACGTATGGACTCCCTTTAGAAAGAGCAATAACTCGCCTGGACAGGGGAAACTCAGTGTGGCACATGAGACTTTGTCTGGATCGAAAATTGTGTCAAAGTTGCGCAGAAATATAAATAAGAGAAACGCTAAAGTATACGTGTACAGTTTGGTAGTTAGAATGCTAATAAGTGACATTTGTTTAAGAATTTTCATCTTGATCATAAAATGCCTTTCGTATTCTTAGTATGTTACCTTACAAACAAAGTCATTATAATTATTATTTGTATGTTACCTTGTTACCTTAAAACAGTAAACTTGCTAATAAATTTCATTATTATTCTTACTACGCTCTCTTCCCTCATTGTTATGCAACCAGATCTTGACAGTTTCAAACAGGCCCTGCACTCCTACCACAGTCCCTCGATAGATGAAACAGTGCTTCAAACCTTTGACATTTTTTGTCTTTTAACCTTTTCTCGCAGCTGCCAGTAAAACCCGAAAGGGTAGGTAGGCAGGCAGTCAGGCAGGTATGTAGTTCTCTGAACCTATCTTCAAAGACAAGTTTGATATATTGTTCAATATAAATCCTAGTTAAACATCTAGCTCTAGATAGATTTCTGTTAAGTTTAGAATACATACAGTTTTCTGAAAAAAACAAGAGCTGTCACTCACAAGTGACGAATGTCCCCGAAAGAGGTGTCTCACAGTCTTTGTCCTCTCCATGTGCTCAATAATTGTGGTATGTAATTTTAAAATCCATGCGACACATCGGCTTGATGTGCTAGACATTTGTGCCAAGTTATTTTTAAATCAGTCAGTGCATGACAAAGTTATAGTCCGGACACGAATGTGTGCATATATACAGGATTCCATTACCTTCAAACTTTAAGTGTGACCTTGACCTTTGAGGTAGCGACGTGGGTCTTGCACGCGACACGTCGTCTTGATGTGCTAGACATTTGTGCCAATTTCTTTTAAAATCCTTCTATGTATGACAAAGGCATAGTCCGGACACGAATGTGTGCATATATAGAGGATTTCATTACCTTCAAACTCTAAGTGTGACTTTGACCTTTGAGGTAGGGGCGTGGGTCTTGCACGCGACATGTCGTCTTGATGTGCTAGACATTTATGCCAAGTTATTTTATAATCCTTCAATGCATGACAAAGTTATAGTCCGGACACGAATGTGTGCATATATACAGGATTCCATTACCTTCAAACTCTAAGTGTGACCTTGACCTTTGAGGTAGGGACGTGGGTCTTGCACGCGACACGTCGTCTTGATGTGCTAGACATTAATGTTCCAAGTTATTTTAAAATCCTTCAATGCATGACAAAGTCACAGTCCGGACACGAATGTGTGCATATATACAGGATTCCATTACCTTCAAACTTTAAGTGTGACCTTGACCTTTGAGGTAGGGACGTGGGTCTTGCACACGACACGTCGTCTTGATGTGCTAGACATTAATGTTCCAAGTTATTTTAAAATCCTTCAATGCATGACAAAGTCACAGTCCGGACACGAATGTGTGCATATATAGAGGATTCCATTACCTTCAAACTCCAGGTGTGACCTTGACCTTTGAGGTAAGGACGTGGGTCTTGCACGCCACACGTCGTCTTGATGTGCTAGACATTTGTGCCAAGTTATTTTAAAATCCTTCAATGCATGACAAAGTTACAGTCTGGACACGAATTTGTAAGTGGGGACGCACAGACGGACAGACGGTCAGACGGACAAACGGACAGACAGACGGACGGTGCGATTTTAATATGCCATCCTTCGGGAGCATAAAAATAACCCATTTCCATAAAAAGTGAGATCCAATTAACCGTCACGTACAAAAGTAAGTTATTTCCCCTACCTCCAGGGACATAATGATTGCGAATTCTTACTGCCGTTCTAAGGGAAGTAACTGTTGCACGGAACATAGAGTACGGCATAGATTTTTCTTTAGTCTTACGAGTCACATGACAAAAACATGGCGGAACACGCCAAACAACAGTGTAGGACCTAGGTACGTAATAAAACAGGATTTCAAGGCTTGGAATGTCATGAAACTGCCATAAGTAAAATTACTTTAAAACAATAATTTATTCAATGAAATAAAAGAATACTGATTTTTGTACTCATGAAACTCCGGAATACTACAAGGAAAATATTTTACACCACGGACCGTGCTTGCAAAACTGCAAAAGGGGATAGGCACGTAAAATTATTATTTTTACATAGTATACTATAGACAAGGGAACCTACTCCTAAAATTGACATATCGATGGTCTAGTCAAGACAGCATGAGACATCATAATTGAAAATGTCCATTTCTAAACAAGCTCTGATCGGTGTGGTGGCCTTAAAGCTTTCACGACGTCGTTTATTTTTACCTGGAGCGTTATCACACCTATTTATCACGCGGGATTAACTGGTTTTTGTCCGTAGTTTAGCAAAACGCCCGTCATTTTTCATTTAAATACCAATTTTAATTTAAAATGGTAAATTGGAAAGTGAAAAATTTTCGAAAACTGTGAAATTAAAACCTTTATAAATAAACTTTTGTTTTAAACGCTGGTTAACACGGTCCATGCTATTCCGTCTTGCTTTTAGCGATGGATGGTAATTTGACTCGCGTTTGGTCTTACAAAACGTCGTTATTATGTTATTAAATAAAAAAACGAAAATCTAATTCATAACAAACAAAATATAACCCTTAATTTACATTTTAATTAGCATTTTCTATCATTTACCCTAAATATACAGTGAAAAACTGTGCACAAAATATCACCGAATCGCGAAAAATCACCGGTGACGCCTTTTTTAGATTTTGATCGGATCTAACCGTCCCAAAAAATTAAAATACGGGTGAAATGCGAAAATCTAAGACATAACAGACGCTTAGACTTAATCATGAGAAAAAGATGTTACACAATCCCATGAACACCATGCAAGTAGGAAAGAAGCGCTAAAATTAGGTCGGTTTTAGGCTTTCGGCCATTTGTGAAAAAAACGCTCATATCAAGTCAACTTTCCAATGCGAATCCATCTAAACCAAAACATCGGGAAAAAATAATGATATTATGATAAGGGAATGCATATATTGTATTAAGGATCTCTTTGTTGGTCAAATTGATTGGTAAAATATGAGATATCGTGATATAAAGTTTCAAATTTTCTTTCTTTTTCCAAAATGGCGGGTACCCAGATGTTTGTCACGTGATCCGAGGCAAGTTATTTATCGTATTACTCTCGTTTCCGGACCATACTATTTGAAAGACCTTGCTCTGATTAACTGATTAAAATACAGCAGGGGTCCGTTAGCAGGTTAGTGGGGTACAGGCATAAATTACATCCAAAAATCAACTTTGAACGCCGACATTTGAGACCCACGACATATACTGGATGGATGGAAATAGCAATGCATCGGTTACACCAGTCTCACGATTTCCACTTCGAAGGCAGACCGATTTTACAGGTTGACATTTTACAGTTGTCCGCCTTCTGCGTCTCACTTTGAAGTGCTAATAGCTGGGAACACATCCCCAACGAAATTCTGTTGGGCACTTGTAACCCCAATAAAATCCAATATTTAAATGTATTTATGATTTAATATGATAGGATTAAGTTTTAAAATGATGCTAACACAATTCTAAGTTACATTTACCTCACTACACACCTTCATCAATCGGTGAAATATGAAAATAAATGGCATATCGTGCCTGATGTGTAAACTTGCATGTTTAGGTTTAAACATTCAGATTTTTATAAAGTGGTGAGATTTTCTTATAATTTTTTAGGTTTTCATTTAAAAGGATATTTAATTCATCATTTTAGACCTGAAAATTGTTTTTAGAAGTAGGTAAATTGTGTATTATGCGCTGGTTGTACCTAATGTTGAAACTACATTTTTTGCCTGTTATGGAGCACATTAAAATTAGGCGTAGAGGTGTGACAATTATAAAATATCAGATCTGTGAAAGGGGTCACACTGAAACGCCAAATTAATTAGGCTACGGTTACACTTTGAGTTACATAATTGATGCATATTTAGAGTTGATTACTTATGAAATAACATCGGTTCCAGCGGTGTTCATCGATTAATAAACAATGATTTGGAGTTAGACAATAACAACACTGAAAAGGATGTTATTTTGATTCTAACATGACCAGATACATTTTGTATTACAAAAGGTGAACAAATTCAAACCGTTATTTTCTACGCGAACACTCATTTAACGTCATGCAACGCAATTAATATGACGTCATATTTACAGCATATCCGCTCCCGCGTTGTCTATGGTTTAATATATATAACATAATTTTTCTGCTCTTTGTATATAGAGACAAAATTGTGAGTCATGTTGAATAGTTCAGGATGTTTAATTAACACCAGACCTCGGGTCTTGACCCGTGAAAATCGAGGAATACCCGTATTTGACCCGCAATAAAAATGCGTCAACTTGATCTGCGAGAATTTTCATAATGCGTCATGAGTCTCATCAATTTCGCCATGTCAGTCAAAATCCAACCGTCCTCTATTGGATAACATGTGGGCGTCGTTACAAGTCTTGGGATTAGATCGTCAGTCAAACAATTGATTGTCGTCTGTTGGTTAATATACGAAAGAAGTCAGAGTCAATTAGTCATTACCTATCAACCAGCACGTGACAATTAAATTTTTTTCCGATAATCATATGTCATTACTGACATTCACACATGCTTTCATGTTTTAAAACTTGTTAGAACTCAACCAGAACTGATGTTGAAGAGTAACGAATGACAATAAAAGCATTGTTGTTTTTTTTAATATTAAAAGTAGTGACTTATGTGATGAAATATTAACTTTCAAAATTGTTATGGACATAAATTTTTCATTACTCTAATTATGGGTGGGCATTATCCGGCGCCTTCAGTATTTGTCAATGCGTATCATTACTTGAATATATTTTTTGGACATTTTTTTGTATTAAAACTTTTTAAATATGTCGGGGGGGTTGACGGAAAATAACGGACATGCGAGGTTGCGAAAATATGTGACAAACAGGGAACAACATGATTTTCAGCTGATAGGGCCTAGGAAATGGATGAGCAGCTATCTTATTTAAGAATCATTAGAAAATATGACTGAAAAGCAGCAGGACACAAACAGAAAAATATGATATGCAAGCCATATATTACCTGAACCCGATAACCCTTGACTCGACCCTTAAAATTGTCACTTTGACCCTTGAAAATTTGATTTTGACCCTTGAAAATTTAGGTTGAAGAGTCAATGACCCTTGATTTTCAAAGCCTACCGAACACCCTGTAGTTTATAACTGATGCCTGCATAATTGCTTATCAACGGCGTAGTACATGCACAACATGCCAGAGTGAGCTTTTAGGATCACTCGCGTCGTACATTCACATTCTCCTTCAAATGACATATCCTCTGAAAACACTAGGCCATGAAACTTGGCAGGGATTCTCCTTACATGAAACCCAAACATAGTTGTTCAAATAATTTCATTCCATGCAATCTCTGGTTGCCATAGCAATGGAAAGGAAAACTTAAAAAATCTTCTTCTCAATAACAGGAAGGCCAATAGCTTATATGTTTGGCATGTGGGACTGCCTAGCCAACCTCTACCAAGATTGTTGTGTTGCACATTCAGAGCCAAGGCGTTGCATAGGGATCGCTTTGTCCATCAGTCTGTCCGTCACAAAAACTAAACGTTGACTATAACTTTGCCATTTCTTAAGAATTCTTCATCAAACTTTCAAATTGTATTGCTTATGACAAAAGTGTCGGGAAGTCACCAAATTTTGTGGGTCATTGACTCAAGGGCGTATTTGACAGAGTTATGTCCATTTTTGTACTAAGATTTTGTCATGAAATTATTGGTTATTCTGACAAAGTGTAAGAGAGCGACACAAGTGTTCTACTTAACACCCATCTAGTTTATTCAAATAATGACCTCCAGGTCAAAATTGACCCCACCTGGGGATCACTTGTTAGCTCACGTGGCACAAAGTATAAGGATTGTATTCCGTCCGGCGTCCGTCCGTCCACCATTTCCTTCAAACAACATCTCCTCTGAAACCACAGGGCCAATGTTGATGAAACTTTGCAGGGATATTTCTTGCATGAAGCTCTATCAAAGTTGTTTAAATAATTCCATTCCATGCAGAACTCTGCTTGCTATACCTCTACCAAGATTGTTCAAATTATGACCCCCAGGTCAAAATTGACTCTGCCCGGGGGGTCACTTGGTTTTACATAGGCTTGTATAGGAAAAACTTTAAAAATCTTCTTCTCTGAAACCACAAGACCTAGATATTAGATATTTGGCATGTAGAAATGCCTAGTGAACCTCTACTAAGATTGTTCAAATTATGACCCCCAGGTCAAAATTGACCCCTCCAGGGGGTCACTTGATTTTACATAAGCTTATACAGGAAAAACTTCAAAGTTTGTTCAAATCATACCTCTGGGGTCAATATTGGCCCCACCAGGGAAGTCACTTGTTTTACAAAGATGTATATAGGAAAACCTATTGTCTTGTGGTCTTCCACCTACTTTGTTCATGATAGCCTCTTGGGTCAAAATTGACCACACTCATTAGGCAAGTGGACTTGTATTTAGGTGAGCGGCCCTCTTGTTTTTACAAAGGCTTACATAGGAAAATCTTTAAACATCTCTAAAACCACGAAGCCCTATCAGAGAAAATGGTATTCAGATGAGAGATATAGGGCCATCTTGGCCCTCTTGTTTTGTTGTTGACATTTTGCAGGCTAATGATCATGCAGTTTCTAATGTATGATCACCTAATTTCCATGATCCAGACCTTGTCACGCATACATGTATGTCATGTCACATGATTGTGCTGGTATATGACACAAGAAAGGGGTATTCACGCATTCCATAAGCTATTGCAATGAGATTAGTTCAGATTTGACAAAGAATCTTCATCTTATTATTTTATAATGCCTTTAATTATTAATATAGTACATTTAATTTAGTAGTTCAAGGATTTGAATAAGATTCTGTCAATGCTGAAACAATGTTATACACATGTTAAAACGTTGGTTTAAACCTTCACATTGGAATACTATATGGTATAAAGTCACGACAACTTTTTATCAAAATTGTTTGTTTAAACTTTATCACTTTGTACAAAATAATGTATATTAAATGACATAAAACCAAATACAGTGTATAATGCCTGAATTTTAGCATAATTATCTGAACCTTATACCTTTAGGTAAGAAGTTAAATTACTATTCTTACATTTATATGGTAATGAAGTTGAGCTTAAATGCAGTCTATGTTTTAGAATACATGTAATGATATTGCTGTTGTCGCTTTGAAATTCTGTTATCCAAATGTACTTAATACTATCTGATAGGAGATCATATTGTGGTGGAAGGCATGTGACTGATACAACTATCGAGGATAGAAATAATAATTGTTCATCAAATTTGTTATTCCAGACCAAAATCTTACAAGTGGGAACATGTGAGGGTTTATTGAATATGTAACCATCTGTAAAGGAAGCAATAACGACAGGGTGTGAAAATGAAGTTCACCTATAAACTATTTATATTGACAGTGCTGTTGGAATTATCCTCTACATTGGAGATAGGTATGTACAGTTCTTACATGTTTTATTTGTGACATTTATGTACATGTAAGATTGTTTATTTGTTTGACAGTCTGACATTGACAGTCTGACATTGACTTGAACCAAAATCAAATTTTGTACCGGTATATGTTTAACAAGAATTTCAAATGAACTTTGAAACTAAAGGTTATTGTATTAAATGTTCAACTTCTCTGGTTGGTATTTGATTTGTTCTTCATTTTTAACAAAGGAAAACTTATAAGAATTATGTGTATAGCCTGTTTAAAACATTGAAACAAAAAAGAAATTAAACAAAGATGTTTTTTGTCCTATTGTGGCAATGTTAAATACTAGTTAATTAAAAAAAATTGGTCATTGTAAATTTTAAAAAAAACAGTAGTTTAATAGTTACTTTTCTAATAATGCTCGTACAATGTGTATTGCTGTTAGTACATCAGAAATGTTTATAGGATTTTGTTTTCATCCAGTTATAGCAAACACTGGTGACTGTGTACACAGGTGACTGCATATACCAGTGACTGCATATACCAGTGACTGCATACACTGGTGGCTGTGTACACAGGTGCCTGTATACATTAGTGACTTAATACAGAAGTGACTGCATATGCAGGTTTATCTGTACTTATGTTTACTTGTAACGGGTAAATTATTTTCAGTGGATGACTACAAACTGAATGTGACAAGCAGTGGCCCAGCAGTGCGTGGCTCTGTTATGACATTCCAGGCACAGCTGTATCTTGGTACAAGTAAAACTCCAGAAGATGAGAACCTGTTCCGATATGAGTGGAGGAGTACAGTTGATTTGATGACAGTAAGTAACTTCATTTACATGTACATTTACCTCAGTTATTTACTCTTAGGCTTACAGACGTTAAGTGTAAGTTAGGTTGTATATTCAGTGTATTTTGCTGAAGAATAACAGCTTCTTTAAAGCTTCTATCTTACAGATTCCATTGAAAAAAATTCTGAATAACTAAGTTAGTGCAAAATGTCAGTCTTTGACAAGTTACTGAAGTTGTCAATACTTTAGCAACATACATGTATTATTGGTGAAATGATGTCTTTTCTAGGAAACTCAGCATGCCAATTACAACACAAGCCTTCACCGCTGCTTCGACTCTGGTGTTGACCCAGACAAATACAAAATGAGAGTGGTTGTATATGACTTGAAGTCCAAGGCAGCTTTCAAACCAGTTGCTACCAAAGACGTGGACTTTGTCATTACATGTAAGTTTCAGGGCTCCAGACAATTCTATGGGGATGTTAGTTCCTCAAAAAATAAGACAGCATTGGGGTTGGGCAGTTTCTATTACCTGTATACATATGTATAAAAAATCTGCAATGAAACTGTAATGAGTGGTATAGGACTACAGGGCCACCATGGCACACTTGTTAATTTTGTTGCACATTATAATTTAAATGATGAGCAAGTACATTGAAAAAGATAAATCAGTCATCTCAGAAACAACCAGTTTGCAATCTTGGGCAGTCTTTGCCCTGATTGCCCTCATATATATAGATACTTAAAAAAACTTTCAGCAATATGATCACAGGAAATATATGCATGATGTACAAATTTTGAAATGTGCTATAATTTAACATCAACAGTCTAAAATTTACACTGATCAATTGTTTATAAAAAAAAAGTCCTGTAAATGACAGACATACAAAAGACAAAAAACAGTATTACAAACAGTTTTTGTACACTCAGATATCCTTGTATAAATGATATTGTTGCAGTATTTCATCATGTTATTCAATACAGTTATATACATTGGGACTAGATAATTTCTATTATATGTATGTAGTAAAATGCTTACAATCTTTTTACAATCTCTTCATTTCAGCGAGAGTGAACGGAAATTTGAAACATAACCAGACTGTTCACAGAAGCCTGGCAGCTCCTAATAACACATTCTCAACACAAAAGCCAGTGCATTTCCTAGCCAATCTTACTGATAATTTCAAATATTCACCAAACTTTACATACAAATGGTACATAAATGACAAGTTGTTTGAAGCAGGCAACACTCAAACTAAAGACATTGCGATAAAGAAATCGGGGAAATACACTGTGAGACTGGACATCACTTCGTCGGGGATTATAAGTGATTGTAAAGACTTCGAATATCTCGCCAATCCCGAAGGTTCATTCAAATCAGATGTGATACTGAAAGGTAAGGCCTGTTGCAGTTAAAGTTTCATAGAGAAGAAAATTTTGTATATTGTTGAATGCAAATAGTAGCATTACTATGGAAATACGTGTATATGTTTTATTTTTCCAGTCTTTATTAAGGATTATGATAAATGTATTGTTTGTATTTGCATGTTATATTTGCATATTGGTTTATGATATAAAGTTGCATTTTATATTATATGAATTTGCACATTTTTATACCCCCAAAACGAAGTTTAGGGGGGTATATAGGAGTCACCCGGTGGTTGGTCGGTCGGTCGGTCGGTCGGTCGGGCGGTCTGTTGCATTTTCCTTGTCCGGAGTATAACTTGAAAACTACTAGTTGGAATTCAATACATCTTCATACAATGGTCAAGCATATTGAGAGGAAGTGCAGTGCACAAGAACTATAACTCCATCTTGACTAATTACAGAGTTATTGCCCTTTGTTACTTTTCCTTGTCCGGGGCATAACTTGAAAACTACTGGTTGGAATTCAATACAACTTCATGCAATGGTCAAGCACATTGAGAGGAAGTGCAGTGCAAAAGAACCATAACTCCATCTTGACTAATTACAGAGTTATTGCCCTTTGTTACTTTTCCTTGTCCGGGGCATAACTTGAAAACTACAGGTTGGAATCCAATACAATTCCACACAATGGTCAAGCACAATCAGAGGAAGTGCAGTGTACAAGAACCATAACTCTATCTTGAGTAATTACAGAGTTATTGCCCTTTGTTACTTTTCCTTGTCCGGAGCATAATTCGAAAACTACTGGTTGGAATTCAATAAAACTTCATACAGTGGTCAAGCACAATGAAAGGAAGTGCAGTGCAAAAGAACAATAACTCCATCTTGACTAATTACAGAGTTATTGCCCTTTGTTACTTTTCCTTGTCCGGAACATAATTCGAAAACTACTGGTTGGTATTCAAAAAAACTTCATACAATGGTCAAGCACAATGAGAGGAAGTGTAGTGTTAAAGAACAATAACTCTATCTTGACTCATTTCAGAGTTATTGCCCTTTGTTACTTTAACTTGTCCAGAACATAATTTGAAAACTACTGGTTGGAATTCAATACAACTTCATACAATAGTCAAGCACAATGAGAGGAAGTGCAGTGTACAAGAACCATAACTCTGTCTTGACAAATTACAGAGTTATTGCCAAGAACAATATCTCTTTTTAGTTTGTTTGCAAGGTATTCTGTTACTACGAACTTCCTCAGTTTATAAAGCAGTCTTTTGGGGGTATTAATCACATTTAGTGATAGCTCTAGTTTAAAATACTTGATGGTAGATATTTCATTTAACAGTCATACATTGCAGAAAATGATTGCATGTACTTTATTAACCTGGATCGTAACCACTGCCCATGATAAACATGAGAAAACTGTAGCTTCCATTTTAGAAGAAAATTGATCATTTCCTTCATTTGAATACACAGGGAATTTAATTGTACTGATTAATTGTAAGGAAGTTAATGTCTAAAAGTTAATATTAACTTCCTGTAGAAGCTTAAATGTTGTTTAAAAGAGTAACAATAACCCCCCCCCCCCCACCCCAAAAAAAAGAAAAAAAGAATTAATTTAGACTTATATGTAACAGTTAAGCAACACAGAAGATCGTGTGGAAGTCAGTGCACTTTATTTGTTACCCATTGTATTCTGTGTCAGAATAAACAGGCTAGCTTGTCTGTCTATCTGTAAATAATGTCCCTAGTTTTACTGTTTCCATCTCTACCAACCTGTTCATATTCTTGCATAAATGTGTTTTCAAATCGAGTTTGCAGAAACTGTTTAAAGTATCAGAATGAAATTCCGATTTTGAGGGATTAAACTATGATCAGAAGAAGATGAAAATTTATGGAACAGTATCTCAAATGATGCTCTATATACAAGTCTTATTATAATTAAAAAAGGTTTCATTAAAAAAAAAATTCTACAGTATCACACTATTTTGTACTTTCATGTATAAAAATCATATTTCTAGAGCATATTATTTTAGACATTTAAAAAGTCATATCAGATAACTCTGTTGTTATATAATAATTTAGTTAATAGAGTATTGTGTGTAAATATTGCACATGATAGGAAGTTAATTTTAAATTGATACCTGACCTTGTACAACTTTTTTTATAATGGGGTTATCACAAGTGTCTAGTAAATCTTAAAGCAAACAATCATATGTTATTGACCAACTGACCTTACTAGTTGACGGTTGTGGAATAGTACAGTGAATAGTATACATGCATACTTTGATGAGCTACAAGCAGCTAGTGGTTTAATCTATTGTTTTTAAATACAAATACATGCTAAAATGTTTTATAGGAACCAATGGAAAGGACTGTCTTCATTTTGTGTGCAGTATAATCCCTATATTGAATGGTTGATTTTTAAAATGGGAAGGAAAGTTTCCAGTCCCTACACAGTTTATGTAAAAACAGAGCTGTCATCGTTTTCTCATGAGCTGAAAGAATGAATTCATTTTGCATTACCAGAATTCTCTTTGGCAAATGGGCTAAATTTGACCTTAGTAGCTCATCTGAGCAAGATGTATTTTATTTAGGGGACATCTGTGATGTGCAGTACAGAAAAAAAGACTTCCTTCACTTTCTGTCTCTCTCAGGGTACCAGTATTTTTATTTGTGCATTATTACAAACGTATACACTTTAGTTTCATATATATGACCAACTTTTAACCACAAGTACAAAGTAACAACTTTCACTGCTGTAGCTTCATTATAGCCTATTGACTGAGGAAGATAACTAAGATAAATGAACATAATTCACATTATACTAAATAAGGAAAGATATGTGAAATGTGATAGGCTACATTACAATACAAGTTTTGTGTAGGTTGTATTTGATAAGGATGTTTACAGTTTATGGGGGTTAGAAGGGCATAGCATGGTAGCACATGGTTTTACATGTGAGTTTGATTGTACATGTATACATCATGTGTTATATGTATGAATATATATATATATATATATATAGACTTAGACCGCATACAGTAAGGAAGTATGTTTGATGATACATACATACACTTATCAAAAGTGTTTGCTAATTATAGTGAACGCCAGTCATTTCTTACAGGCATTAAACCTTCCTTTTGAATTAGTTACCTCCACAAATATCTTCACTTGTGTCAAACACTAAATAAATAATTACTCCTTAACTATGTCAGCTCACAAACTGGTCACAATAAAAAAAGATTTATGATAATTTATATAATACCCCCATTTCAAAGTTCAAAGTAACTGGACAATATACCAGGAAGAAATCTTTTATCAAGATTCAGTAAAAGTAGATCTAATAACAGTTTAACTTTATTTTTGTGTAAAAATATTCAGTATCTTATTTTAACATGTTAAGCCTGTAGACATTAGAGATTTTTATAAATGTTATGGAAAACAGTAGAAGATGTTTAAATGCTGAAAAGGAATGAAAAAAGGAAGAAAAATAAAATACTGGTTCTGCAATTATTTGGACCTGTACATTAAAATATATAAAACTGCAAAACCAGGTGAATAACCACCTGATCAAAGAGACTCAATTAATTGTGGGGGCTTAAATATGGCAATATTTTAATGGTTTAATATCGAAGTGATTTCAAGTGAAGGCTTTTAATTGGGCCCCACTACTATAGATAAAGCTGAAATTGTTTGACACAGAAATTTCTGTTCCAGTTAAAGTTAGTTGCTGAATATTTCTTTAATATTATTTTGTTGAAAATTCATGTTGCAAGCTTCTGTAATAAAATTTAATTCATTTTGTTACAGATCCTGTGTCAAACGTTAAATTATTTGGAAAGACCGAGATCAATCAAGGGGAGAATATTACCCTTCAAGCAGACTTTGATGGAAGGTGAGTTGCTGTTCTTGATTGGAATGGATACCATACAGAAGCTAGGATATGTTTATAATAAATCATTGTTTGACTATGGAGCAAGGGTTTCTCTGTAATGGTTTTAATAGCAGTGAATATAATTATAATTTCTCTCTATACTCCTGTTTCTATATCAGGTACATCTGCCATAGCATTGAATTTTACTCTTATTACAGAGATAGCAAGGTAGGTTGTCAGAACAAAAGACCATTGATAGAAACAATACGTCTGTATTTACTATTTCTGTTACACTTCCTTTGATCTAATCATGAAGGATGAGTGAGCTACTGTTGAAATCGTTTCACTCAAGTGCAGTGAACATTTTGCTAACTTTTAAGAATGTATGCTTTTTATTAATTTTGCTGTTATCAAATTGGTTTTTATCAACTTCAGAAAAATGTATATTTTTGTTAAATTATATATTAAACTGCCATTGTGTGTTTGACAAGCACATTTGCCATTCAGTATAAAGAAAATTTGGTTATGTATAGCTTTAAGCGCAGTAGTTTGGCAGATCTTTCAACATACAGTCTCAATATTAATTGATTAAGAGTTTGTCTGAATTTATTTATGATCCCAGTTAGATAGTACATACTGATTATGATATCTAAGCCACTTTAATACTGCTGTTGCCTCTGATCATCTTTGGCTCAAGCTACGAATATAACCAGGGTCATTTTATATAAGAAAGTTGGCAATTTTTCTCATCTTTACTTAACTTAACTGGGTATGTTAGGTCTCAACCCCTTAGCCCTGAAGGGGCGTCTATAGCCAACCCAAGCATTTCTCCTGTAATTTATTGTCTAAAAGGATTTTTTGGTAGGAGATGCCACCTTTCTAATTTCCAAACAATTTCAATTTTGTGTGCCAAATGAAGGCTAGAGCTGTGGCAAATTCTGCCTAGATAGCTTTTCCCCTTGAAACGAAAATTGTTCTCTCTATTACACATTCTGAATTGTCCCATCAGCAATACATAGTAGTAAAGCTTGCTACTAAGTTGAAATGTTGTAAATAGTCAAATATATATCAGACAAAAGCAGGTCTTAGAAGATATACCATACATGTGTTAGAGATATATTTTTTCTCTTTTTCTATCATTTACAGTGCTCCATTCACATTCTGTTGGAAGTTGGTCCGCTTTAGGAATAAGAGTGTGGAAGTAGATAGATCGTGTAAAAATATGACAGAAAAATCAGCTACTGTAATACATGTGCCAAAAAAGAGTTTATCAAAGGCGGGAAAATATACTTTCACCATACGCGTAGAGAATGATGTCAGTTTAGTTAGTAGACAGCATTATATAACTGTAAATGAAGGTAGGTGATGAGTTTAGTTACGTTTTTATGACATGTACTTGATTTTATAGATTGTGAGGCAAGTTGTTTCAGTCCAGTTCATCAACATCTGCTGCAGAAGGTTACCAGTGTGTTTTCCAACACTTTCATACTCACTATGTTGCTAGGAACTTGTTTAACCTTTTGATGATAGATGCAGTACTCATGTTCATTCTTTAATTGTTTGCAGTACCTTCTCCACACCATTCGAGTCACTCTGCAGCCTTAGTTCTTGTTCCTGTGGTTTCCAGTTTGTTTGTCATCAGCTTGCTTCTGTTTGGTGGTGTATTCTACAGAAACTACCACATGAAGAAACAAGATCACATCGAAAGTGCAGACTTTCAGTTTCACAATAGCATTCGAAGGACATCCAATGAAGGATGGCTTTGGTCCAATTTAAAAGATGCATTTAGAAGTTTGTTAAGTGCACATGATTCAGACGGGAATTGGCAAAGAATAAATGGTGCTGGTAGATCTGGCCAAAGTGAAGCTAAACCAAACAGACACTATGGCACTATGGTTTCTCCTGTTGAGACATAAAGATGGAAGAAACATCTTGTTTTAGGTCTGAACTTTTCCACTGAGATTTGTTGGACTTGTAATACTGTTGTTGGTTTTGACAATATTGATTTTTTAATTGCAGAAGTATTATATTATCTCATGCAGTCAACCTCAAAAGTATATTTTTATACTTACTTTATACATACTTATTAGACAAGTGTTGTTTCAGTTCACTACTTGACCAACATGGTAAATCAGGCTTGTCTAAATTTAAGTGCACTGAATTGGTCACTAAATACATTGTATAAACTTTTATGTACTTTAAATGCACCAAACTGACCAGCATGATATGTCAGTTTGTGTTTATTTTAGTGAAAACCATAATAGCTGTGTTTCTTTTAGTGAATACCATTATTTACAAGCTTTTTAAAACTTGTTAAAACCCAGAATGACTGTTTTCTTTACTTGATTTTATCTAGAAATAAGTCATTGCTTAGAAACACTGTCAAAAGGACATTTATTGTGTACTTCCAAAATTTTAAGGTGCATGTCTGTAACTATTGTGTTTGGGTTGCCATTGTCACAGTGTCAATTTTGAATAGTTGGACTTTGTCAATCACCATTGTTGCATGTAGAATTGTGCCAGGTTTCAAAATTGAAATCAGAATCAATCGTTTTAGTTAGATATTCCTGCTGTATGCATAATATTCTGATTTGCTTTTAACATATGCTTTAAACAGAAGGATTAGCTGCATGTGCTATTAGGGAACTATTATCTGTTCTAAGTTGCATCTGTTAACAGTTAATAGGATGAAGGTTTCCTCTGCCATTAACTTTTGATAAAAGATGACTAGATTTTAACAAGATAATTTGATTTAACCTTTTCTAATCTGCTCTAAAAGTTATTTTCAAATGATAGACCCATTAGTATAGAAACCATTGTATATGTTATAAAATGTATCTAATCAAAATATATATATGTGTTTACATCCTGCTTTTTAAAATCAAAATGGGTGTGATTAGACTTAATTGGTATTGTTATCATTTAATTACTTTTCACATTTTAAGCTTGCAACTAAGCTATTTCTAACATGCCATGCACTTATGACTACGATTATTTTTGTGGTTATTTCATACGCCCTTAACATGAAATTGTTCTAATTCTTCTCATTGTATATAGTGCTGATGTGTATCGCTGTAAGTGAATGACTCCTATGAGATGTTAACATTAATATTGTATTCGTTTCCAATGGAATACTTTGGAATTTGTAAATGTCAAGTGACCCGGGTCCAGTTGTTCAACACTTTAAAATGACACTTAAGCTAATGATATAGAGGGTTGCCCACAAAACTGCAGTAACTTGTATAAAATAAGAAAGGACTTGAAACAGTTTTGCAGTCAATATTCCGTATGTTAAATGCTGATGTGATTATTTTATAATGTATCTTACTGAGAAAAAATTATAATGTCTTGTTTCAGTTCCACTGAGTAAGTAAGTGCTGATAGTGAGCAATTGTGATCACTCCTCTTCTGTCATCCATTATCTGTTGTCAGCATTTTGTTTCTCATAATCACAAATGCATTTACCAAAGAATCAAGTATGGAACTGTTGTACAAAACAGAGGATTTGTATAGTCTCTTACTTCGTAAATTTCTATTGTTTGCAAGTCGTCTGCTTTGTATAACTGTTGATCATAATTCTTCGACAAAGATGGATGTATCCCGGTAAATGACGGAATGAATGAACAAAATACTTATAATAGCTCTGAGCTTTAATTTTCCTTAGCAAAAACTTTTAATTGACTTAGGCTTTGTAAGTATAGAAATACAAAAGTTAAATAAATGTAAGCACAAGTACTTGTAATCGGGAACAACAGGGTATTGAACTTGTATATTTGTAAGTTGAAAGATGTTGTATTTTTACCTTCAACAGATATACGAAAACTTTCGTGCACACCAAATGCAATGTATATATGTATATTTTGTTATTAATGTTTAATACTTGTTCTTTATGGTATTTTATCATAAATTGATCATTGTAACTGAGTGCAATATTTTATCATACATTTTTTTAAATCATGTTTTCGTATTATATTGGACACATAGGATTTGATTGAATTCTTATCATAGTATGTATTACTTCAGTGAACGACCTTGCCTACAATATGTTCGCATTAGTCTGGAATTTGTTTATGTTAAGTGATCAAGGTCCATTTGTTCAAACCTTTAAAATAATACTCGAGCTAAAGAGGTGTTCATTTTTAGCTAAAGGGGCTCCCTCGCCCGGCGTCGGCGTCGGCGTGGGGGTGGTGACACCCACCTTGGTTAAGTTTTTACCACCCCACTTTATTTCAAAAGTATTAGAGGTAGGCTTTGAAACTTACCATACTTGTTTACCATCATAACCTCCATCTACAGACAAGAGTACATAACCTGTCAAGGTTTTTGACAAATTAGGCCCTTTTTGACTTAGAAAGTGATGAGCTTGGTAAGTTTTTTTAACCACCTCACTTTATTTCAAAACCACTGAAGGTATTGCTTTGAAACAACCGACTTTTTACCATCACGACCTTCATCAACAGACAAGAGGACATAACCGTCAAGGTTTTTGACAGAATTATGCCCTTTGACTTAAAAATACATGAATATGGGAAAACCACTATACCTTAACCCTTTGAGATATGCTGAAACTTTTAATGCTATTTCACATCATTACCCCCATCTGTACGCAAGAGAAGTAACTCTTCAGGGATTTGTTTTAAAAATTAAGGCCTTTATCAACTTAGAATCTGTGTTTTTCGTACCATCCACTTTTTACTGAACTGTTTGAGATATTAATTTGAAAGTTGGAATCTTGTTTACCATCATGATTCCCAAACATGGGGAGGAGAAGGAATTCTGTCAAGGATTTTATTTGAATTAGACCCTTTTGACTTAGAAACTCAGTTAAAATTCCACTGTTAACTTAACCAATAGAGATATTACTTTGAAAGTTGGAGACTTACGTACCATGTAAGACCTATCTGTAAGCAAAAAGAAGATAACTCTTCTTGATTTGTACTTATAAATTCCTAGTTGAAGTCTTGTGTGCTATTAACTGTCAAAGTTTTGTTTTATTGGCAAGCACTAAAAAAGTCGAGCACGCTGTCCTACTGACAGCTCTTGTTAATGTTAATGTATATCATGAGCTTGTTGCTGAGAAAAGGAAGAATTACATGCTGTTTCACCTAAGCAAATAACTGCTAATGGGGAGCTATTATGATCATTCTCGGTTAAACAGTCGTTGAATCAATGATGCATCCCATCATTAGAGTTTGATTGCAATCTCTAGAATCCCTTATGTCACTTTCCAGTACACATACTTTGGGTCTGTAGGAATTTGCAGGAATTTAGATTAGATGTGGTAAAAGTGAAACAATGTTTTATGTCGGCCCTTAGCAGAAAAACAGAAAACGTCAAAGTTTGGCCACTTCTAAATTAAATGTCCAGATAATTTTCAGTAGCACCATTGCAGTTTAGATCTGATTCAAAGCTACTTGTAGGTTTGACGTAAATGTCTTGGTAGTTGTTAAGAGTTAGAGTAATCAGCTGCCTGATAAATTTGACTTTGTTTCAATGGTTTGTAGCTAAGCAGCATGTTAAGGATTTTTTTATTAGAGTCAAGAAAGTGCTTGTAATATGCCAGTTAATCTTGCAGTCTGAGCTAAAACACGTTTGTAAACAGTACAGATTTTTAAATCTGTGTAACTGGTGCTGAAGTTTAGATTTATATTGTTTTAAATGTTTTTAATGATAATGTAAATATGATAAGTCTAAAGCAATGTGCATTACATCTGTGTCATCAGATATATGCAGCCATCTGGTTTTGTTTGTTATCAAGGTGTTAGACTTCAGCATATTGGAGCTGAAATCAGCAGACTCCTAGTATTGATACATCAACTATTTTGCTCTTTTAAAGTACAATACATAACTTCACACCAATATCTATATCAGTTTTCTGTATATCTATACGTGATGACTATGGTGATTGTTTTAATACATGTAAAAAGGTTACATTAATAAAAATGTTGAAATATGGTAAAGTGTTTGTTTATTATAGTGTCACCCCTATTTAAAGGGCCAGCCATTCTGACTTATGAGACACCTTAGTTTTGAGCACATGTACCTCCCGAATCCTATCCTTTTAATGCCAGGCACCAGGCAGGTAGGCATACGGTAACCATTATTTAACTAGCTGGCGGCTCACCAACCGGCCATATCAGAACGGACCCCTGCTGGGATTCGAAACTTCGACCTCCCGCTCTCAAGGCGGATGCCTAAACCACTAGACCAAGGGAGACGGAAATATGTGAAAGTAGTTTATTTCTGTTTGTTCACATTGTCAATAAGGGTCTGATTAGCATGTTTGGTCGCACCAAGCTGTAAATTTTACACCAGGATGTCTTCGACGATTCTGTGTTTTCTCATTGAAAGGAATCTCTGTTACCTAACTCTTCAGAATAATATACAATGTAGCTGCAACTTGCAATTCCTCAGCTATGATAAGCTTGAATCAAAACTTGCAAGTACAAGTATTAATATTTGGCGTTAAGACTCGATGATTGTTCATGGAAGCTAAACAGTCTGTGTCACAAAAAAGCAGGGTTTTCAATAAATTCATTGTCAGATAGTGGTTCTAATTTTCGTGATTTTGGCTCATAAGCGAGGTTATGGCTTGCCCAACGTGGGCGCTCAGTTATCTCCCGTATTATTTACATCCAAAGCCTCAAAGGATTCTTTCTTTTAAATCCGTACTAGTGGATATTTGGAGGAAATGTCTATGGCCACGAAATGCTTGTCCGTATTTTGCTCAAATAGGACCAGTGTGTAGCTTACATACTAGTTCATCAGTGTGGTATTAAAATGCCACATGGAATACATTTACACTTTGGCACTTTCATTTTTTTCAGAAACCCAAATCATTTGAAAACGAAACTTGTATGTATTGTGAGCCCAATCAGACTAGAAATTTGGGACATACCACAAGAAATCAGCATTATTTGAGCGTAGGCACAATTTTTATCACAATCAACTCTCCATGGAATCGGTATGGCTACAAGGTCATCGATAAGCTCCATTATGGTCAGAATATGTCAGAATGTCATGGGAAACCTGGTTTCATTCTAGATGTCACAATTAAATAAACAGTTGCAACTAAACCTTGGTGGAATGTGTCTTACCGCAAGATTTGCGTAAAGTTCGATTTTGAGCCTAATTTGGGAAGGCCTCACCCTTTTCGCTAATTCAAAGTATGGTAGTCTCATCTTTTAGCAGTGTGGTTGGATAAGCTTCAAGTTTTCTTCACAATCGAGCTTAAATAAATTAGTATAATGTTAAACCTTGACGGAACGTCTATAGCCATAAAATGTCCGTCAGATTTTGCAGTAGACTTAATGAGTGCAGGAATTAGACCACGCGGTATGAAGTCTGATTTGATATCATGAAGCTATGCCTAAATGTAACAATGTCTTGGAGTCATGTGACGTTAAAGCGTTAGACACTACACCAATTGTAGTTAAAGCTGGTTAACACTATATTTGCCATATTTGTTACTTCATGTATACGAAACTTGACCCGAAGCTAGAGCATTGTGCAGACATTTTGTATAGAAATAAACTGTATCTTGTAGATTTAAAACCCACGACACTTCACCAAACCGTAGAAAATCTTTTAACCTCTTCAACACTGTCATGCCGTCTCTACAAGAAGTAAAGCAATATTATGATATTAGAAGACCTTTATAAGATAAAGGTTGCGGCTCTGATCCATTTTCATACATGTATCTTGAACTAACCCCTTTAAGTCAAAAGTTGCATTTATTTTTCATTCAACTTAGTATACAAGTCATGATTTGTACAGAAAATTGGGTCAGGTTAGTTTACAAATCATGTATAAACAATACGAAAATCGAGTGGATGGTACCAAAAGCAAACTGCTTATGAAAAAAAAATCATTCCAAACTTGACCTTGTCATGCAGAGCAATGATACTCAGGTTAGTGATATAGGGTTGTCGATTTATTTCACAGAAAATATAAGCAAACACACACAATTATCATCGGTAAGAGATTTATTATTTTTGAAGAACATATTCACTCATTATATATACATTAAACTCAGAAAACTACATATAAACACATAATGTTCTGATATATATATACTTAATAAGTTATAATAGAGGAAATTTACATTTGAAAATGTGTAATGCTACATTATTGTAGGTTAATTCTTTTTTATGAATGTTCTAAACAAGCTTGCCATGAATAGAAACATTTGAAATAAAGGTTTCTATGGCTATTTTACAGATGTTCATATTTTCAGTTTTGATACATGGTGTTTTCGTTCTATTTTCTATGCGTATACATTATTCTTTATAAAGCCAAAGGTCCGGCTAAGCCGATTATAGCATAAGACCACAGTAATTTGCCTTTGGTTGATGGAAACCGCTCCGCCGAAATATGTTGCCCATCAACAATCTGTTTGATGTCTGATATTGGTGAAATTTTGAATGAAAGAGATGGTGTAAAGAATTGCTTTGCAGGTAGACATAAAAAAGCAGGATAACATCCATCTTTATTACTTTTTTATGTTAAAATGTATTTATTGACTGATTGTTTATAGCAGTTATTTGCATGCTATGTCTTACTGACATATTTGACATCAAATTGTGAAAAATAAGATTAACCCACAGCTTAATGTAGTTAGGTATTTTTTTTCTTGGATGACATTTTTTCATAACAGATTACAGTATCAGCAGAATTGCGACTCGGCATCAGTAAACATATAGCTGCTGTGATCTCAGGCAGATACCTCTTTGCATACATTCATCAAAGTTACTTATGCATATATCAATGTATTTTGTAGGCTTTATAGATTTGGATGTATAAGCAACACATGTTACACAAAAGAACCATTTACATGGGCAACATATTCGGTATAGAGAGCTAAATGGCTACATGAATAAACATGTACGATTACTTTTGACGTAGCTTTGTGTAACACATGTTATCCACAACGAACAATAACTCCCTGCTCTTATTATTTTACTGAAGAAAGCACAATATCCACTTAAAACTATACAATTCACGGAGAGTACATAATTTATATAAAGTACATGTAAACGCAGTATCAACCTATAAAATTCAAAACAAGAACACATGACTGGTACGATATTGATTTGGCTATTATAATTTTATGCTTTCTATTTCAATAAAGATAAAGCTCAATTTAGGTCGTTTTCAAATGATAAATGAATTTTGAAACTTAAAAGCAGACGCTGAAGAAATGAATAAGGTTACAATCTGATCAGATACATACTTTCTCCTGCAAGGATTGAACAACTTTATGAATAAATAGATTCCTAGTCAATGGGTCTATTATTTAGACATGCAACAGGTCGTTGTAACATCAGCCCTCTTATCGATACAAAACCTTATTCTTTTGAGTTTAACATCATTAATTCAAATACAAGAACAGAAACGTACAAAATGTCTTCTAAACGTGCTACTGACCCAAGAAATATTTAAATATTTATGCATGGTCAGATTCGCAAAGCAATAGATATTTATGTATCAATATTTCTTAGCATTCTTCGATCAGGTCAGCATCTTACCTAATAGAGAAATGTGTATAATCAACACTAGGTTTTTAGACTACGAAATATATCTGGGTGTATCAAGTCTAATATAGATCAAACAAAACTTAGTAAAGCTGTTTTAAAAATTAAAAATAAAACTTTAGTAAAAAACACATATCTCATATCAGTTACATTCTAGTTGAGTGCGATATTCTTATCAGGAATAGTCTTGAAAGTTACGAGAGATTCCAGAAAATGCAACATCAATTTTGGTCGGTTTCAAATTCAATCTAAGTTGTTTCAAACGTTTTAAATAGTCTTCAAATATAACCAAAGATTAGCTTTCTATCAACACTATGCAAAACTAATAAAAGTACAAAAGTATGGCATACTGCCAACCTTACGTTTGCTAAATTAACGCATTATCAAACAAGAGCACCGCAAAGCGCAGCAATATACGCCCGAAGTGTTGTATCAGAGAATGGGAGCAAAATTTAGGCTGTTGAAGCCCAACGGACAGGACCAAGAATAAAAAATTGAAGTTATATAAAAAATCTAAGTCCCCAACCAGAAAATCCTAACCAGGTACAAAAAGTCAAAAAACACCAAAAAATTGGAGGTACCATTCATGTTGTACCACAGAAAAGTGGTCTCGGTTTTTCCGTACTGCCAATAATAAAAAAGTTACAAAATATGCTATTGATAGTTACATAAAAGGGAAGTAATTCAATAAAAAATTAAGCAAACAAAATAGGATCTCCCAAATAAAAACAAGAGCACTGTAATCAAGAGCAAATGCAGAGCAATATCCACACAGTTATATGACGCTTGAACCCTAAGTGTGACCTTGACCTTGAAGTGAGCCATCCGGAACATGGCTTCTGCACATCGTCTCAATGTGGTAAACAATTGTGTCAGGTTTCTTCGAAATCCTTCACGGGGTTCAAGAGTTACAGAGCGGAAGGGAAAAAAAGTCATATGACCTTTGAACCCCTAAGTTTGACCTTGACCTTGAAGCGAGCCATCTGCACATTGTCTCAATGTGGTAAACATTTGTGTCAGGTTTCTTCAAAATCTTTCACGGGGTTCAAGAGTTACAGAGCGGAAGGAAAAAAAGTCATATGACCTTTGACCCCTGAGTATGACCTTGACCTTGAATCCAGCCATCCGGAACATTGCTTCTGCACGTCCTCTCAGTCTGGTTAACATTTGTGTCAGGTTTCTTCGAAATCCTTCAAGGGGTTCAAGAGTTACAGAGCGGAAGGGAAACAAAATCATATGACCTTTGACCCCTGAGTATGACCTTGACCTTGAATCCAGCCATCCGGAACATTGCTTCTGCACGTCGTCTCAGTCTGGTTAACATTTGTGTCAGGTTTCTTCGAAATCCTTCAAGGGGTTCAGGAGTTACAGAGCGGAAGGGAAACAAAATCATATGACCTTTGACCCCTAAGTATGACCTTGACCTTGAATCCAGCCATCCGGAACATTGCTTCTGCACGTCGTCTCAGTCTGGTTAACATTTGTGTCAGGTTTCTTCGAAATCCTTCAAGGGGTTCAAGAGTTACAGAGCGGAAGGGAAAAAAAGTCATATGACATTTGACCGCTAAGTATGACCTTGACCTTGAATCCAGCCATCCGGAACATTGCTTCTGCACGTCGACTCAGTCTAGTTAACATTTGTGTCAGGTTTCTTCGAAATCCTTCAAGGGGTTCAAGAGTTACAGAGCGGAAGGGAAACAAAATCATATGACCTTTGACCGCTAAGTATGACCTTGACCTTGAATCCAGCCATCCGGAACATTGCTTCTGCACGTCGTCTCAGTCTGGTTAACATTTGTGTCAGGTTTCTTCGAAATCCTTCAAGGGGTTCAAGAGTTACAGAGCGGAAGGGAAATTGCTAACGGACAGACGGACGGACGGACAGACGGACACCGAGGCGATAACATAATACGTCCCTTCGGGCGTATAAAAATACAATACATAGAAAATGTTCACAAATATTACACACGCTCATTCAATGCAAAGATATTATAAAATTGATAAATATTTTTTTAAAAATGCATATGTTTAAATAGGATAAGAGGACCGCACAAACAAATTCTAAGCCCAAGTGCTTTCAGAAAAACATGTTTCGCAGCAATTTTGTGTAAAAGCCCTATTAGTTATGTTTAACACCTTATTGTACTTCATGATTGACCTATGTTTCATTACGTATGACAATAGACGACACATTATGATAAATTTTCAGTGTGTTTGGCTTTTATTCTTGGTTTCATTAAAATGATTAAAATCAATTTATTGTGAGTAAATACATGATAGTGTCTACTGTACGTATGGTTAAGTTTTGTGTAAAAGCCCTACTAGTTATGTTTAACACCTTATTGTACTTCATGATGGACCTATGTTTCATTACGTACGTATGACAATTGACGACAAATTATGATAAATTTTCAGTGTGTTTGGCTTTTATTCTTGGTTTCATTAAAATGATTAAAATCAATCTATTGTGACGAAATACATGATAGTATCTTACCCCCCCACCCCCCGTCACGTTAGAGTCTGATATTATTGAAAATGTGAAGGCGAAAAATGATCATGTCTCACTTGAAAAATGAACTACTGTGAAGCACATTATGATTTTATAATTAACGCCCATGGCCTATTGCAATAAGCTTACATAGTGTATAAAGTTTTCAGTCTGCCTTGTTTTCCTGATCTTCATAACTTCCTTCCCCTTTATAGTTCCCTACATAACCTGATTTCTTTGCCTCGTCACTGCGCCCCACCTTGCCACGCCCTTTACCTGTCTCGTCAAAACGTAGCTTATGTGATCCAGTATATTTCTTGGTATCGGTAAGGCCGCCAACATTACCTGTCGCAGACTGTTTCTGCAAACGGAAGAAATTGTTTAACTATCAAATGTATGGCTTCTTAGTTCAAGTGTCGTTTATGAAATGGCGTGCCACCACTTGTCATGTTATCTACAATATATATTCAATAAAAACCCACCCAATGAGTTATGCCCATGAAAATAGCTTGGCTGAGTTCATTCAGCAAAAACACGTTTCCACCTTTTAGTTCAAGACATTTTAATCAATACTGAATATTTCTAGGCCAGTGTTTTTTGTTTCAAGACTCGTATTTTCAAAAAAAAAAAAATCAAAAAAATTTTTTTTTTTAAAATTTTAAATCGCGAAATTAGAGGTTTTTACAAGGATAACGTAAGCTGCACGCTAGTGATTTTATTCAGACCGTTTGGGACAATATTCAGCCCCATTCCCCTTAAATAATAGAAAAAAAGTCAACAATTTTCAAGGTTTTGCCCGGGGAGGGGGTGTTCTTATGCGGGTTTAAAGAGAAAGCAGGTCCAAGATGAAACAGTTTTCATGTTTTTTTTTTTCCCCCCCCTTTTTTTTTAAACAGTAACAATAATAAAAATATGGGCAAGGGTACTTAAATATGGAAAAGTCCGGTTTTCCCATATGAAGACTTATCACAGCATCATGCAAGGGAAAGAATACCTATCCCATATATGGTTGGGGTTTATTCTCACAATGTTTAAAAACAGTATACATCTATTAATAATTTATGACGAAGTACTTGAACGGCTATTTCGGTACAGCAGGATAAATATACAGTCTGACATTCCATCAGAAATGTATCTGTATCCAACTGCATAATTCATTGCCGAATTCCTCAGGGGCATAACCCAATTAGCCAAACGAGGCTTGGTCAAAAGCCATCCAAAGACTGTTCAGGAATTTCTTATACCCCTGAAAGTCATGAATGTATCCCTTATGTATGGTGAGACATAGTAACAGCCCTTGGTGACAAATCAGACTTCTCGAAAACCAGATTAAAAGACATGTTTCGCTCTTCTTAATTGTAAGTTCAAGTTACACCATCAATTGTAAAGCAAAACATGTGCGTAGTAATATTATCAAATATGCATCGGTACCATTGAAATAGGCAAGTTTGATCAGAATAGAACAGAACAGAACAAAACCTTTATTAACTGATCATCTTTAGGACACACGGGAGTAAAATATCAAACAGACAGTTAACGTGTGCAAAAAAGATATTACTGGCATTTAGGCATACACGCTTACAAATGTATTTGCAAATGTCAGTTGTATTCATATCTCTGTGCACCAAAAAAAGAGACAAGATTAACTTCCGAATTTTATGCACATAGGGTCAAAAAAGCTTTTATAAGAAAACTAAGACCTCGGCTATTCTTCAAAGTGTCGTAAACATTACTTCTTCTTTTCCTGTAATGGCTACCGTTCATAAACTGAACATTACGGCCAAGCGTGCGGGTTAAAAAGTAAAAGACTGTCAGGTTTCCACGCTAGTAATTCCAGCTGGTATTTCATGAATCTATGCATGATTATTACTCACATTTTTGACAAATTGATTAAACCTATTACAACGTATGTGTGAAAAGATAGTGTCTAATAGCGTGCTGGCGTTCACCCGGGCGAGGACAGGCTCAGTTGCTACAAAATTATATGAAGAAGAATTTTACACCTGGTTTCTAAAATATATTCCACGAGATATATGATTGATAAGTATTCACGCTAGGGCAGGAAGGTTATCAGTTTTATAGATAACAGAGCTTCAACCCAAAAATATTAAATAGTCTAACATATGATATGGCTTCCATCCAATTTGTACATTCTTGAAAGTTGAACAGACATGACTTTTTATCACGGCATTAGTTCGCTTTAAATCAATGTTAAGTTATACAAAAAAGCCTGTGTGTCGGCATTACGTACCACTGTTTTTATTTTTGGTCCAGTAGATTGTATTACTTTTTCTTTTAGTTTTGTATACATTTCGCCTACTTTTGCATCATCTTTACCCAACTTGTCATTGCCAGTCTTAAGTTTAGCGAACTCGTGTGCAGTATACTGAAGAAATTTCTCACAATTGTCTTTGTTTATGACCATATGCCTGCAAAAACAGTGTAGTTAGTTCATTAAATGCTCAAAAAGACAAAAATAGCATAAAACTGCAGCCACAGGGGGTCTCCTTGGAGATGTTTTAAGCATCTACCAACTACCGACTCTAATGTAATCACCAATTGACGTGTCTCAGTCAGGTTCACAGTATAGAATATACATGTACTAAGCACATTTGTCATGGTTCCTATACGATGCAACTGCATCGAACAAAAAGATACAATTAAAGAAAACAGCGATAGGTACAAAAGTAGAAAATAATAGCTTAACGCAAACACCAAACTCTTCACCACCAGTTGAAATAATAACTTCCAAAATGATTTTCTTATTTACTGGGAGAGTCAATTAAGAAAAGAACAACCAGCAGGATGCACCCTTCCACCGAATCTCTACCAACATCAACAACAGCACAATCAACTATCATTTTATCATCCGATTTTTTATATCTAAAGCACCAACTCAAAACAAGCGGCATAATCATTAATTTAACACATTTAAAGAACAGCAACCAAAAAGCTTTATAAAACTGTCACCAAAAATACACTATGTGCAGTAAAGCCATAATCACTTTAAACAAAAGGGACGACACCATACTACAGAGTAGGTTCAGCCTGTCCATGAAGGACAACATAATCTACAAAATATCGACTTAATTTATCTTGTCTTTTAATTAAACGTAATACTAAATGCTGTAGGGCTCTGTGGGTACATTACTGGCTTAACCGGTTTGAAATAAACTCATTCCATGGTAAACACTTAAAAGTTGATAGTCAGTAAGTGGCTACTCAATACTGATACGCAAAATAAACAGCAAACATCAATATTTTACTTACGGTTTACTCTTCTCTTTGCACTTTGAGAAAACACTAGAGTCAACCCTATTTGTCAAAATCACTTTTTTAAACTTAAAATGGTCCTCAAAGCAATCTTTGACCAGTTTATTGCAAGCTCTTGAGGTGAAATGGTCCTTCGTTCTGACGTCACAAAAGGCTGAAAATTTTGCTGCCAAATCTATATCTACATCATCAGTTTGAGACAGTCCCCCGGAAGCGGAGTCGGTGGCGTCCGATGATCCTCCATCTTGATTGGCTGGTTTCTCGTCACCGCTGGTCGCCATTTTACCTAAATATACATGAACATCGTATAAAAAGTAGTTTTACCTCCAAAATACGTATGAAAACCGTAAATAACAAACAAGAATGAAACAGATTGTTCAATTATCGTAGTAGATCTACATCGTACATGAATTTTTACTTCCTTTTTTCAAATTTTACCGCATACTTAGAAAAGTAGCATCCGCATAAGTAAAAGATGACATTTCCTTTGAATCCTAAGATAGGCCTACAGTATCCTGCCAAAAGTTAACTTTAGTTACATCCAATTAAAATATAAACAAAAACGAATCATAAACAACTGAAACGAACTTTACACTTTATATTTTTTGTTTTGCAATTATCAAAATGAATCCATTAAGTATAAAACGTTTAACATGTCACAATCGACTAACCACTTATAATGTAGTATAGCAACTTAATCTATCATCAGGGAAGAAAATATTGTAAGCTAAAGGCGTCTCCCCGGTGATTCATCGACAGATATTTTACTTGCCTCACTGTAAGTTTCGACCTAATATTCATATTAAAAGAAGCAGCTGAGTGTGTTACTCTCTTGAATGTGCTACAGCTGTTACTGTATTAAGACGATAACTTAGTTGTGGAACAAATTAATTCATCGTTCGCTTTCATTTTATTCGTTGCAATCTTCTTGAATAAATCATAATAGTACAATTTTCGGTAGATTTTAACATTGGGCCCTGTCGTACCAGCCGTGCTTTGCATACACACATGACCACATCTAAGTACATGGCAAACAAGCGTTTATATTATCCAACCTTTGTATCTACTAGTAACACGCAGGGGACCAGCAAACAACTATTAAAATATCCATACTGGGTATCACAGAATACAGAAGCTCAGAAAATCTCAGACCAAATCATCTCTGACTACATGTATTTCAGAACTTTTGGGCATGTAAATATAGATCGATAACAATCAGTTAGCAATGTCTGCACTTATAGTGTATTGCAACACAGCGGTAAAAACCGAGGAGAACGCGCGTGACACACCTCAGTTAGAGTTGTTGAACTATAACTACTCAAATAAACATATTGTAACAATTTCTCTACAGTGATAAATGAATCGACGAGAACTCTTGGCAATTCTGTCGATCAATAATGCTCCATTTACATCGGCTAGAGCATCAGTTTAGAGATGCTACCAACGGGGCACGAGATAATGTTTGTATTGGTATAATAAAGGGACATTGGTGAACAAGATACGGTACATGTATACAGAATATTACATGCGTTCATGTATCGCAATTTTAAGCTTAAGCAACGTTTTCCAAAGAAATATGCCGGGAGCTTAGATTAGTTGTACAATCTGTTGCTTAATGAATTTGTCAATAAATCATTAACAGTTTTGCTAATGAAGTAGTTATTGTTATAATTATATATATGCACCAGAACATTGATCTTACTTAATTAGGGCGTACAATTTATCAACTTTGTAAACTTAGATATTTTCACTTAAAAGTAGAAATTGTTGAAAAAAATCCCAGTACGCCAGAATATTGAGTGATGTTATCGGAACAGAAGAGTAGAACAGAACCATACTGAGCCGAGCCGAGCCGAGCCGAGCCGAGCCGAGCCGATCCAAATACTACAGAACAGGACATTTGCGTTGCGGAAAAAAGTTCAGCTAAAGCTTACTGACATAACAATGTAGATCCACATCTGGTAGGGTGCAATTAACCAATAAGTAGCTAATAATGAATTCAGATGCCGCTTGTATGTGAAGTAAATTGGACGCAAAACAGCAACATGCATGCTTTTACGAGAGAGTGCCAATCGTTTTCGCAAAGAATGCAGCGAAACACTTTTTAACGTTTGTCACGTGCTTTGGTTTCTCCAGAGCTACATGTGTTATTACATATTCAAGTATTTCTTCCTCTGGAATTTTCTTACGGACATTAAAACTGTGTGTGAACTGCTTCACGTAAATGTGCAAACATTTATCACCTTGAGTAATTTTATCATGAGTGCCCTCATCATTATAGTGTTTCATGATACAAACACCCCACCCACATGTCCGCTGCACGATATCAATGTATATAGTATAAATCTAATATAATTATATATTAACGAATATTTCGACGTATTAGCATAAAAAGTCCTCAATGTACATGTACAAATGTATAGTGCAGTCGGATAAGTCCATTTATGAAAACAATTATATCGTATTTTGAAAGAGAATGTCTTGTGTACAAATGTTTACAGCAAAAATTGTACTTACCGTGACCATATATTAGTACTAAAACTCCAATTGTTGGCAAGACCAGTAGACCTAGATTTTTTCCTGTAAATATTTGTGTCACGTGACCTATGTCCTCTAATATTACGCTATCGATTATTCCAGCAAATTGTGTCAAGCGAGTAAAACAGCTCCAAAGCGACTCTCCGCTGCTTCGGAAGTGCTTCGCAGAGTTGATCTGTATCTGCTTGCGTTTACGTGTATGCAAAGAGATGGCCGAATTACTGTCGTAATAATGATTCATATCAATGGCATGCGAATTGGACCGACAACACGCAATGAAACTTGGTAGCTCAGTTGTAGGTATACTATTTTAACAAGATAGCGAAGAATGCCCCGAGTCGCCCATCGGAGCAAGTTGTATTTCATATGGTCAGCAGATGGTATTAATATCGCCAACACTAAGCGCTGTTACCCTGTAAGTATTGTAGTACTCTATAGTTCTATGTTGTAAATAATATTTTTGAAAGGGGACAATGCAGGGATGCTTTATACATGTAGTACAAAGCAAGTTTGATGAAATTCGGTCCATTACATTGTAATTGTTTCATAAGAAGAAATCATTTAAAGTTGTTTTTTTTTCTAATTCTATATAGTAACAGTTGCCCCTGCGTACACTGGTCAAAAACCACTTTCTGTTTTACGAAAGGGGACAATGCGAGGATGCTACAGAGCAAGTTTGGTGACATTCAATCTAGTTGTATACAAGAAAAAGCCTTTAAAAGGATATTCCATTTTTGATAACAGCAGCCCGTGTATGCACTGGACCGGAGCCATTTCGTATCATTGGAAAGCGGTCAAAGCAAGAATGCTTCAGAGCAAATTTGGTTAAACAAATCCGACATGTACATGTAGTTTCTGAGAAGTGAAAATGCTGACAATCAATGACGGTCGCAGGACCACTCACCCGTACTAATAGCTCATCCAGAGCCTTCGGCTCATCTGCGTTGAAGATGATGAGTTTATCATTACCATTTCGGATATCATAAGAACAAATGTGTTGGTAAGACGATAAAATAGATTCACTTTAATGCGAGTTGAACTTCATAACTTCCTCAGTGGCCTGCTTCAATCTTTATACAGATTCTGTCTCTTCTAAATTTACATGCCATGCACTTCAATGTTAAGACAGCACCCTTAGTGCATTCTCGTAAATGCTACAACTTTTTTTGCGGTGCAAAGTTGAAAAAGGATATGCGGTTAACTGGGTATTTAGTAAGACTCTTGACGTCTTGTTAGAAGAAAAGCTTTTTTAAGCATTTCTATGAAAGGTAGGGTCATTTAAGTGCGTATATTAAAATGTTCTTTGAAGATTTAAGCCGTCTTTATTTTCGAAATCAACACACAATCACAACAGAAAACACAAATCACACATAAATCAAAGTTCTGAGACCCAAATTTAAGCTTTGCTCAATAAGCATGAGAACAAATGATAAGGCAAATATAAAATACATGTACAAGTAAAATCCTATGACAACACTACTCTGTGACATAAATGTACTCTTGTATTATCTTATAACTAATAAATACCAGTTGTTACTTTATTTCCTTTTCTTTGAAGCTCTGTCCAACGAATAACACTGTGATGTTTCCTATATTATGTATATACATTTAATTGAACAGGGGTTTTCATATTTTAAGCGATAGGTGAATCATAAACACGGTACATGTCTCGCTATTCTTTCTGTTAACAGTCAATAAGATCTGACAAAAGAGCACTTGCAAAGTCTTTAGCATCATAGAGTACGCTTTACTTTTTCGTAGAATACGTCCCATCACCCTGGTAGTTGCCTACGTAACCAGTGTTTTTGGTCATATCTTTTCGCCCCTCCAGTCCCTTGCCCTTCCCGTCATCACCAAAGCGTTCCTTGTGGGCCCCTGTATACTTCGATGTATCCGTCATTCTTCCAACACCTCCTGTCTTCGATGTTTTCTGCAGTTGAAAGAAAAATCAGTTACTTTACATCGATACAAACAGTATCGGTAACGGCCACTTGACTGGAAACTTTCTCAAAAACATTAAAAAAAATAAATTTTATTGTAAATTTTTCTTTTATAATTTTTTACACTCGTTTTTAAAACTCTCTTTATTTCACATTTTGTTAGGAAGTCAACAAGTATACTATACTTTACATTAATAACCTGGCCGTCTTTTTAAACATAATCTTTTTCTCCTCTTTTTGACCGCGCGATTTGTTTTACTAAAAACTTCTCTTCTACTGCGATATAACACACACACAAAAAAGAAACCACGAGGCAAAATGGTTCAAGCACCAGTGTACGCTGGAACTCGTGTCTGGTCTGCAAGCTAGCCCACATATCTTTTGGCTATATATTTACTGGCATTTTTACACAAGTTTGCTAAATAATTATATGGACATAACTGACTGGGTAATACAGTCTCCCTAGATTTTCAAATTATGGTAGGTACCAGTATGCAAGGGAGTCATACTGGGGTCTTGGCGAGTTCACCACGGGAGAAGTCCCACGGTCGGCCGGGACTATAAACAATAACAAGAGCCATGTTAGACATGGCCATCCCCGCGCCAAGTGTCCTTTCTATGACCAAGAAGTTTCAGGTGAGAGGAATTGATAAGGTATGGTTTTTAATTTAATAAAATATTAGTATTTGGCGGGGTAGAATTAGACAAGGTAGAGTTATGGTTCTTCGGCATGTACTTTCCATCATTGTGCTCTATCACTGTATTAAGTTTCAAGGAATTCCATTCAGTACTTTTGGCGTTATGCTGCGGACAAGAAAAATCAAGAAAATGTAACAAAGAGGAGTAATTAAACAAGAGCTGTCCCTCACAAGTGACGAATGCCCCCGAAAGAGGTGCCTCACAGTCTGTGTCCTCTCCATGTGCTCAATAAATGTGCTATGTAATTTTAAAATCCTTCCATGCATGACAGAGTAACCATGCATACAGTATTCCATTACTTTAAACACTAAGTGTGACCTTGACCTTTGAGGTAGGGACTTGGGTCTTGCACGCGACACATCCGCTTGATGTGCTAGACATTTGTGCCAAGTTTCTTTAAAATCATTCAAAGCATGATAAAGTTATAGTCCGGACACAAATGTATGCATATATACAGGATTCCATTACCTATAAACTCTAAGTGTGACCTTGACCTTTGTGGTAGGGATGTGGGTCTTGCACGCGACACGTCATCTTGATTTGCTAGACATTTGTGTCAAATTATTTTAAAATCTTTCAATGCATGACAAAGTTACAGTCCGGACACGAATGTGTGCATATATGCATATATAGAGGAATCCATTACCTTCAAACTCTATGTACGACCTTGACCTTTGAGCTAGGGACATGGGTCTTGCACGCGACACGTCGTCTTGATGTGCTAGACATTTGTGCCAAGTTATTTTAAAATCTTTCAATGCATGACAAAGTTACCGTCCGGACACGAATGTGCGCATATATGTATATACAGAGGAATCCATTACCTTCAAACTCTAAGTATGACCTTGACCTTTGAGCTAGGGACGTGGCTCTTGCACGCGACACGTCGTCTTGATGTGCTAGACATTTGTGCCTAAAATCCTTCAATGCATGACAAAGTTACAGTCCGGACACGAATGTGTGCATATATGCATATATAGAGGAATCCATTACCTTCAAACTCTAAGTATGACCTTGACCTTAGAGCTAGGGACGTGGGTCTTGCACGCGACACGTCGTCTTGATGTGCTAGACATTTGTGCCAAGTTATTTTAAAATCCTTCAATGCATGACAAAGTTACAGTCCGGACACGAATGTGTGCATATATAGAGGAATCCATAACCTTCATACTCCAAGTGTGACCTTGACCTTTGAGGTAGGGATGTGGGTCTTGCACGCGACACGTCGTCTTGATGTGCTAGACATGTGTGCCAAGTTATTTTAAAATCCTTCAATGCCTGACAGAGTTACAGTCCGGACACGAATTTGTAAGTGGGGACGCACAGACGGACGGACAGACGGACGGACGGACAGACGGACGGTGCGATTTTAATTCTCCCTTCGGGGCATAAAAAACTAGGCAAGATAGAGTTATGATTCTTAGGCACTGCACTTTCCCTCATTGTACTCTCTCACTGTATCAAGTTTGAAGTAATTCCCTTCAGTACTTTTGGCGTTATGCTTCGGTCAAAAACAATCAAGAAAATGTAACAAAGGGGAATAAATAAGAAAATAGGCAAGAGAGTTATGATTCTTGGGCATTGCACTACCTCTCAATGTCCTCTGTCTGTGTGTAAAGTTTCAAGTAATTCCCTTCAGTACTTTTGGCGTTATTCTCCGCCCGTCCGCCAAGGCGGGGGGATAAAAAACAACTTTCAGGTTAAGATACTAATTTAAAATTATCAAGTAACGGCCTGTATAAAATTCTTTCACTCAAACCAGCTGTCGGACTGTTGTAAGACTATGTTGGAGGAACAGGAAGAAACATTTTGCAGACAAGGACATTAACACACTTTCTCATGTCATAGAACAGAACTGAAAAAAGGAGGTCTCAGTGTAGTCATTTGTCACATATCAAAGTTCCATATAAACCAGGTCAGAATCAAAGCGCTGTGAGCGCTGAAGCCCTTGGGGCTATAGATTAACTCCCCTAAAAACAACTTTTGACCTTCGTGATTTACGCTGAACCTTACCTAAAGCGCGGGTCGAAATGTGCATAGGGCGAAATTTAGTATATGACACAGAATGAATGATTCACAAATATATGGGTGGCAAGGAAGTTTGTTTTTAGCTCACCTGGCACAAAGTGCCAGAGTGAGCTATTAGGATCGCATTCCGTCCATCGTACGTCGTACGTCCGTCCGTCCGTCCACCATTTCCTTCAAACGACATCTCCTCTTAAACCACTGGGTCAATGTTGTTGAAACTTTGCAGGGATGTTCCTTGCATGAAGCTCTATCAAAGATGTTCAAAATATTCCATTCCATGCAGAATTCTGGTTGCTATGGCAACAAATAGGAAAAAATTTAAAAAATCTTCTTCTCTGAAACCACAAGGCATAGAGCTTAGATATTTGGCATGTTGCATTGTCTAGTAGACCTCTACTAAGATTGTTCAAATCATGACCCCCGGGTCAAAATTGACACCGTGCGGGTGGTCACTTACTTTTGCATAGGCTTATATAGGAAAAACTTTAAAAATCTTCTTGAAACCACAAGGCCTAGAGCTGAGATATTTAGCATGTGGCATTGTCTTGTGGACTTGTACCAAGATTGTTCAAATTATGAGCCCCGCGTCAAAATTGACCCTGCCCGGGGGTCACTTGGTTTTACATAGGCTTATATAGGAAAAACTTTAAAAATCTTCTTCTCTGAAACCACAAGGCCTAGAGCTTAGATATTTAGCATGTGGCATTGTCTAGTGGACCTCTACCAAGATTTTTCAAATTATGAGTCCTGGGTCAAAATTGACCCGGCTTGGGGGTCACTTGGTTTTACAAAGGCTTATAAGGGAAAAACTTTAAAAATCTTATTCTCTGAAACCACAAGGCCTAGAGCTGAGATATTTAGCATGTAGCATTGTCTAGTGGACTTTTACCAAGATTGGTCAAATTATGACCCCCTGGTCAAAATTGACCCTTCCTGGGATGGGGGAAAGCACTTGATTTCACATAGGCTTATATAGGGAAAACTGTAAAAAAACACAAGGTCGACAGGTAGATAATATATATTTGAAATGTTACTTAGCATTGTGAAGTGGACCTCTACGAATTATGTTAGAATCATGACCCCTTTTATATAGCAAATGGTAGTCAGCTGAGCGATATAGGGCCATCATGGCCCTCTTGTATTATAAAACGTACGTTAAATGAAAAATAATCAATAATCACATGGTCAACACTATTAAATGTTTGAGAGAACAATAAAAATAATTCAATCTGCGCTTTGTTCAACTTCAAGCGATATCTGATGATGTGGATCGAAAATTATTGTGTACCAAGGACAAGACCTTGAAACAGAAATAAACAAAGCAATACCAACAATGAAATATAAATACAGTACTGTACAATGTGTATAACAGGGAAAACCAAAAATGATTCTTGGTTACCTTGTAGTTGTAATCGGTGAAACCGTTCACTGGGCCTTGACATGCAGCGTCCTCGATAAATGGCGGGTGATTTTGATCAGGTGAGTTCCTTCTCGGGGATGTACGTAAATTGTATCTTTTTTTTTAAAGAAATTTATTTTAGGTAAATATATATGCAATCGTTCGTAAATAAGAAAGTTGTCAATGAAATAACATCAGAAATTTGAAAATCAAACTACAAACTCTTATATCGAATTCCGTACGTTTCCGTAAATTTCCGTAAATATCCGTGATATGCATATGATTATCTTCCGTAATCAGCTAACAGCTTAGTTATTTCTAAAACAGAAAAATTGTGTAATGCAGCCCGTAAGCTATAGACCTTTCTGCAATCGTTTGAAGTTGTATGTACTGTTTTTATTTGTAATATGTTCTTATCGTATGCGACACTCAAACAAAAGATTGATCTGGTCTGTCTTGCACTACTTTCCCAAAGCGCATGTTTACAGTTGTTATTCGCACATAGCACAGTTAAATTGTCTGCAGTGTTTGAAATGTGGTATGCTAACTTAGGCCTAGGGGACTTTCAGTCCCCAGGCCAAAAACCAGTGTGGAGTGTCATAAGGAGATAGGAAGGGATTAATCAATCATTGATTCTGCAAATTTGCAAGGCCGATTGATGTCCTAAATGACGGCTTTATTTTGTACCTTTTATGAGACACGCTCTGAATAGTTATAGGTTTGGTCCTATATTAGGACCCAGTTATAGGTGATTAATATGACAGACATAAAAAGATGTTATAACTTTTGGAAAAAGATTTGCTTCAGTATCGCCTTCGATTTCAATCCACACTTCTGCTGAAATCTCATCATTCATCGTAGTCGAAGGTCTTTGACGCTAGCATTCCTATTTTTTATTCTAAATATGGTCAACTGACACAATAACAAGACTAAACTACATTCATCGCCTCCCTATTCAAATGTACTAAATGTAAATGAACCGAGATAAAGTACGGCATTTGCCGATATTGTTGTAATCAATAAAAACTGTTGAAGGGTTGCAACTACTGTAGTTATTGTCAAAAGTCCACATAGATATTATCAAAATAATTTTTTATCTGGCATTGTGCTTTGGATGCCGGTTGGGACATGCCAAGTGCTTATTGATATTTGCCAATTGCTATTTGCCAATAATATTGCTTATTGCTATTTGCCAATCGCTTATTGTTATTTGCCAATCGCTTATTGTTATTTGCCAATTGCTTATTGCTACTTGCCAACTGCTTATCCGCTAATTGCTTATACATTCTTGTTTAATGGCTCTTTGCGACCCTATCTACAGCCCCATGTGCGGCCCTATACGGCGCCTGTTTATTGTGTGAAGCTTTTGATCGCTGTCTTATTTCAAGAGAGAATTAAGCGCTTTGAATATCGAATAAGTTCTTAATTAGAAAGTATGAAAAAAGTAATAACAGGGGGTCTGACATGATCCATGTCTCTCGGGTTTTCAAGCACACTATTTCCCAAGAACAACATGCTAGTCGAGTAAAGTTACAAAATCAATTATTCTTAAAAACTTGTCGGAATTCTTTTAGAAAAACGGAAACAAAGTATTTTTAAGTGCATAGTTCTTGCTTGAAATAGAGCTGCACACAGGACTGTAGATTTGGTCGCAAAGGGCCATTTAATAATGATGTCTAGCAAATAGCGGAGTAGCAAATAAGCAATTGGCAAAAAGATATAAGCAATTGGCATGTAGCAAATAAGCAATTGGCAATTTGCAAGTAGCAAAATAGCGATAAGCCATTGGCAAATAAGCAATTGGCAAATAGCAATAAGCAACAAGCAATAGGCACATAGTAAAATAAATAAGCATTTCGGTTCATTTTCATTCTTTTTTCATCGTGCTCTGTCACTGCATGTATGAAGTTTCAAGTAATTCTCTTGAATTGAATATTTTAGAGTTATACTCAGGAAAAGGAAGTGGGAACGGTCGGATGGACATGTAGACAGTCGGATGGGGACATATAAACAAGAAGGACATGATGACTCTATAACACTCACCTAGTACCTAGTACAAGTACACTTACACAAGGAAGTCACTTGTTGCGAAAAGGAGTCAGTAGTTGGTAAGTAAGTCACTGGTTACTAGTCCCTGTAGAAATCACTCGTCGCCAATAGTCACCAGTCGCCAGAGACAGTCAGTGGATGCTTAAGAAATCACTCGTCGCCAATAGTCACCAGTCGCCAGAGACAGTCAGTGGATGCTAAAGAAACTCGTCGACAATAGACACCAGTCGCCAGAGACAGTCAGTGGATGCTAAAGAAATCACTGGTCACTAGGGGAATCGATGATTGCAAAGACAACAATTGTTGCTAGTTGCTAAGGACGTAAATGCTTACTAAGGAAGTCAATGGTGGAAAATGGATGCTAAAGGTCACTATTAATGGTTGTTAAGGAACTCATTGTTTAAGGTAGTAATTGGCGTCTATGTAAGTGAAAGGTAGACTAGTCCAAATTGTTGGTTGCTATGGAAGTGAATGTTTGCTAAGGAAGTTAGCAGTTACTAGGTAAAGTGCTGGCTGCTGTAGGAACCCAATGGAAGAAATGTTGTTCCTATAACTTTATATACAGACAAAGGACCCGCAGGGTGTGGTCTGTTTTGACCCAAGGAGCATGATTTGAACAAATAGGTAAAGGTCCACTAGACAACGATATAAACCAAATACCTAAGCTCTATGGTTTGTGGTTTTCGAGAAGAACATATTATAAGGTATTCCTAAATAAGTCAAACAAGTGACTCCCGGGTGGGGCCAATATTGAACCCAGAGGCAAGTTTTTAACAAACTTGGTAGAGTGTGCCACTACATACTACATATCTTAACTTTTAACAGTGTAGTTTTGGAGAAGATTTTTTAACGTTTTCCTTTGTTAGTCAGAATGAAAACTAGTGACCTACTTAGGTGTGGTCAATTCTGAACAAAGAAGCATGATTTTAACAAAGTTGTTACAGATTCACTAGACAATGTTACACATCAAATATATACCTTCAGGTTTTTAAGAAGATTTCCCAAGGCTTTCCTATCGGAAATCAAGTGACCCCCGGACGTGGTCAATTGTAATCAAGGGGTCATGATTTGAATAATCTTGTTAAACCTTTGTTAAATAAAGTCACTCCGGGGCGGGGTTGATTTTGAATCGGGATCGTGATTTGAACAATGTTGGTAGAGGTCCTCTACACCATGCTACATGCCTAATATCAAAGTGTTTCCTACTTGATCCTATATGTACCAATGTTCTTATTGGAACTATTAAGGATCATCTTCAGAACATTCATGTGCAAATTGGTTGGTATTTTTACATTAATTTTTCACAGAACCACTAGGCAATAGGTGTGCTTTAAAAAATTACTAAACGTTAAGAATATAATTATACTGAAAATTGTTAACATAACACAGATATGTTCATTAACGTCACCCACGCAACGAGTAATGACATGACGTCATTAACGTCAAAGAAATATTTCATGTCAATGCTAAGGTTTTTGCTTAATATGTACATGGTTTGAATCGTGTCTGACTAATTAATGGCATATGCTGCGTGCGCTGGGTCGTATTGAGGGAAATACAAATGGGGAAAAGTATTATATACTTACGGTTGCATGCAACACGGGACCTTTTTTTTCAAGGATCTGATCGCATATCTGTTTCTTAAACTGTTGTGCTTCCTCACTGTGTATTGTCAAATCTTTTGCCGCCCCAGGCTTCCTCTTTGCGCAACACACTGCAGTAGTATCTATAAACGTTTCCACATTGACCTTGTTCACATCAAAAGACCTACAATTACCGGTAAAATGTCGAGATCTATGTGATCACAAAATGATTCATTGATTACATGAACGAAATAAAAGCTAATTTACAAATTTGTTTTCGATAATTTTGTGAGAAAAAAGTACATTTATGAAATAATATCCGTTCCAGCGCTGTTCAACGTCTAATCAACAATGATTTGAATTTTGATGCACAGTAATTAACTACGAAGGCCGGATGCCTTAGTGGTTTACAACTGCGCAATTGGTGGCCGTTTTATTAACATAGGCGTAACTTACGCCAGCTTTCTGGCGTAACATAAACTTACGCATTTTTTTACGTTTTGCGTCAGTAGCGTAACTTTGGCTTAAATTGTAAAGAAATGCGTAACACAGTCAACAGCACCTGTTTCCGGTGACGTCATTTTACAGCAAAGGTGTCAACTTGCATGGCCGCTAATCTGTCAAATAAAAAAAAAACCGCCAGAAAATAAAGATTATCTTACTGGTATAGATCAGAAAACAACTTTGTCGTTGGAATTTCCCTGCTTTACTAGTAAAGAACGACAAAGAGTTTTATTAGACGATGAACAGTTAATTCGATACTAACATAACCAGATATAACAAAAGGTGAATAAATGCAAAGCGTTATTTTCTACGCGTATATTAAGTTAAAGGGACATACCCTATATAATTGATGTAAAAATAAATAACCCAAAAACGAACATAACAAAATCTTTGGAAGTATTATAACATAACCAAAAAGTTTCAACCAGCGGTTTAAAATATGCTGCTGTACCGTAAACCATTCAATAATCTATGTAGAGTTTTTGTTGTACAATAAGATCTAATGGGTGGGTGCGATTTATTACAGAATGCCTCTATATTGATTAATTGACCAGACGCCAGGTGTCAATCAAGTGACTTCATTACCTATCAAAATTCGACTTTACCTACGACAAATAAATGCACGTGGAAAAGGTTTGAATGGATTCTTTTGTTATAAATAATCCGACATCAACAAAGGGGTGGGTTTATAGCACCATTGGCGTCATGTCAATTGTGGTAAAATGAGGCAATTTTTCGTCATAGTTTCTTCTTTGTAATTGTATTTATTCATCATTTTACGTTCGTTGAACACATAATCTATGTTTGGAGAATATTATCGGCTACATAGTAGGCCTATAGGGAGGGCCCATTTAACCCCATGCGGCACTGTTGAACCGTATATGTCCCGGAACGTATATCACACGAGAGAAAAATTCGACCGCATATGTCACACGTATGATATATTCTGTCGAAAACAGTCTTCGCGTGAAACGTATATGGCACATAATATGTGATATATACGTTTGACTTCGAATTTTATAGGACTACGAAAACGAATATCTCACATGCAGAAAAAGGCAAATAAAAACGAAATTTTCAACGAATACGTCACATTTTGATCAATTTGAAAAAAAAACATATTTAAAACAATCAAATATGGTTGATTAAGTTATGCCGCATAAATTCTGCCAAGTCGATCCGATCGATCCCAACACATTTTATGGGAACTAGAGACATTCCGGCTCGAAGGTGTGGTCTGTATTATGTCTTTAATTTGTATAAATGTTTGGTCAAATTTCGATCGGGTGTTATCAACTGCGTTCGTGTGGCCCTTGAGTGAACAGCATTGATTATAAAACATCACTATAGATTTTTTTCTGTATAACACAATACATTTATCACAGATTAAACACAGATCAAACTTGATATATTTGATGGCCGGTGAAACAATGTAAAGTAACCGTAAGATGGCAATGACCCTCGATCATTTTTGTCGAGCCCACTTGCGGTGAGCTCGACATAGTCGCCGCTTTTGGCAGTCGGTGTATGTGCATCCGTGCGTCTGTGAGCCCGTGCGTCCGTCCAGACTGATTTTGTCCGGACCATAACTTTGACATGCAAGGAGCAATCGTGTTTATATTTGGCATAATGTTAACCTCAATGAGAAGGAGTGTCATTTGTCGAACTAAGAATGACTTTGTCCGGAGCATTTCTTCTAAATACTTGAAGGGATATTGATGTAAGAATGCATAAATGTTTATCTTAATGAGACGAAGAGTCATGCATATGAACAAATCCCTATGTCTACGGTCAAGGTCACAGTTTGAGGTAAAAGGTCAAATTGCAGAATGAGTTTTTGTACTGAAGGATGTACTGAAAGATGTTCATACCATTATAAGACAGGGTGTATTGTGCAAGAAACAGGTCCCTAGGTCTAAAGTCAAGGTCAATCAGAGGTTAAATGTCAAACACAGGATTGAAAATTGTGAATGAAACAATCGTATCTCTTTTTATTTCCCTGCAGCTATAATATCCTTTGTGTAACATTTAGTTTCTTCGGTTCAAATCCACCTTAAATCAGTCATAGCTCCTGGGGGTCACTATTCTTCAAAAAAATAATGAACGGGGTTATTATTCTATGGGGTTCCTAAACATTGTTACAACGGCTCCGGCAAACGGCCCAGGGACGGGTGGGTTGCCACCCACTAGTAGTTTTATACACTAAAGTATTACAAAAAAGTTTCGGTGTAAACTGTCAAAATGACCAAAACGAATATATCACATTAAACACGTGTTATATTTACGGTCGAATATATCACACACGTGTGATATATACGTTCCGGGACAGTACGGATCAACACGGCACAATATAACGTTATTTTTACGGCATATTGATTCCCGCATTGTTTATGGTATAATAAAACATAATTTTTCTACTCTTTGTATATAGAGACAATAAGACAGTCATGTTAGAATAAGTGCTATAAAATTCAAATGCTAGAAAAATAGAATAATGTCTTTAGTGAGGATCTGTATGTGTTTAACACCGAGTAAAAAGATGAAACTATATATAGAGTTCAACAAGATATACTTTCAACCTGTATTTAGATCTAGGTCTATTACAGGAATAAACACATTTATTGCGAGGAAGCGTTAGCGAATCGAAGCAATACGTTTGTTTATTAATGTATTATGGACCTAAAACAAGCTTACAGTGTGTCTCATCTGCAGACAATATTTGTATTGAAATACTAGTATTATAGAGATTTGGAGCGGAGCTTAGTTTTGTGATGTTACAGTACGTACCGTTTTCCCTATATAAGCCTATGTTAAATCAAGTGCCCTCCGCCCCCCTGGTGTCATAATATGAACAATCTTGGAAGGGTATACTAGGCGATGCTCCATGCTAAATATCTGAGCTCGGGCCTATATTTTTCTTTTCCTTTTAGTTGCCATTGTAACCAGAGTTCTGCAAGGAATTTTTTTGTGTAAACTTTTGATAAAGCTTCATGCAAGGAACATCTCTGCCAAGTTTCATCAACATTGGTCCAGTGGTTTCAGGAGATTGGAGGAAGGAAATGGTGGACAGACGGACGGACGGATAGACGGACTACGTACGACGGACGGTGACTGGTCCGAATAGCTCAACCTGGTACTTTGTGCAGGTGAACATAAATAACTATGGAAAATGGGCGTTAAACTGTTACAACAACGATGACCCTTATGCAACTTTGTTCCCTATAAATCATTGAAAATATTATCAAAGAACCGTAGTGGTCGTTGATGCCAGTCTAACTATCAGCTGGTATTTATGCAATTGCTGATACCTAAATTTTATACAGTTGCTTTATGATAATGTGATGGTGACGTAACAGACGAGTCTAATATGTTTGTGTAAATTCATTTGATAATGTACGGAATAAATGTTTTCTTAAGCGCATGCTCTACCTTTTTATGTAATAGTTGTGAACTTTTGCATCACTGTCGTATCGTCCTTTTTAAATTAACTGTATATTAAGACTTTTGTGATTGAGTTGATTTATCCTCAGGCTAAATAAGGAATTAAAATAAGCACATGTAATGCAGCAAAAAAAAACAACAACATCGTTTAATTTTGCAAGACGTTTGTTCACAGTAAAATTATGAATTAATGTATTATGGAAGTTTAGTTTACTAACCTTGCTTTGCCATTCATCTTTGCAAACGCACTAGCGTCAATCACATTTGGTACATCTACTCCATCGACTTTTTTTGTTCCAAAGCAATCCTTTGCTAATTTGCCAACAGCCTGGTAGGTCATCTTCTTATCCTTCGTACTAAATGCTACGAACTTATCAACAAGGGCGTCGATGTCGATGGTCTGATCTTTCCCTGACGATGCCATGGCTTATATCTAAAGAAATCGGAGTAATACAGGATTAGAACAGGAAGTCTCTGTTTTTGAGACTTTATACATGTATATACATGTGTTTGTATTATTTAATGTGGTTTTCAATAAGGTGTCACAAGGGCCTTTGTACCAATAGCTGAGTCCTACCGTAAGAATTTTGCAAAAAGCCCGGGTTAAGATCAGCATGTACATTTGAGCAGTTGTCATAATGGTAACACTTCTTTCCTTTTCTTTTACAATAAAGACCTAAATTTTCGAACGACTGCATGGACTCAACTATTCAGTTAAGTTTAAAGCTTCATTTCACTTTATATGATTGTACGATATGTATCCGGACTTAGGCATATCAAATAACAACTATTGAACAATACTTATTGTAATTGAGAAGTTTGCCCACTTTTGCGTACAGAAATATAAACTATTTAAAAAAATACTTTTTGGGACAGTTGTGATGCACCAAACATGTACGTGTAGTTGTCACGCCACACCAAACTTTACTATGACTCAGATTCACCCACAAAACATACTTAATGTGTTTTTCAAACGGCGTTTGATGCACATGAGTGCATAAGTTTTCTAACGGTAAGCAAGCTATCAATACAATACATGCAGAAATATGTCATATAAATTCTAACGTGCCCGTCCTCTCCGTTCCTGTATAGACAAAGAAAAATACCCATGGTGACTAAATACTCATTAATGCATGTTTTGACATCAGTATGATGACTCCATACACTAGTGCCATTCAGGATGAAATCTTGTGCACCTGGGAGTGTATATATGTGGCAGCATCCAGTAAAGGTAAAGTTTTATGGCCCCTGAGTTTGTAAGATTGTGTCACGCGTAATTCAAATTGTTTGACATAATTCAAATTGTTTGACATAGAGAAACGTTACAGTAAAGTAATTAATGATGTGGAGTTATGTTCATAGAGTTTGCTTCTTTTCGTGCTCATTTAAGGCGGAATTACATGTACGCTCCTTGAGTGAAAATCGGAATTTTAAAAACATTTATTGCACTCTACTCCAAAAGCAGTTGACATGGAGCCATGAAATATGACATGATATGATGACCGGGATGCAAAGTTGTGCACCTAAGGGGTTATATTTTCATTGCTGCAAGTAAAAGCGGAGTTGTTGCATATAAAATTGGGTCATCATTCACATGTAAAGCAAGCATGGAGGCGGAATGTGACAAAGTTTGCTTCTTTTTTACATACGCCCAGCCACGATAAAAAGCATAAATGTGCAGACGAATGTCCCTGATAGTTTGAACATCGCTAAAATTAACCCCGGCTCCAATATGGAAATTTAATGTTGTGTGGTCAGCCTAGGTAAAATAACAACATTGGAATAATATATTTTTCTTTAAAGGAGAGTACCAAAACGGGCTGTATAACTGTGTAAAAAGTTGCACTTCTCAATATATGTATCCAAGTTATTACATCGATACAAACATATTTGATAGATTATTACTAGATATATGGGCGTATTTTAAAGTAAACTCATCTTGAAAACTCAAAAGATAATTCATTACAGTACCCGACTTACGTACCTGTAACTATGATATTCGGCACAGGTGTCAAAATACATCGATAAATCGATTTATTATAATAAGTGTAAATGATATTCAACCTGCATATAGATCTAAAAAGTATATCATGTGCATCAATATTCAACATAGGAATAAAGATATATTGATTATATATTGATCTGTTGTAAATATGTAAGTCATTTTTTTATCAGTCAGTCTGTTTTCGCGGAAGATTTTCTGCATCAAAACCATTAAAAAATCCTGCTCTATGTGGATCAATATTTTTTCTGCAGATCAGCACGTTCCCTTACTTTTGTCAGACGACTTTGTCAATTGTACGATCCTGGTGATTTGAGTGCGAGCTCTAACTCTGGCATTGATATTCATATGATACAGGGGATTAAACAAGCGACGAGTGTACAACCGGTCTCAAAACTTGACTTGTCTCATAACATTTACAAGAGTAAACAAGGGAGATAAATTATGCTAATACTATTTAACTCCATTTACTAGTAGTTGTCTACCGTTTCTTTTCCCAGTTGATCATATCAATACACTTGTGCGGCAACAGACGGGGCAGGTTGTATTTTTACTGTAAATTTCATCAATACCGGGTAAAGCGGTACCGTTGTAAAACTCTATAACATGTAGTTACAATAACGTTTGTAAATCATTATAAATATAGCATACTGCTGAAATCAATTGTTTCCATCTGTACAACCAGTTTCAATTTAGGATTCGCCGTGCATACATATCAATAACAAGTCCATTTTTTAGACGATCAAATTAAAAAAAACAATAACATATATACAAATGTATTGTATCTGACAGTGATTAAGGTATCATGGATCACAAAAAAGCTTGAGTCAGCTCAATAAAAACAATAAAAGCTCAATAAAAACAATAAAAGCTCAATAAAAACAATATCAAACCTGACCTTGCCAATATATCAAATCCAAAATATTCAACGCGTGTTGTCTGTAACTTATAGATTAGACTTAAAATATAATGAATAAATTATCATGTTGAATGCATTATATGTGTATCATTATGAATCAATATGTAAAATATATATATAAGTAAGCAAAACTAATTCCAAAACAATGTAATATAGATCATTCACTACCTTGCAGATAAACTATTTTCCGTATACAGTAATAAATAGCACAAATATCGAACAACTCTCGGTTTGCGTAAACAGAATGCTCCGGCAACTGTCTGCGTACTATTCACTCCGGGGTATCCAATGTAAACAATGTTGTTGTCAACCAAAATCATCACATGATCAGCTTCGCTTGATAAATTTTGCATCACCAAAAAGAATAATTTATCATCTCATTCGTTCTCGTTGAAGAAAACATAGCGATAAGTTAATATATTTTTGTTGTGAAGTAAAGCGTTAAACTCGCATTTGAAAATTATTTAAAAATATCAAATGTCAGTGAACTTCAGTCTACTTTCATATCGGCTATTGATCTTAAATCGATATTGCAGGATTGATGCGCATGACCAGGTCACGGTGATTTTTTTTAATGATTATATTTTATCCATCGGGAATATACGTTATAATCACCTTAATGGCACTAGATGAGGATACATAGTTTTCCTTACTTTTTTAAGTTTAAATGAGGAGCGTATCACCGTAAGTCTAAAAATAATTAACATAATTAGTTGTTCTGTTCTGATCTATGACAATCAATAAAAGAATAGAATACAGATTGAGGTTACTACAACATCACATTGCAGTCCTCTTCATATACGTCAAAATCATTCTGTTATCTAGAAATCGACTTTGTGATTTAAATGAGTAAAAGACATTTAGCAAAACACCAAAACAAAAACAAACAATAAAAATACAACAAAACACGCCAACTTGAAGCTTAATTTAAGGGCGTAAGTGGAAAACAACGTGCTAACTTATGACTTCGTTAAAACAAACCAAGGTTCAACCCGGGAGTTCTGATTTGGAAAACTTTGATCAAAGAAATCTGTGTATATCACACCATCATGGAACGTTTCGTGCAAGTACATGATAAAACTAGACCTATACTCTCGCTGGAATTGATACCCATTATGGAGTTGCCATTCTAATTAAAATGTTAACTTCCTTTCCGATTGAAAAGCGCATTCAAGATAATATGGTTATCAAAGTTTTACATCTAGAAACATCATTTTCAGTTGGGATTTTACGCTTGAATTGATGCACGTTTAGCGATGAACAAAATTCAATGAGCCGTGCGGTAGAGAAACCGGTACAAGCATGAATCACGGGACCTGAGTATAGGCATTGTTTAATCCTTGAACCTAAATTGTTCACTTATAGACTGTTACCCATCTCGGAGGACTCGGGTGACATTGGCCTACAGGTATGCAGTCTCTTTATTTAATGAGAGAGGGGTTTAAGGTAGCTGACGTATAACCACTTAACCTCTAACAGAATAAGGGTCATGGGTTCGAGCCCAGCTACCGTCCGCAGTTTTAATTTAGGAAACTTGGCAATTCGTTCGAAGAATGTCAGTCTAGTGTTTTATCGTTCCAATGAAAGGTGGTTAGGTAAACAGCCTGCCTGACTTCATGACGATGTTTTTGCACGGCGGAACTCATGAGCAACAGTAACTGTTGTGCCACAAACAAAGAATATGTCATAGAAACATTATTAATTCATTCACTAAATCACTAGAATTTGACCCAAGGGGCATGATTTGAACAAACTTATAGCTGTGGACCACTAACAATGCTAAACACAAAATATTTAAGATCTGGGCCTTGCGGATTTTGACAAGAAGTTGTTTAAAAGTTACACTAGTTACATATCTGAAACACCAAGGTGATTTTTACCCCAGCAAACTTGAGAGAGATACATTAGACAATAATGCATATCAAATATCTAAGCTCCGGGACAAATGGTTTTAGACAAGAAGATTTTGTAAGACTCTATGTATATCAAGGCCAATTTTGACTCATGGAGCATAATTTGAACAAAATTGAGAGATGCTACATACTCATCAAATATCAAAGGACTTTACCTTATAGTTCTATTACATTCACGAAGTATTATACGGGAAACTTATAATTACTTCCATCTTTACACAACAATCTTAATTTGTCAAATAGTTAAATACCCGGTTTTGTTTGTAATTGTGCTTATTGGGTCCACCATCCTCTAAAGAGGCTATAATCGGTGCGACCCGTTTAAATACCCGGTATACTGTTATATAGCTATATAGTGGCGATATTGTAAGGTAGTTTTAACCAATTTTTGAATCATCACTTGTCAAATATATCATATATTGCGTTCGGCTTATATTATATGGTTACTCGTATAGCGCGTTGCGATATTGTAAAGTCGTTTAGACTAAACTGGCATACATTTTATCCAGTCCATCTTGACGGTTTTAAACAGGTGCCTTAGAAAATAGAAGTTGTTATAAGCTCTGATACTATAATGAAGAACCGCGGCTGAGTCTTACAAAAATTGAAGATACGTAACGGTAATTCCTCAGAGAAAATATTTTACCTTTATTTTTTGGAGTTTTGCTGGGGTAGGGGCAGAAACATTTAAATACATACAGGGGGTGGGTGTATTGTGAGCGCAAACTTGGTTTAAGTAAGAAAAATGATCACAAACTTGAGAAAATGGTGGATTTTGTGTTTTTAACTAGGTCAAACGGATTCCTATAGGGAAAAGTTGTTTTTTCAACGTTGTGAAATTTATTAATAAGCCATTAGTCAAGGGCTTTAAATGACGTTCACTCGGTTCTAAGTTTCGACGCGCAATGTTTCGAACTTTTGAAGTTATTTACGGTTGAATCTGGTCAGATCGAAGCTTTGACGGATAGTAACCGAAAACGCCAGACCATTTTGTCAATGTTTTCACTCAAATCGATTGACGTTGAGACCAGAGATCTTTTTTTTTGGGGGGGGGGGTGGTTTTTTTTTTTTTTTTTTTTTTTTTTCCCCCCGGTTTTTTTTTTTTTTTTTTTTTTTTTTTTTTTTTTATTTTTTTTCCAAAAATTTTTTTTTTTTTTTTTTTTTTTAAAAAATTTTTTTGTGCCTTTTTCTTTTTTTTTTTTTTAGAAGTATAATTATATCATTCTGTAAAAATGTCTTGAATTCCAACGTGCGGTTATCTTTTTTATTAAGAAAAGTAACTCCGCATTTATACATGTAGAATGAATTTCTAGATTCCAGTGTGTCAATTGTTAGATCACACCTAGCAATTTGTGGCGGTAAGCCCGTATTCATCCGAGACACTTTGATTGTTTATCAACCGTTGCAAAGGTTTTGTGTACTGTACCGCAGTCTCAATTCTGCTATAAGTGTAGCGTAGACTGTGGGGATTTGCTATATAGTTTGCGCTTTATCTGTCATTTCAATAATTCAAAGAGAACGAAATTTAAACCTTGTTATAACGCAGTTTTCAAGCTGTGACAGTGAAAAGCTTTTGAAATACATGTTTGGACTTGTCTCAATACATCACTGATAACAGTTTCGACGAGTTTGAATAATAATTGTGCCCCAAGCACACAGTGTTCATTAATGTTACCATGATTACGTTTTTCGGGTCAAGGGTGACATTTTGCTTGTGGTGTGCTTTAAATTATAAAGTTATACGAATATATAACAGGTTTTGGGAGGTAAAATTACTACCACTAGGGGTGAAATGATTAGGGTGAAACGTGACACATTCTGTCTCTTGCATTATCCATCAAGACATTTTCTGTGGGCGGTGGTCCTGTGGATAATATAACTTAAAATACATATTTTCTACGCAATTTCTCGTCAAAGAAGCGATTCTTGGTCTCGACACATTTCGATTTGAGTGAAAACATTGACAAAATGGTCGTGAACTTCAGATTTTTAAAAGTTCGAAGGATTGTGGGTCGAAACTAAGAAACGAGTGAAGGTCACATATAATTCTTGAATAACGGCCTATTCATATAATTTCATAGCGTTGAAAAGAAAACTTATCCCGGTAGGGATCCGTTCGACCTAGTTGAAAAACACACGGAATCCGCCGTTTTCTCAAGTATGCGATCATTTTTCTCACTTAAACCAAGTTTGCGCTCACTATACACCCACCCGTCTGACATAAGGGTCTGTAAGTCATTTGAACGCCCACTTCTGAGGCATATACACTTCGTCACACCAATGAGTAGGGATAAAAAAAAACATAAGACAGAAAGATGAACTAGAATCGTCATTTTTTTCTGTAACGTAGACTATATTTAATGCCGATTAAGCTCAACAATAACATAAAAGTATGTTTGATATATTCTCTATATTGAACTATCTTCCTCACTGTCTGGTATATTTTCCAATATAAAAACAATACAATGACCTGCATTAAATTATCAAGAAAATTAAATATGCTTCACTATGAATAATGTATATTGCATGACGATATGGCTGATTTGATACCATGATTACACTTTGCACGCCCGTGCGAACATGATTGACGAGCAGTGTGGGTCTAAGATTGAAAAATGGTCGAGAATGATTCTCATTTGGATTGTTTTGACTACAGAGCGACCTGTAAACAAATCCTATGTTTGGCATGTATAAAGCATGTATTAATATGTCAAATATCCATTGTCAATGTATGATCAGCAATTACCAATAACCAGAAATAGTCTCTATTTTGTAAGTTATAGAGGTTTTTTGTTGTTGTTGTTGTTTTGTTGCGAAACTCAAGAGAGGTTGCCGTAGTCTCTCTTTGCTATCACAATAGGTTTCATTTTCCTGATATCGTAGACGTGTTGCAATGCTTTTGGTAATTCTGGTCTCATGAACTTGAAGTTCTTGTTGTAAGCTGTGCGGGTTGGTTCATCAATGTCTTTAGCATCCACATACTCAACCTGAAACATATGTTTAAGAAATGAGAATTAAGATTCGAAATTATGAGGAGATTATCAAAGTAACATGATTGATACGCCATGGAAGCATTTACGGTTACCAACATTCCAGACAGATCCTCTTTAAGAAACGATTTTTTTTCTCCAAACTGAAGTTTTGCAACTTATTGACTTACTCTGTCTCATGCGTTTGTGCATTATGTATGGACTACTTCTGTTATATCGACAGTTGGTGGTTTACCCAACCTGGCACATATAGTGTACCCGTCCTCAATTGAAAAATTGCCAACATTGCGGTTAGTGAGGCTTTGTCCTACTTATGGCCCTTTAGTCACGAGAGAATGCAATCTTTTACAAGTTAGTGAACTAAACCACACAACCCCTCGAAGAAAACTACAATACTGAACATTTCATTTTATTTCAGTTGTACACGATATCTCCGACCCAAATATGTGGGATTGTGTTAATGAAAATAAATTTGCATTTCACTTTCGATCTGATGGACGAAAGATGAAAGACTTAATTGATTTGTTGTCCTTTATAGATACACGTACCATTCTTGATTACAGCACGAAATGATTAAATAAACATACACACATATACGTTTCAAGTGGACTAACACTCGGAATATTTCAAGATCTTATACACTTTAATACGCCATACTTACTTTGCCGGTAATGTAAACTTTTGTTTCTCTCACGATCTTTTCCAACAATGCCTTTGTGAGGGTAACTCTTGGATCATTCCTTATTATCTTAGGATCTTCTCTTTGACGTTTGGTAATCTCATGCGCCATCTCGGCTAAGTACGCCTCTACATGTGCACCGTCAACCATTATTACTCTAAAATGGAATGCAGAAAGATCTGGAGAGGATTTCACTTTTACAAGTTCAGTTGACGCTGGACTCAAATAATATGTAGTCTTGGCTCTTTTTTACATCCCAGATTTTCAACTTTTATGTTTGTTTATCTTGGATATCTGAGATGACTGTGAATGCATCACATTCCTAGACATTCTATGATATATATGACTGTAGCCAACTTAGTCTTAAAAAAAAACAAAGGAAAAAAACAGCACTCAGCTGAAACTGCTACCTCGGCGTTTTGCATCACACATTACGTTTAAGGACAATGCGACCAATTACTGAACTTTGTGCAGCAATTTATATGACTTTTGCAAGACTTTGTATTTATCTGCCTTAAAAATATTTTGTAATTAGTTTAAACAATATGTTTTAGTATCGGGATGTGCTTGAACACGTACAGGTTTAGCACATATAGTCTCGTGAGCTGTATATGAAAACGAGGTTTTTGAGTTCATCTTATTGAAATATATACCCTTTCTTTTGATCCATAAGTCTTTTGAAAACAATTTCTTCACATGCTGTCAGATTGATGCCTTCAAACTCAGATATCTTTTCCCAGAAAAACTTGCGAATGTTTCGACTGCACTTCTTGTTCATGATAGTTTTGTCGTCACTTCCGGACAGTTTACACGCCTTTGTAAACTGTCTAACAAGTGTTTCGTCTGCTCCAGGCCCGTAAGCCATTGTATTCGGCGCCCGGTAAGAACTACTGAAATGTATGTATTATGCAAATATGACATGAGGCATACTTTAAAACTTAATTTTTATATAGGAGTGGTAGCGTGTTTATCGAAGGGCCCCGGGTTCGATCCCTACCATAGCCATGTCGGTAGTGTCCTTAGGCAAGACACAATTAATTCCACGTTTGCTCTCTCTTCGAGGTCGATTCCACCTGGAATGAGTCCTGAGAGCGATTAATCTAAGTTGTAAGAACTTGTTTCGTAATCGAGAATAAATAAATTGGTAATCGAGAATAAATAAATTAGAATAAACATTTGTGTATATACATAAAACTTTATCATAAAGCGGCAAAATCAGACACTCACACCTGCTACATAATGCTTCAAATTACTATTTACTGACATGTCACGCACGAAATGAGTATGTTAAACAACAAGTTAAAACATCACAAGAATACGTATGTACCTTTTGCTAGATTAAAAAATATCCATTTTTCAACTTTATGATAATTACACGGGTTTTGTTCTCGTTTTGGTTCGGTCCTTTAAGATACACAATGGCTTAATGAGTTACAACAAAAAGAATTATTGAGCCTCGAAGCGCTGTCCTTTAAAAATTACTGAGACCTATCAAATATACAATGAATATGTGAACAATGAAATTTTCTTAAACCTTTTCACACAGTATGATATGAAGTTAAATTAAGAGACACGTACCTTGTTTGGGAGTAGTAAATGGCGTTTCTTTGCTGGTTCAAAACGTTGCAGATTCAAAATGTTGTTCTTTTAAATGTTTGCTCGCTCAAACCTTTGTTGTCTCAGAACTGTTTCCTATCCTAATATTTTGTACCCTGGAAATTATGTCCGTCAGCATTCACGTTTGCGTATTGTTCCCGGAAGGACTCCGACTTAAAACTATATACCTTTTATAAGCATAAAACGCGCTGCTGTGAGAGGGGGTATATTCAGAATCCAGGCCATCATCCTATATTGCTTTTGCCTGCTTGCACTTCACGTGCTGGCCTAAAAACAATTTACATGTATACACGTAGTCGTCACTCGCAAAAAATTATACGATATCTGGTCGACAATAAATTCGTTTTCTTTTGAAGTTTTAAAAAGTAGTGTCTGGTAGGGTCTCTTTTATAAGTGTTTTTCAATTTGTCTGAAGTATTTGGTCAGTTTACATTTCCGTTCAGTCCAAAATTGCTACGTTTCTGTTATTAAACAATTTACTTGTAAACACGTGGTCGTCACTCGCTTAGATTGATACGATATTTGGTCGGCAATAACTTCATTTTCTTTTAAAGTTAAAAAAAAAGACAGTGTCTGGTAGGGTCAGTTTTATAAGTTTTTTTCTCAATTTGTCTGTAGTATTTGGTCAGTTTACATTTCCGTTCAGTTCAAAATTGCTAAGTTTATTCTGTATTCTTTCACAGAACTTGGAACTAAATAAAGTTCCACTTGTCAACAAATAATTAGGATATGCTCTCTTTTGATTGCAGTGTGGCTACGATTGAATCTGCTGACAAATTTTCTTTTCTCAACGATGGGCGATTACACCAGTCAGTGCTCATCTTTGGTCTCAAACTTCGCTTTGAATGGAACGAAGTCGTTGGAAGTCATACGTTTTGAGTTTTGGAGATGTTTGCAGTTATAGGTTATTTTAAGTTAAATCCTATCATCATCGTGTTTTTAAACAAAAACGCAGTTGATCTATTACGGCAATATTATCTACCGATAAGACATAACTCCGGTGGGCAGCGGTCGATAGTCCGTATTATTTCCCCTTTTTTATTAGTATCTAGTTCTTGCTGTATTTTTCAATGAAATTAGTATTCAGTTTTCGAAAAATGAGATTGAATCTGTTAGGTTGTGGTTATTCATTGTCACGGTGATTATCGTCTATTGGAATTGTGCATTCAATGCCCGAACATTTGTAAATTTATTTGCATAAAAAATATTCAATTTCTCAGTGGCTTTTTTTTTTGGTCTGAAATGAGAGTATCGTTTTCTTTTAAAATAAAAAGGCCTTGCCCCATATAGTTGATTTTTTGGGTCGATTAAATCGACCTAAAGTTAACAGAGTATATCGCCCTTACGGCCGAACGCACAACATACAAACAAGTAGTTCCATATAAACAGTTGTTAGGCATTATAGCGATTTCTGTTTTCAAAATTATATAGTAATAAATCTAAATAATTTAAAAACATTTCAGAATTACGGTGCCCGTGAAGTGACATGTGATACATTTTTTTTATTTCGTAATTACGAAATACATTTCGTATAAACGAAATGTTATTTCGTAAAAACGAAATGTTATTTCGTAAAAACGAAATCTTATTTCGTAAAAACGAAATCTTATTTCGTTTAAACGAAATGTTATTTCGTTTAAACGAAATCTTATTTCGTAATTACGAAATACATTTCGTTAAAACGAAATAACATTTCGTAAAAACAAAATAAGATTTCGTTTAAACGAAATAACATTTCGTAAAAACGAAATAAATATATAACGTAAAAACGAAATAAGATTTCGTAAAAACGAAATAAGATTTCGTAAAAACCAAATATTATTTCGTAATTACGAAATACATTTCGTTTTTACGAAATCTTATTTCGTTTTTACGAAATCTTATTTCGTTTTTACGAAATCTTATTTCGTTTATACGAAATGTATTTCGTAATTACGAAATAAAAAAACTGTATCACATGTCACTTCACGGGCACCGTACAGAATAGAATAATATTATTTCGTTATTGTTCTTTAAATGTATAATTATCGTAAATACTATTAATGCGCGAACGAACGACTTGGATATAAAAAATTATAATAACTCGTTTTTTACCAATAACTGTGTATTCGGCGGACATAGAGCAGTTGGTAGAGATGCTGGAAATTGAACTTGCGCTGACTTACTGCGGCGGACGCGAGTTCGAAACCCATTTAATACAGTTTTATTTTACATTTTTCTTCTGTTTTACTTATAATTTTAAGACTTTAAACCATTTTAAATGTTTTACAGCAAATAATCATAGAAAATTAGAGAACTTCATTCATGTCAAACTTATAAGGATAATGTTAATAAGACATACTGTAAACATATTATTCGATAACAGTAAAGTTCAGTCAGTAGTCGTGTCAGGTTTTGCTTGTACAACCAGAATTGGTTTCCTTGGGTTCTTTTGGGGCCATGCCTCAACATCAATCATCACCAATTTCTAGAATATTTACATGTCAGTTTTGTTTGTGGGCCCGCTGTGATACTTGAATACTTGAATTTTCAGTTCAGGTTTGTAAAAACCCACTTCTCAGTTACCATTCACAGCTATGATATTTTATAGGGTAGTTGAACATACATGTAGTCACTGACTGCAAAAGGTAAGCACATGGGTTCCTATCAAAAGTAAAGTTTACACATATGGTTAAAGGTCAAACTCGGACATTTGTGTCTCCAGTGTCTCCAGTTTGTTGATAACTTTAATCATGCATGGGTTGCCCTGATATTTACACATGTGTTCAGAGATAATCGACCCTCCAGCACTTCCAGTCCTTTGATTTTGTTCTGGGGAAAATTTCCGTTTATTGTTATTGTACCCATATCTTGCACTCGCATGCACTCTATAAAAGTCGACTGAAATAGATCCGCCGGACAGTACACTAGATGCACTATACAAATTGCACTTTTCCAGCGCGTCAAAGACATTTAAGTGGCATGCATTCAATAAGGAATCGATACCCGAGATTGTTTATGTTTATGCATTAATGCAATGTGCGACATGGTACAGAATATGTTTAAGTTAATAACGCGTTCATGTTTCAGCAATTAAGTTTGTGGTACCTGCTGGAGATACATAACCATATTTTGAAAGACTTCTTTGTCGTATTGCCATTTAGGTCTTCCTACTGGCCTTTGTGTTATGTACGTGTTTAGACTTTCAAATAGTTATTATGAAATTAAGGAATTGTTTTACTTTTGTCAACATGTACGCTAACGAGCGACTGTTTTTTTTTATGAATGTATAAATTATAATTGCTGAGCTTAAGATTCTGTTGTCCTTACTTTAAATGCAATGATCGACAAAAAAGAATAAAAATGATTATTACATATTGGGACGTAAAAAAGAAAGGGAAGCAGAAATGTCATTTCTTGCATATCGGATCGGCATTTCCGGTGATTTTGCCCATGCCGGAAAAACCGGTCTGGCACCCCTCCTATGCCAGACGACTCTCGTGAATTACTTATGACGTAACGTTATAAACATTGTGACGTCACTTTCCTAAACACAATGTCGGAAAATCGTTTGTTTTTCATGATAATTCATCATTTTGATATGTTTGCATTTAGAAATCTACTTTAAAGTGCAGGACGGTATGCAAGAAAAAGTTTCCATCATGAGACACTTGACTCAGAAAGAAATATCCGTCACCTCGGGTAACTGTTTAGCGGGAACTCGGCAGAGCCTCGTTCCCGCCAAAACAGTGACCCTCGGTGACGGATATTTCGATCTGAGCCTCGTGCTCATGACAGAAACTACTATTATTGTCTGAATCCGGTCATTTCCGCACTACGTTTACAAATTAATCTTTAATTAAAGACTTTATAAATCTGTATATTAAGTAACAGATAGAGTACTATCTGTGAGAACAATTACGTTATTTCTTGCATATCGGATCGGCATTTCCGGTGATTTTCCCCAAGCCGGAATAATAGTTTCTGTCATGAGAACGAGGTTCAGATCGAAATATCCGTCACCGAGTTTGACTGTTTTAGCGGGAACGAGGCTCTGTCGAGTTCCCGTTAAACAGTTACCCGAGGTGACGGATATTTCCATCTGAGCCAAGTGTCTCATGATGCATACCGTCTTGCACTTTAAAGTAGATTTTTAAATGCAAACTTATCAAAATTATGAATAATCATGAAAAACAAACGATTTTCCGCCGTTGTGTTTGGGAAATTGACGTCACAATGTTTATAACGTTACGTCATAAGTTATTCACGAGAGTCGTCTGGCATAGGAGGGGTGCCAGACCGGTTTTTCCGGCATGGGCAAAATCACCGGAAATGCCGATCCGATATGCAAGAAAACCCGGTCTGGCACCCCTCCTATGCCAGACGACTCTCGTGAATTACTTATGACGTAACGTTATAAACATTGTGACGTCACTTTCCCAAACACAACGTCGGAATATCGTTTGTTTTTATGATAATTCATCATTTTAATAAGTTTCATTTAGCATTCTACTTTAAAGTGCAAGACATGCAAGAAAAAGTTTCCATCATGAGACATTTGGCTCAGATGGAAATATCCCTCACCTCGGGTCACTCAGTGACCCTCGGTGACGGATATTCGATCTGAACCTCGTGCTCATGACAGAAACTATTATTCGAGGAGGCGTTGCCTCCACGTAGTGACATAATTCTTCGAGTCAGAAGTATTCTATTTATTTTGTAACTGCTCTCTATTGCAGAATTGTAAATAGTTCATTCTGTATTGTAGATATATCACAGTTTTTAAGCTCCGCACTCAGTGCAAATTATCAGTAATACAGCACACTACTTTCCTATATATAGATATGCAGTAGCCATAATACAATTTTAAAATGTCATTGATTACTTAATCTAAGCATTCAGAAGAAAAACAAATGGAAACATACGCTTAATTAAGAAATAATAAATGCCTCCCTGTATTTTATCGTTGAATAAAATATAGTCAGGAATTTGGATGCGTAGTAATTCAATCACGAGTGCGTAGCACGAGTGATTGAATTTTTCGCATCCAAATGACTACCAAATGATAGTAGGCGTCTCATACCAACTCACGACAAAATTGCATCCATTTTCACGGTGTCAGAACAGTTTTATCCTCATCAACCTGATCCGGTCAACAACTAGGCCATCTATAAATAGTTCAACATCATCGTAATAAAAAATCACAGAACCGTATATCAAAATAGCATCACCATATATAGAAAGGACATCACCATATATCAAAACCACTGCACCATATATAAATATGACAGCACCATATATCAAACTCACATCACCATTTGCTAAAACCACAGCACCTTATAAAAATGACAGCACCATATATCGAAACCACAGCACCATCTATCAAAATGACAGCACCATTTACCAAAATGACAGCACCATTTATTAAAACCACAGCACCATATATCAAAACGACATCACCATTTATCAAAACCACAGCACCATCTATCAAAACGACATCACCATATATCAAAACCACAGCACCATATATAAAATGACAGCACCATATACCAAAATGACACCACCATAAATCAAAACGACATCACCATTTATCAAAACCACAGCACCATCTATCAAAACGACATCACCATTTATCAAAACCACAGCACCATCTATCCAAACGACATCACCATATATCAAAACTACAGTATCATCTATCGAAACGACATCACCATTTATCAAAAACCACAGCACCATCTATCAAAACGACAGCACCATATATCCAAACGATATCACCATTTATCCAAACCACAGCACCATCTACAAAAACCACAGCACTATTTATCAAAACGACGTCACCATCTATCAAAACGACATCACCATATATCAAAACCACAGCACCATCTATCAAAACCACAGCACCATATATCCAAACGACATCACCATTTATCAAAACCACAGCACCATCTATCAAAACGACGTCACCACCTTCAAAACGACATCACCATCTATCAAAACGACATCACCATATATCCAAACGACATCACCATCTACAAAAACCACAGCACCATCTATCAAAACCACAGCACCATCTATCAAAACGACATCACCATCTATCAAAACCACAGCGTCATCTATCAAAACCACAGCACCATCTATCAAAACCACAGCACCATCTATCAAAACGACATCACCATATATCAAAAGGACATCACCATTTAAGAAGTGTGTATAGAAGGCAGCTATGGCGTTCCATAGTTAACCATTACATGTTTTATAATGCGTACATACAATGTATCATTGTGATAAGTTCTTTTGTGCAGTATTGATTAGATGAATAGTCTCTAATAATTCTGAATAGAATGGCCATTTGCATGTTTTAATGTATTTGTCAATATAGTTTATATGTATGTCGATGGAAGAGACTTAAATAAATGAATAAATAAACAAAATTAATGTCATATCACGATATTTTCACTCGTGAACACCAAAAGTAGTTATTTTCACTCGTGGCTCCGCCACTCGTGAAAATGTCACTTTTAGTGCCCACTCGGTGAAATTATAACGTGATCTTACACCGAAACCAACAATTACCCTCTATCTATTTTATGTTGTTCGGTGGTTTTATCGTAATATGACGGTGGATTATATCCCAATAAACTCACTTTTCACTCAGAGAAAATTATTAAAAATATTTACCCGATTTAACGTCAAAATGTATACCGGGCGTAATGAACGCCGGCAACCATACGGCGATGACGTCGTGTTTGCTATGCTTTCTGATGACGTTTTCCCGCAATTTTCGACATTTTCTTGAAACAAGCTCAACAAAAGTAGATTTTGAGACATAAAACAGAAAAATTGTTGGTATCGATGTGATATCACGATAATTTCACTCGTGAACACCAAAAGTAGTTATTTTAGTTTAAACAGTATTTATTTTCAAGTAACCATGTACAGTACAATATATAGTATGCAATTAATAAGACAATGGCAGGCGTACAAACAATTAATACATAGTAACACAGAAAAGGATTTGAAAACATGTCTTTTTAAAGTAGTTATTTTCACTCGTGGCTTCACTTTTGGTGCCCACTCGGTGAAATTATATAGAGGATAATTGTTGGTTTCGGTGTTCGATCACGTTATAATTTCACCGAGTTGGCACCAAAAGTGATATTTTCAAGAGTGGCGCTGCTACGAGTGAAAATATCAACATCTGGTGTTCACGAGTGAAATTAACGTGATGTTACACCGATACCAACAATTTTTCTGTTTATTTTATGGTTAAAACTCTACTTTTATTGAATTTGTTTCTATAAAACATCGGAAATCGTCATCAGAAAACATAGCGCAAATGACGTCATTTAAACGACGCCATCGTCGCATGGTTTCCAGCATTAATTACGCTCGGTATACTTTTTGACGTAAATCCGGGTTAAAGATTGCAAAAACAGTGAAAAATAAAAATGGTAATCCACTGTTTCAAAACTGTGGATTATCACTTTTATTTCACCGAGAAAACTCTATAATTCACTGGAATACATAAAATTAATAGAGAATAGTTGTTTGTTTCAGTATAATATCACGTTATAATTTCATCGAGTGGGTACCAAAAGTGAAAATAGCAATTTATGGTGTTCACGAGTGAAGTTATCGTGATATTACATCTATACCAACATTTTTCAGTTTTAAAATAAGATCTAGCCTTTGAATTCTTACTTTAATACTAAGGAGATTGTTCTTTACGATCATAGGACCAAGCAAAACTATATTTACAAGCTGTTCTTTGGAGTTTTCGAACTTAAGTGACCAAAAATAGATGAAAAAAACACCCTTTTATACTAAACTGTAGAAATTGACCAAATTGGTCAAAATTGGTCAAAATAACCAAAAAAGTGATCAATGTAAATTTTCCGAAACGGTCAATGACCAAAACTTGGTCACCAGTGACCCACAAATGTTCACAAGTAAAACTTGATTGAACTCTGAAAATAGATTTTTAGCGAAGTACATGGATGAAAAACATTAAAATTTGAGACAAAGTGTTAAATCTGCAACTAGATGATGATCAAAACATAGAACATGTTTCTGATAAAGGTAGATGACAACAATATCAAGTTTCCGTTAGCAACAGCCTTTCTTAATCCCATAAAACATTAGAGAGTAGGAAAACCCAAATTGAATGTAAATTGAAAGTTAAAGAAAGTATTTAGATTTGTGACGAAAATAGTAAGGATGACATGCCTTTTGACTGTGATAGGAAAAAGTCCTGGATATATGTACCATATAAGCATGAACTCTGAAGTTTCAAAAATGACAAAACTCCAGATTATACATGAAGTGTCATGAAAAGCGATGAAATTCGGAATGTGAACTGAATGTGCCAGTTTCAAATATTCGATTTGTGCACAGTACATGTTCATTATATCTGCACATGGATGTATTGCAGTTCCTATTTTGAGCTATGTTCTCATAGGCTGTTTTTAAAAACAATATGACTGAGAAAGCATCGTGCTATTAAATGTTACGTCAATAGAATGTGTAATTGGCAGCTTTAATAATATAACCATTCCTCTCCATTCGGTCCTTCACCTTTGTAAATCCCGACGTAACCATTTTTCGTGCTCCTTTTAAAATTTGTTATTAAAACAAACAAGAACTATCTTTAATTTTTGAGTGTATGAAAGCGATTGGTTAATAGCAAAACATACTGTCAATTTTAATGTTTATGCAGCCAGAAGGCTGCCAAATTTCTTTTTCCCTTAATTTCTGCAGCAAGTTTGGTGTTCTCCGTAACTAAAAATGGTTTTTTGCACTTTTGTGTTCTTTGTTAGCCTCTTTTACATTTTCATTTGTGTATGGTGTTTTTCCCTTTTGTTTACATTCACTGCTTGTATTTAATGGCAAATTTGTAACAAAGGACAATTACTCTTTCAATAATTCAGTTTCAAATCTAAAACTTTTGAACATTCCAATGCAAACTAAAAGCAAGCAAACTATTTTAATCACATCTATGCAGTGAATATTATAATAGTTTTTTGCAGTTGATCGTACACCTGATGCCACAGAGAATCACTTTGGTAATACACGTTGACCAAGACAGTCTATATATATGAGCATGACACCAGTTTCGCCATTGGGTGTAGAGCTATTTATATTTAATATGCGTTTCAAAAATTTAAGTTGTACACGTTGAATTACTTTTATATTTCCAAATCCCTATATTTCACATCGGTTTAAAACTAATTTGGATAATTCAATCTGTAAGTCTAAATGTATACACAGTTCTTTGATGGATTTTTACACCCACTTCAAATCTGATACATATTGTTTGGAATCTGAATGAAAATCGGCCACATTTAGTTCGCCGAGACTCTGAATGTGAGTTTCTGTTGGACTCAATTCAATTATTTAATAGGCATATGAACATGTGTACAATGTTCTTCGCCTTCATGTAATAAGGGGGTGATGAGAAAAGCATGATATACAAAAGTAAGTAGCAAGTAGCAATGCAAGTATGACATGTATATGAATTCACATCAATGTACATATCTACATATGTTCTTCTATATTTGTTGTGACTTATAGGCCCGTTGGGCCGGGTGCTTCGTTTACTTATTTACTATGACGTTGTTTAGTTATGCACATGTCACAATAATAAACTAGTTACTTACTTTACTTACTCGTGGCTTCACTTTTGGTGCCCACTCGGTGAAATTATATAGAGGATAATTGTTGGTTTCGGTGTAAGATCACGTTATAATTTCACCCAGTGGGCACCAAAAGTGATATTTTCACGATTGGCGCTGCTACGAGTGAAAATATCAACATTTGGTGTTCACGAGTGAAATTAACGTGATATTACACCGATACCAACAATTTTTCTGTTTATTTTACTTTATTTTACTTTACTTTACTTTACTTTACTTTACTTTACTTTACTTTACTTTACTTTACTTTACTTTAAAGTAAAACTACTTTACTTTACTTTACTTTACTTTACTTTAAAGTAAAACTACTTTACTTTACTTTACTTAAGTTTACGTTACAGTCGTATAATTCCTCTATAATTATTAACATTAACACACCTCTAACATTAACATCTAAGATCTCCCTTTTTAGGGACAGGTACTAATACTAATTGAATTGAATTGAACTGAATTGAATCTGTTTTACTGACACGTGGTACAACTGCTCAAAGGCTATTGGCTATGCACATGTATGTCAAATAGTGTGAAATACAATGATGTTGTTATACATTGTTCAGAACAATACGGAATTCTATTGGACGAGGCGTTGGCGTGCAATAGTATGTAGTACTATTTAATCATTCAAAAGATTGATAGTTAAAAATAAATTGACAATTCTTAGCTTTCGATTATAAATATCTCGAAGAAACGGCGAGTACTATATGTTCTCTGTGATTTCTTGAAGACAAATCACTTAATTCAACTTCAGAGTAGCAGCTTACATATGTCCTGAATACCAATTAAGACAAGGTTTTCTATAGAAAGGGAGAGGAGACAGTGGAATATGTCACTCCCATACCAGGCGGTGGTTAAATAGTTACGCTTCCATTCCAATATTCAAGTGAACAGCTCTGAATCAGTTATGGAACAGTACTTTGAAAGTTGCACATTGTGAACAGTGGTATTTAGAGCATCATCCACTATCCAAGCCGAAAGTATTATGTTGGTTTGTGATGTTGTGCATTTTGTTTCAGAAAGTTCAATGGTCTGATTTCAGAACAAAAAAAAACTTACAATTAATAAATCTGTATTTATTTTGAAATCCAAAATATATTGTTTATATATATATACATGTATTTTCGAGAATAGATATTGTTTAAACTAACAAATACAACAAGTAAAAGGACACACATTTATGTAAACATCAATAATACAAAATAAAAGTCTAAAATGTAATACGATAAAAATTTTAAATACTAATTAAAACGTGTCGAATTTAATGATGTTTTTACTAAGATGGCTTTCAGACTGGTACATGAACACTTTTAAATTCACCAAACTAATTCACGTCAAAAGGTAGAAATAAAACGAATGAAATAATCTAGTACTAGTAGACAAAAACAGTACTGCGTTGATATATGGAAATATTCGCAAAATCTAATTAACTGTGTCGGACAGTCCGGTACACGCAGATACACAGAGAGCGAGATCCGCTTTGATAGTCGTAACTTCTGGATCGCTGCCGGCGATTTTAGTGTTCATCGTTTTTCTCTTGGCAATTTCATGGGCAGTCTTTGTAATATACTTATCTACATTAGCTTTGTTCACTATCATGTGTCTGAAAAATGAAGACAACGAGGGCTAGACATTGGTAATACTAAAATTACATTTCTTGTTAGACTTCTAAGAGAATGTAAAGGAACATAGCGATCAAAAATATTAAGAATGACCATGTTCACTACTACTGGCACATCTAAGGCATGGCGTTAAGGTAACTTGACCCGGAACAAAATGGCCACCAGTGAAAACATGATGATATCACTAAAATGTAGTCTGGTGGTCTTTTGACATAATACACAAACAAATTACTGTTATATAAGCTTTTAGAACCTGTATTAGTGTGTTTTGTTGCAAATATTGTTAAAACATGTCATTTCAGTTCTTGGGTTACTTACATGAAAAATATCCAATTTTTGTGCAAGTTTCCTGACAAAGTCAAATGATGAAATTATTCAAACTGGCACTTGTTTATTAGTTCAATGTCTCCTCCAGATGCTCGACCATAGAAATAGTTGAGCTGTTCTTTCAATCTTACACATCAACAGTTTATAACACATCATTAAATTGTGAAGTCCACATGCTTGAGTTATGGTTTAAGGTAGAGCGCTATTGTCTTTGGTGGGTGGGTGCATGCATTTTTTCAATTTTTATTTTTCCCTTTAATGTATACTGTGTTTGTTTTGGTCGGGATGTCACAATATTGTAGTATACTGACACTAATAATTCATGTAAAGAGAACTATAAATCAGTGAATTATTATAAAGAACGGATACATTTTGAAACATATTCTTGCTAGTTGACGAACAAAGACCCTGTGACAGTTTCAGTGGAAATAAAGAAACTAAAACATAGTTTATACCATATAATCAACATACTCTTGTTGTAAAAATTTTTGTTTACCAAGCCATATAAAATACTGCAAGACGCTCTTATTGTCTTTACATATTTTTTCAAATTATGTATTTGATACAGAAATTAAACAAAATTTTGTTAATAATGGTGTTAACTATGTTTTAGTATCTTTATTTCCATTGAATGTGTCACAGAGTCTTTGTTCGTCAACTAGAAAGAATATGTTTCAAAATGTATCCGTTCTTTATAATAATTCACTGATTTATAGTTCTCTTTACATGAATTATTAGTGTCAGTATACTACAATATTGTGACATCCCGACCAAAACAAACACAGTAAACATTAAAGGGAAAAATAAAAATTGAAAAAATGCATGCACCCACCCACCAAAGACAATAGCGCTCTACCTTAAACCATAACTCAAGCATGTGGACTTCACAATTTAGTGATGTGTTATAAACATTCATATTTCGATTTCACCAGTATCTCACCAAATAAGTACGATGTAATAACTCTAAACTTAAAGTTAACCTTAGTTACGCGGTAACAACATATTATAAGTTGATATATAGGAACTATTTACGTACTAAAATATCATTCGAAATAAACTCAAAACGAAATATCATTTTATTGACCTTTTTCATTCGGTATCATCAAATCCGGTATCCTCCTTTGAAAGGTGTCTTACTGAGTAAATTGCTCAATTAAAAAAAATTCAAATACATGTAGTACTACAAACAATTCAGTGATTGTGGCATAAACACAGTGAGTACAATTATTATTTTAATTAAAAAAATGAAATGTGTTCTACCTGGATAGAATAATGGAACAGAAATAGGAACGTAAGTAATGTCACCAGCATCAGTTTCTGTCCTGACATCTTCACGGTTTCCAGCGCCCAAAGATATTTGTACTAAAGAAGAAAATGTGTTCTGTACTTAACATAAGTAGAACTACCCTGAAATAATTAACTCTATAATATTGTTATACAATGTATAGGTAAAATATAGTGTACCCTTCTTACATTTAGTAAACGAGACGCTGCTTTAGAAAGAACTTAACTATATATGATATTACATTACTTGCCGATTCTACTAGTGTCGGTGTTGTAAAATGCAGATCCGATCATTTATTTTGTAGTTGTGGATATATGCTACCTTTTCACATGAGATTCACATTTTCTAGACCCTAATTGTGACCTAAGCCATTGTTAGTATTTTATCCAATGTTTGAAACCAGTCGAACGAGTAAACTGATAATACTGAGTGGAAAATGAAATACTGAAAAAAAGTTTTTAATACGTTTTTCCGTGATAAAACTTGTACCAGTTTACGTTCATGACCTTTAAGGTGTCAACCTATCTTAAGGCTTTCATTTGGACAACAAAATATAGTTTCCTTAGATCAACTTACTGTAATGCGATAAATATTATTGTAACGCGCTACATAGTAACGTCAATTCTGACTGGTTAAATTTTCGACAGTTGGCTGAAGTTTCTAACGCACCACCGATGCCACCTAGTTTCTGATTGGTTACGTCATTTAAATTTGCGACCGTTAATTAACGTATGTATATACTCGCAAAATTCGAACGAGACATCGTATTTCAAAGCAATGTGTGTGGGAATCGACTGACTTTGACTTTTGACATTTTAAATTGACTGTATATACGATTTTTATGTTCGTTAATTCTTTTACATGCCCACACAAACTGAAATTCACATAAAATGTGTATTCATTTGTCGACTAAAACACCTCCAAGATAATCGATTCGACCATCTAATATTCCATACTGTGTATACCTTTAAGATAACAAGTTCATAAAAAATATCCAACAATAATGCCAACGAATATTCTTTGCACATATGCAAAAACTCCCTGCGAAAAAAAATATAGTGTTACATTTTACATACGTTCAGAGTTTATTGAAAAATTATTGTAAGATTGGTAGAGATGAAAACACAATCACTACTGTATCGCATATGTAAAGCCGCAAATAAAAGCGATCGGGTCCCTAAAAATTCAATTCGCAAACTCATTGAAATGTATAATAAATGTACTTATTTTGTCGAGTATATAAAATCCGAAATTATCCTGACAAAATATCATTTACTAGCTGTTTTATACCTGACTTTGCAAAGAGAAAAGAGATCATGAACGTCAGGACTTCTGCACAAAACTGTTTTGATAATCAGCATAGTCGTGCATATGTTTTGCATGTGCAATTCAATCGTTTGTATACAATGTGAACACGATATTAGTTACAAATTTTTTATTTAATTTTACTTTGTGTGCAGATCGTTTTAAGTGTATTTTAAGAAACCGACGAATAGCACAAGGGGGAACGTGAAAAGTGACACTAGAGCAAGTACGCGAAAATCGCCTGAACCAATCAGAATCAAGTTGGCTGCTTGAAAAACATCCAATGGGTTATGCCGCATGGGTATCATGCATGGACATACCAAGATAACAATATGACATCACATGAGGACAAAAACGTGTTGATCACTGAAACCATTTTAGCATGAATGCACATTCTTTCTATTTGCTGAGAAAAGTTGATACCGAGAGAATAATTCATTCTTATAATGAAATGTAGATTAAAGCTTAATATACTGTGACAGGACTGTTAACCTTCCGCCAAACGCACAGACAAACAGACGGACATGTATATAGGTCCATAATTAAGCAACTGGTACTGTTTTATACAGACTGTTACATTATCAATAGATTGACCCCCGCAGTACTGCAAGTCACGTGACTGTCCGCCATTAAGCATCTGCACTATCTGTAAGTCGACAACTATCAATACTACCGTAATATAAAAAAAAAAAAAACTGAAAGTAGTAACAATTTCTATTTGGGTGATTGACTTGTTTAACTCGCTAACCATCATATATATTTCTAAATAATATATTTATCTGGTTGAAAAACACAGAATGTGGATCATTTATAGGCTTGAAATTATTATACAGTTGCTACGGCTTGTTATTTTTTTATAGTGCGAAGTCTTATAACACATGACACTGACCAGCAGCTTTGCGTTCAGTTAAAGCTAAAGCTCGCAACTGTTCAAAACAGGTCGCAACTTATTCCGGCTGAACGACATGATATCTGCGAAAGCTAACGCTTAATCCGAGGGGTAGTAAGCAAAGGAAAATTAAGTGGCGGGCAGGTACGACTGTTCTGTCCATATTTTGATTTTTACTGATTTTTGCAGTTAAGACAATACCGTACTCTATGATTTTTTGGCTTCAGAAACTCAGTGGTTGACACCAGAAAAACATAATTTCACAGTACACAATGTAAATCAGTATCATGGCTTCTGATAATAGTTGTAAATCAGTATCATGGCTTCTGATAATACTTCAACAACAGACATCAGTTGCCTATTTGCAAACGTCTTGGAAACGTTGCATTCAGTATATCACGATCGTTACACTCTTGAACCTCAAAAGTAGGTTATTTTAACTCGTGGCTGTTCATTACGGAAAATTTCAAGTTATATTTTGGACAGAAATTGGGTCGTGGTCATACGCGAGAATCGCCCACAAAATGGCTGTATACGTACACAACCATCACCCATTTCTGGTTTCCTGAGATGCACTACGACATCCATAAATTGATCTATTGCGGAGTATTTACTGTTTAGTGTCCCAAGTGTAAACACACAAGGCGGTCAGAAATGGTTCACTGTCGCCCAATATTGGATTCTGAAATATTATGTACACCAATATCCCAAAATTGGTTCCTTGTCGCAAAAGATGTTACCAGCGCCCATTTCTGGTTTCCTGAGATGAACTACGACATCCATATATTGGTCTATTGTCATATAACAACATGTTAGTTACTGCTCAAGTTAGGAGAAGGTTTTCGTTTAACCAAACATATTCTTCACAGAAGGACAGGTATCATCTAGCTATGTAATACTATGTTCAGTAAAGCATACAATACAGAATCCGGGACGGATAACATGAACTACGACATCCATATATTGGTCTATTGTCATATAACAACATGTTAGTTACTGCTCAAGTTAGGAGAAGGTTTTCGTTTTACCAAACATATTCTTCACAGAAGGACAGGTATCATCTAGCTATGTAATACTATGTTCAGTAAAGCATACAATACAGAATCCGGGACGGATAACATGTGCCTGTTTTTATATATAGAAACGTATGGACACCTGTACCTGTAAACACCTGCATCACCTTCAATTTCAAAACTAGTTTTTATTAAATATTTTAAAGTATGTTACGGTATTTAATGTCATATATTATTTCATAATTCAGCATTTGTGCACAAAACATCCGAAATGTTAATCGATTTTTGCCATACCTCAGACCTTACCTGCAGATTTTCGTATGACTGCAAATGCCATCCTACACCATTATACTGCCAAAACCTTCACTTCCCATGATTAAATTTCATTTGGAATGTGTTTGAAAAGAAAACAGGATACTAGTAGTTTATGTCCCGAAAACTGTACGTTCATGTGCTTTTAATATATATTGTACTTTATTGACACTTTGACATTCTGTATTAAACCCGATTTTGATTTTTTTACAGAAGTGACACATCCTATTTTTAGACAATATCATACAATACTTTCCTTAAGCTTTCACTTGCACCATTTGACTTAATTTGCAATACTTTTGTTAAATGCTGGTCATCAAAGAAAATACTTTTACTGCATTTGGGGTAGGGACTTTTTACATATGTTTATGTCAACTAGACCTATCACTAAATGTGATTAATACCCCAAAATACTTCTTTATCAACTGAAAGTTATAAGTAACAGAATACCTTGTAAATAAATGAAAAATTGTGTTATGGTTCTTGTACACTGCACTTTCTCTCATTGAGCTTGGCCATTGTATGAAGTTGTATTGAATGCCAACCAGTAGTTTTCAAGTTACTAGTATGCTCCAGACAAGGAAACGCAACAAAGGGCAATACCTCAGTAATTAGTCAAGATAAATATATGGTTCTTATACACTGCACTTCCTCTTATTATGTTTGACCATTGTATGAAGTTATATTGAATTCCAACCAATAGTTTTCAAGTTATGCTACAGACAGGGAAAAATCACGAAGGACAATAACTCTGTAATTCATCAAGATAGAGTTTTGATTTTTGCACACTGCACGTCCTCTTATTGTGCTTGACCATTGTATGAATTTTTATTATATACTTTCATATTGCCCCGTTCACTTTGCCTTTGAGAGTTCGTTCAGTATTTTACGGTACTGCACGTTGGTAAGGAATGATACTGAACGTTGGCAAGGGAGGGCGGTCCTAGCGATCAGCTGTACGGACTATTTTATTTGTTTGCAAACATCGTTTTAATGAGGTTTCTATGTCGAAGTTCGACAGTTTTTTACAATTAAATACACTATGGTCTTTAAATAGAAAAGAAACTTTAGTCATTTTCAACTAGACGTAAAAGAGTTTCATTTTTAAAAAGGTTCGAATTTTTTAGGGCACGCAATACCAGTTCTGGATACGAAAATTACTGGTACGTAGTTCAGCCAAGTATTGATAAACGAAAGGAACGATGTTTGCATGTAGTCATAAGAAAGAGAAAACATTTTTAGGAACGTACATCAAATTGATGCATTCACATTTCAAAGTACAAACCTGCATCCGTAGGAAAATTCTTGCGTTTTTCAAAACAAGATGGCGGACGGCAACTGAAATTTCTTACCGTACAATTGGCGTCAACGTTTCTCCTAATAAATGACGTCACGTATAAACAACAATATTGAATCGAGTCTATTAATACGCAATAAAGAAAATGTACATGGTGAAATAGTACGCTAGTTGTCTGAGAAATTTCAAGATTCATTTATTTTTTTTATTTGCTTAAAGAGTGTCATTTTGTTCATATTCAATATGAAAGTATATAATAAAAAGGTTATTGAACTTGTATGGCGAAATATTACTTGGAACTCGTTGATTTGGCGGGAACAACTCGCAAGCTCGTTGTTCCCGCCAAATCAACTCGTTCAAAGTAATATATCGCCATACAAGTTCAATAACCTATAGTATTGAATTCCAAACAGTAGTTTTCAAGTTATGCTCCGGACAAGGAAAAGTAACAAAGTGTAATAACTATGTAATTAGTCAAGATAGAGTTATGGTTCTTGTACAATGCACTTTCTCTCATTATGCTTGACCATTGTATGAAGTTGTATTCAATTCCAAGCAGTAGAAAAGGAAAATGGACCGACAAACCAACCAACCAACCGACCGACCGACCGACCAATCACCGGGTGACTTCTATTACTTCCCCCCCCCCCCCACCTCCCTCCCCCAATGTCATTTACACAAGTTTCGCGATCAGTCCTCGATGTGCTTTTAACACTGACACAGGACAACAGTGATGTAGGCTAATCTCACTGTGGTACTTCAGTAACCCAAATATTGGTGTTTGGTGTTTACGTCTGTGACCCAAACGTAGGTTGTACAATATTACGTTCGACATAACTTTAATATAAACCATGCAATCAACACTCTCCTTATTCTGGTTCGGCAAAAGCCCGCATTATGTTTGTGAAAGTATTCAAATGAACACTAATTCTGGGCAGCTGTCGTATCCGCTCACGACCCAAAGTTAGTACTAAGACTATTGTTTTTGTCAAAGTATTCAGCTCAACACAAGTTCTGGGCAGCTGTCGTATCCGCTCACGACCCAAAGTTAGATTATTGTTTTTGTCAAAGTATTCAGCTCAACACAAGTTCTGGGCAGCTGTCGTATCCGCTCACGACCCAAAGTTAGACTATTGTTTTTGTCAAAGTATTCAGCTCAACACAAGTTCTGGGCAGCTGTCGTATCCGCTAATTACCAAACATGATGCTGATCTTCTACAGTCTTACTGGGAGACAGCTAGTAGATGGAAACAGGACTGGTTTATGCACTTTCCATCCAGATAATTGCAATATCCTTAGCGTAACTCAAAAAAGAGCCCTGTTAATTTCTGTTACAAGTTACATAATCATATCCTTGAAAAAGTTAAATCATCAAAATATATAGGTATAACTATCCAAAATAATCTTAAATGGGACCAACACATCAACTCAATAACTTCTGCGAAGGAACTTCAAAATAAACTCAAATAACAAAGTAAAAGCACATGCATTCAAAGCCATAGCCAGACAAAAATTAGAATATGCATCAATGGTATGGGACCCTCATGCTAAAAACCAAATAAGTCAGATTGAGAAGGTTCAAAGAAGGGCGGCAAGATTCACCATTAATAGATACCATAATACAAGTTCAGTGGCAGATGTGATTCAAACTCTTAACTGACAGTCCCTTGAAATAAGGAAAACAAGAGCAAGATCAATTGTGTTTATAAAATTATTCACCATGTTGTCGCTATATATCCAGAAAATAATCTCTTAATCCCAAATGACTCCAGAACAAGACGCAGTAACACATACAACGTCAGACATATAGGAACATCTAAAGATTGCTATAAATATTCTTTCTATCCAAGGACAGTTGGTCAGTGGAACTTCTTCACACCGCTCTGTTGAACCGTATATAGAGAATATAAGGTTACTGTCTTTTGATAACAGTTGATATCGGACGAGGATGATATCGGCCAGGGAAGCCGAGGCTTGCCGAGGCTTTCTGGTCGATATGCATCCGAGTTCGATATCAACTTTTATCAAAAGACAGTAACTTTGTATTCTATTTATAATATTATGCAGCTGACTTCAATTTTCCCTTTTCACAATTAAAATCAAAGAAGTAAATTAAGTGATTTACGTTGTGTTTATGACGTCATCAACGGTTTAAATCGGCGTTTTATATCCAGCACCGTTAATCATGTTCATGTTATGCTTTATAGGAAATGCTGAACATTAAAACATACCTAAAAAGCATTTGTACAAGTTTTAGAGGCGGCTTATAACGTTTCAGCTCATATCGTTCGAGTAATAAGACGTTAGTGTGAAAAAAGGAATGGGGGTGAAAAAATGAAAATCAACTTTTTCTCGAAAATTGCTTCGAATTTGCTATAGATGGATAGATAGTGATCTAACTAAGAAAATGAATACCCACAACACTATATTTAATTCAAAAATAAAAATTCTACAGTCATTTTTCGATTTTATGTGATGTGCGGTTTGGTTGTATTCCCAGAAATTTTAATGAAACGCACCTCTGTAGTCTGAAGTAGCTACCGAAAAGTTAATTTATTGTGTAGCGTGTAAGAAATCCACAATAGCCTACATCTTATTTCATAAAACTCACTTAATGTCTAAAGTGGGCGGGGCCTAAAACGTGATATCAGGACAGTGTCATAATAACACTGTCCTGTGATATCAGACGTCGCGATATCAACAAATATCAGACCGGCGTTATTGGGTCGTCGTCATGGCAGTTGCATAATAAATGTCCCGGAACGTACATATCACACGTGTGTGATATATTCGACCGTAAATGTAACACGTGTTTAATGTGACATATTCGTTTGGTCATTTTTGACAGTTTACACCGAAACGTATATGTCTCATAGGTTGTGATATTAAAGTGCATGAAAGTACAAATTATACTTTTGCTTAAGTCATTCCAGGAAGAGGATCGGAACCGATCCACAGGAGCCGGCCATGCAGATATATCAAGTTTACTCTGTGTTTAAGTTCCAATAAGTGTTGATCGCATGTCGTTTGCCTTGGACTTTCTTGAATAATCATGTCATTGCATTTCGGCTCTCCACGTTACACCTATATACATGTATATACCTATATGGATGCCTCCCAAACATCGTTACATTTCGTTTTTTTATTTGCCTTTTTCTGCATGTGAGATATTCGTTTTCGTGTTCCTATAAAATTCGAAGTCAAACGTATACATATTATGTGCCATATACGTTTCACGCGAATACTATTTTCGACCGAATATATCACACGTGTGACATATGCGGTCGAATTTTTTCTCTCGTGTGATATATACGTTCCGGGACATATACGGTTCAACACCGCTCAACAAGCAACCACAGTTGACTCCTTCAAAGCTGTAGTCACTGTGCCCTTCCTTATATCCCCCATCAGTGACTAATATGTCATCATTGTACAAAGTTTTAACTGTTTTGATTTTATCCTTGTCACATGCTTTAGAAAAAGCATATATGTAAAACACACCTAACTCATTGTTGTTGTTTTTCACCAGCGCCTACACATAATCTTCATAGTGAAGGAGTGTAGTATTAAAGAAGAAGAAGAAGACGGCGAAGAAGAAGAAAGGCTATATACGCGTCTGCTTACGACAAAAATATATAAAATTTCGTTAAATAGACATGTCTCAGGAAGCGCGTGATCAAATTTGTTCGGATTCCGATTCCTTTCTCATTATCGACTTAAGTAGTGCAAAATGTATTTACGGATACTTATATAGAGGATAATTGTTGGTTTCGGTGTAAGATCACGTTATAATTTCACCGAGTGGGCACCAAAAGTGATATTTTCACGAGTGGCGCAGCCACGAGTGAAAATAACAACTTTTGGTGTTCACGAGTGAAATTAACGTGATATTACACCGATGCCAACAATTTTTCTGTTTATTTTATGGTTAAAACTCTACTTTTATTGAGTTTGTTTCTATAAAATATCGAAAATCGCGGGAAACGTCATCAGAAAACATAGCGCAAATGACGTCATTTAAACGACGTCATCGTCGCATGGTTTCCAGCATTAATTACGCTCGGTATACTTTTTGACGTAAATCCGGGTTAATGATTGCAAAAACAGTGAAAAATAAAAATGGTAATCCACTGTTTCAAAACTGTGGATTATCACTTTTATTTCACTGAGAAAATTCTATAATTCACTGGAAAACATAAAATAAATAGAGGATTATTGAGCAGCGTGAAGTTGACAGACTAGCAGACTGGCAGTGTAGCAGCGTGAACTTGGCAGACTGGCAGCGTAGCAGCCTAGCAGCGTGAACTTGGCAGACTGGCAGCGTAGCAGCGTGAACTTGGCAGACTGGCAGACTGGCAGCGTAGCAGCGTGAACTTGGCAGACTGGCAGACTGGCAGTGTAGCAGCGTGAACTTGGCAGACTGGCAGCGTAGCAGCGTAGCAGCGTGAACTTGGCAGACTGGCAGCGTAGCAGCGTGAACTTGGCAGACTGGCAGACTGGCAGCGTAGCAGCGTGAACTTGGCAGACTGGCAGACTGGCAGTGTAGCAGTGTGAACTTGGCAGACTGGCAGCGTAGCAGCCTAGCAGCGTGAACTTGGCAGACTGGCAGCGTAGCAGCGTGAACTTGGCAGACTGGCAGCTTAGCAGCCTTGCAGCGAGAACTTGGCAGACTGGCAGCTTAACAGCCTAGCAGCGTGAACTTGGCTATATTGAATGAAATGGATGTTTAAAATACGACAGAAGCACGAATTATGCGTAGATACAATTAATATACACGCCATTTCATTTCATCTTATACCGGTTTTCATTAGTTTCCGTTACTTGAAGAGTTTTCGCTGCAAGCAGACTTTTCGCTGCCAGCACCCCAGCAACTCAGCAACTCAGCAGCTCAGCAGACCAGCATCTCAGCAGACCAGCAGATCAGCAGCTCAGCAGCTCAGCAGACCAGCAGCCGAAACTTCAAAGTTTAATATTGTGCTATATTGAATGAAATGCTTTTTTTTTCAAAAATACGGCAGAAGCACGAATCATGCGTAGAAACAATAAATACACGCCGTTTCATTTTGATATTTGATATTTTATATTCATAAGTTTACGTTACTTGAAGAGTTTTCGTTGCAAGCAGACTTTTCGCTGCCAGCAGCCCAGCAACTCAGCAGACCAGCAGCTAAGCAGACCAGCATCTCAATAGCCGAAACTTCAAAGTTTAATATTGTGCTATATTGAATGAAATGTTGTTTTTTTTTCTCAAAAATACGACAGAAGCACGAATTATGCGTAGAAACAATAAATACACGCCGTTTCATTTTGATATTTTATATCTTATATTCTTTAGATTACGTTACTTTAAGAGTTTTCGTTGCAAGTAGACTTTTCGCTGCCAGCAGTCCAGCAGCTCAGCAGACCAGCAGCTCAGCAGACCAGCCGCTCAGCAGCTCAGCAGACCAGCAGCTCAGCAGACCAGCAGCTCAGCAGACTAGCAGCTCAGCAGCTCAGCAGACTAGCAGACCAGCAGCTCTGCAGACCAGCAGCCGAAACTTCAAAGTTTAATATTGTGCTATATTGAATGAAATGGTTTTTTTTTTCAAAAATACGACAGAAGCACGAATTATGCGTAGAAACAATAAATACACGCCGTTTCATTTTGATATTTGATATTTTATATTCATAAGTTAACGTTACTTGAAGAGTTTTCGTTGCAAGCAGACTTTTCGCTGCCAGCAGCCCAGCAACTCAACAGACCAGCCGCTCAACAGACCAGCAGACCAGCAGCTCAGCAGACCAGCAGCTCAGCAGACTAGCAGCTCAGCAGACCAGCAGCTCAGCAGACCAGCAGCTCAGCAGACTAGCAGACCAGCAGCTCAGCAGCTCAGCAGCTCAGCAGACTAGCAGCTCAGCAGATCAGCAGCCGAAACTTCAAAGTTTAATATTGTGCTATATTGAATGAAATGGATTTTTAAAATACGACAGAAGCACAAATAATGCGTAGATACAATTAATATACATTTTGATATTTTATATCTTATACCGGTTTTCATTTGTTTCCGTTACTTGAAGAGTTTTTGATGCAAGCAGACTTTTCGCTGCCAGCAGCCCAGCAACTCAGCAGCTCAGCAGACCAGCAGCTCAGCAGACCAGCAGCTCAGCAGACCAGCAGCTCAGCAGATCAGCAGCCGAAACTTCAAAGTTTAAGATTGTGCTATATTGAATGAAATGGATGTATAAAATACGACAGAAGCACAAATCATGCGTAGATACAATTACAGTAAACTCCGTATTTAACGAACTCCCTGGGACCATTTAAATATGTTCTTATATCCGGAGTTTGTTATATCCGTATAACATTTTTAGATAAATCAACAAAGAAAAAAAATCTGGCCTAGAAAAAGTGTTCTTTATAATCGGAATTTTGCTATATCCGGATTCGTTATATACGGAGTTTACTGTAATATACATTTTGATATTTTATATCTTATACCGGTATTCATTTGTTGAAGAGTTTTTGATGCAAGCAGAATTTTCGCTGCCAGCAGTCCAGCAACTCAGCAGACCAGCAGACCAGCAGCTAAGCAGACCAGCATCTCAATAGCCGAAACTTCAAAGTTTAATATTGTGCTATATTGAATGAAATGTTGTTTTTTTTTCTCAAAAATACGACAGAAGCACGAATTATGCGTAGAAACAATAAATACACGCCGCAGACCAGCAGCTCAGCAGACTAGCAGCTCGAGCGTTTCTTTTTAATTTTTATGATTTTTGATGCTATTTATGCTAGAATAGAGCTAACGAACGTTTTTTGTGTTATAACACCTGCAGAAACCCTCGGGCTATGTGTTTATCCTATCATATGCGATACTATAAGCGATGAGTTTAGATATATTTCCATACACAATCACACTTATTAATAACTATAAACTTAGTCGAGAGTACGCAATATCAGTTTTAGTAGTCTAGTAGTGATTGTAATCAAAAGTAAAAAACAAGATAGAACGTTATATACCGTTTATCCAATAAAACAATTCCAAACATATTTTATATCCTGAATATTGCAGAAAATTCATAGAAAGACAAGTGTCACCTGGAGAAAAAAAATGTCATACAGATTGAAATTTGTGCAGGTATGGCAGTTTTCATTTATAACCTGTTTTCATTGACTTGCTTCATATTTGAAAAAAATGTGCACATATTTGCCATTAGCCACTTATGTGTCTGTCCATCCATGCATAATAGTTTAGCATACGGGGACCTTAGTTCAAAGAACGGCTTATAAGTTTTTTTAGCTTGTGAAATTAAAATTAACAAAACTTCATATAAGTCAAATAGAACTATTTAGGTAAAATATCAATACTACTAACAATATTGAATTGTAAATATTTTATTTTTTGTTATTTCATTTTTTAGAATGTGCCGAAGCAGATCGGGTTTGCAGATTGTGGGGTATTTATGCTGCAGTTTGCTGTTTGTGTGGTAAAAGAGAAAGAACTTTTCCAGACTGTAAGTATAGTGCACAACACAAGGACCAAAATAGTTATACATTTAGGACATTAATGCGTTTATCCTATCATATGCGATACTATAAGCGATGAGGTTAGATATATTTCCATACACAATCACACTTATTAATTAGAAACTAAACTTGATTGATTAATAACTATAAACTTAGTCAAGTATACAATTTTGAGAATTATGTGACCTGTTACAATGCTGCTGCTGCTGCTGCTGCTGCTGCTGCTGCTGCTGCTGCTGCTGCTGCTGCTTAAACCGACTATAAATAAAGTTTCTTGTATCTTGTATCTTGCTGTTGCTAGACATGGTGTTATATGTAAAACTGAAATATGCTTTCTGTTTTCAGAATGATATTCTTCGTTTTAGAAGAAAGATGACCTTTGAGTTGCTCTCAGAGAAGCTTCTGTAAAGGCCAAAGTCGTTTCAACTTACAGTGATTGAACATTATTTCAGTAGTACTTAGCGTACCTCTGTTGAGTATAATACTTGGTTAGCGAATAATTGTAGACGTTATATATAAATGTTATCTATAACATTTAAACTGTATATTGCAAGATTTAAGATTTTTCCTAATCAAGTAGGAATGATTCTTTTAGAAAACGTCTTTGTTTTGTTGTATCATTTGGTTCTTGCTTATACAATTGCTGTTTATACATGACATATAAATAAATATTTGTTGTTAGTTAAACTCCATTATACAAAGTTGGTGATTGATATTCTAGTGATTGTGTAGTTGGTCGAATGTTCGGATGGCACGTTGAAAAGGTCTGCAAGTTAAATGGTGTGAGGATGACAGTTTTAGAAACAGTCAACGTAATCATGTTTTTACTCTCATTTCTTACACTATATATTGGTCAAGCACGTTTGAGCTCATCTGGCAAAAATACCAGGCTATACTACAATTGATACAATTGCTCAGCGTCAATCGTCCGCTTACATATTCCTTCAAACGACATCCCAGGACCACCATGATGAAACACATTCTACTTTTGTCGACCAGTGCTGGAAAATCTCATATCACATCTGCCAATGTAACATGAGATTCGTGAATTACTTGTCACGTAACGTTATAAACAATGTGACGTCACACTACCAAACTCAGCATCTGAAGAACGTTTGTTTTCATATTAAAGTGCAATACGGTATGCAAGAAATAGTTTCTACTATGATATAGTTGGTTCAGATGGAAATATCAGATGGAAATATCAGTCACCTCGGGTAATTGTTTCGCGAGAACTCGACAGAGCCTCGTTCCCGCCAAAGCAGTTACCCTCATTGAAGAATATTTTGACGTGAACCATTTGCTCATAGAAGAAACTAATAATATATGTACTTAGTACATTTAAAAATGCAACACTTACATTTTGTGTTGTAGGTGTTAAACGCTCTATACAGCGGTGTTTTTGGTCATTTAAACAGGCAGACGCTTTACTAAATAACTGTTCCTGGAAAGAACCAGTTCTAGATTATTCTTTTTTAAAATTAAACTTTATGCATTCACATTAATAGAGAACTGATTTTCAGATGTAAACTGTGCGATGGAAAAGCGCTGGCTGGTATTTTGGTAGAAATATTGATGGCGTTTATTAAAGAAAATGGGGAATAATAAGTAGTGACTTTTTTATTCCAAAGTATTGTTTTCGTCTCAAATAACATGTTCCGATAGCTTTAAAATAGTCATTCAATATTTGTCAGAAAAAATGGCTTTAATTTTACAAATTTCAACCTTCAATTTTAATTTTGAAACTTCCTTGTGATTATTAATATAACAGTCAGTTTTCTGATCATTATTGCTGTGAACCTTATTATTAACATGATATATGCCGTTATGGAAAAAAAATTAGAATATAGAAATTTCTCCATTTATACATGTTTAGAATCTAGTAGTACAGTTTTGTTAAAGCACTGTTCGCTACCATATCTTTATTGTAAGGGCCCACATGGGCTTTTTTGCCGAAAGAAAGTTTCAAAATTAAAATTTAAGCTTTAAACTTGATTAAGATAACATTTCAGTACACATGTTAATAAGTACGTATTAAGCTTGGATTTAGTAACAAACATTACAAAGCATTTTGACAGAGCTATCGTCTGTTTCTACTTAACATATGGTATTATATTGTTCTTTCGTACTTAATAAAGAAATATACAATGTAAAACGTTCACATTATATTTGCTTCCCATCTTTCTGTCGCTTTTTTGGACAAAAATTTAGACATATAAAACGCTGTGTCTGTCCGTCTGAAAAATTTTAACGTAAGTTTTAATTTGACTATTTCTGCAGATATCTTCATTAAACTTTAAAATTGTATAGCTAATGACATCAGGGTCGTAGTGCATCAAAATTGCATATGTTAAAGTCATGTGTAACAGATTTATGCCTCTTTTTGTACTTAGTTTTTGTCCAGAAAACTTAAAGTTGGTAATAACTACGCCATTTCTCACGATTTCTTCATATTCTTATATATTGTCTTGCCTTTTACAAAGCGAAAACTCGGCTGGCAGCGAAAAGTCTACTAGCAGCAAGAACTCTTCTAGCAGCGAAAACTAAAAAAAAATACGATATAAAGTATCAAAAGGGAAAGGGGTGTAAAAGAGGAAATTTATTTATGTTCTATATTGAAATAAATACATGTTATTTTTGATGACCCACTCTAGTGGTTAATCCTTCCGATTTAAGTTAGAATATAGTTCGTCTACATGTTAGCAAATCCTTCTGTTACAAGATCGGATGTTATTCGTCAAAAATTTGGACAGCTCCTAAATTTGTTACGAATTTCGTGATTTTCATGGATTTTAACGGTAAATTATGTCCATTTCTGCCCAACGAATCGTAGTGGACACTTCGATTTGGAAAATTCCCCTCCCTCCCAACCCAGCTAGTGTATACACATTGTACCATACATACTGCTGTAAGTTTTATGTTTCAGAGATTTCCACCACCTGTTTCATGGATACCAAACTGCAACATGTGCAAGAGTGATGTCTTCACCACAGTAGTGGAACAGTGGATAGAACATTAAATCGCGATAAAAACTTAAGTGATAAGTGGTGATATAGACATCAGTTTTATGTGAATGATGAACAAATGCTTCATAGGACACTCTTGCGCTTAGTTAAACAGAAATTTGGTGAGAACCTATAGGTCATCATAACTTTCGGTCATCTTGTGTATAAGGAATTGCGTTCACCGTGTATGCACATATGTTTATAAATATTACACAAAAAGTGTCTTAAGATTAACAAACCGTCGTGGCTTTAAACATTTAATTCAGGTTTCAGTCGCTTGTGAGTAGCTGTGGTTGCCTATCATCTATAGCCTGTTAACTAAAAGCAGTAAGTTATGTCTACTGTAGTGAATTTTAAGGTGAGCTTAATGTGAATATTAGTCCACAAGAAGTTCGTATTTGTGTGCTCACCGATTACTAGCTTGGCCATGACAATCAGCAGTTAGCCATTGATTGGCCATGTCTTATATTTGTGTTAGGGACAGTGTGTCCCGTAAACAGTTAGAGGGGGCTTTGTACCATAGTGGTCGGCCATTCAATAATGATCCTCGAACTGGCTGCTACTTATTTTAGCAGGGATGTTTCCACTGGCCCCAATTGGTCTTGTAGTACCGTTCGGGAGTGAAGAAAAAGTTTGTAATGTGTATGAGTAGTGCCATACATATTGTATGTTTAACTGCGGACATCTTTGCTTCATACCTCTAACACCGGGTTCATTGTTAATGCTAACAATCATAACCCCCTGCTATATGGATCCGTGTCCAGCTCATATTTTGTCTGTCGCTTAGTGCAGCCTGTTCTTGGGTCGTAAAGTTAATAACGCAACTTAATGGCTTGGCACCGGACCGGCGAATGGTAATGAGTTGCTACCACCCCTTTCTTTGCATAAGTCTGTTGTAATTACGAAAACAAAAAAAAGGGCAACTTGGTTGTTGCTAAAATTTGTTTGGGAGTTTGTTTCGCAAAGTATGTTATCGTTGTGACTTTTTTGGTAGTCTTTGGCATATGGACCTTGGGCAGACACAGCTTCTCATTTCGGTATGGCATAATGTAATCAATTTCTAATATTTAGTAATATAATTGGAATGCCTGATAATGTCCGTTTTACTTGTTCTATTTTGCAAGAGAAAGTGTTGTGCAACCGCCTCCTTTCTCTTCAGCTAGAGATGCTTGACTCTCTGCAATATTGCCAGGTCATCTTCCACAGCTTATTCCGATAGCTTCGCAACGTCGCGTTGTCTATCATATCTCTATGCATCTTTGCTAGTGATATCCTTCAATTTCTGGCGCAAATGTCTTTGGAATTTTTTAGTTTACATTATGCCATAAATCATCTGTATTATTATACGTTACTGAATTAAAGCCACGGCCTTTCTCCAATCATATTTGCATATTCGATTGCTCACAGAAATATATGTATCGACAAATCAATGTTGTTGTTTCAGTTTTAATTCAAACTTTTGTAAAATCCTGAAGCTCTGTCTAAATCTGTTTTATTCAGAGAAGTGACACTGGAATCATCTGTCTATGCCATCGCAATTGTAACTGGCCAAACAACAGCGGTATCAAGCTATCTAATAAGGCAGTTACAGTCCTGCTGTAATTCATAAGGGTCTCCAATAAAATAATTGTATCTACGCATATTTAGTGCTTCTGTTGCATTTAAAAACCCAATTTAATAAAATTGAGCAGAATCTTTAAGTTTGAAGTTTCGGCTGCTGAACTGCTGAGCTGCTGGTTTGCTGGCAGCAAAAAGTATGCTAGCAGCGAAAACTCATCTAGTAGCGAACACTTAGGAATATATATCAAAATAAAAGGTCGTATAAAATAATTGTATCTACGCATATATCGTGCTCCTGTTGCAGCTGGATAAGTTTAGGCTGCTGGTCTGCTGGTCTGCTGAGCTTCTGGGCTGTTGGCAGCGAAAAGTCTGCTAGCAACGAAAACTTTTCTAGCAACGAAAACTAATGAAAATAAGATATAAAATATCAAAGTTGAAGGGCGTGTAACATAATTGTATCTACGCATACATCGTGCTCCTGTTGCAGCTAGATTAGTTTAAGCTGCTGGCTGCTGAACTGCTGGTCTGCTGGTCTGCTGCGCTGCTGATCTGCTGGTCTGCTGAGCTGCTGGTCTGCTGAGCTGCTGAGTTGCTGGGCTGCTGGCAGCGAAACGTCTGCTTGCATCAAAAAACTCAAGTAACGGAAACAAATGAATACCGGTAAAGATATAAAATATCAAAATGTATATTAATTGTATCTACGCATAATTTGTGCTTCTGTCGTATTTTAAACATCCATTTCATTCAATATAGCACAATCTTAAACTTTGAAGTTTCGGCTGCTGGTCTGCTGAGCTGCTGGTCTGCTAGTCTGCTGGTCTGCTAGTCTGCTGAGCTGCTGGTCTGCTGAGCGGCTGGTCTGCTGAGCGGCTGGTCTGCTGAGTTGCTGGTCTGCTGAGTGGCTGGTCTGCTGGGCTGCTGGAAGCGAAAAGTCTGTTGCTGCGAAAACTCTTCAAGTAACGTAAACTTATGAATATAAGATATAAAATATCAAAATGAAAGAGCGTGCATTTATTGTTTCTACGCGTAATCCGTGCTTCTGACGTATTTTTGAAAAAAAAACATTTCATTCAATATAGCACAATATTAAACTTTGAAGTTTCGTCTGCTGGTCTGCTGGTCTGCTGGTCTGCTAGTCTGCTGAGCTGCTAGTCTGCTGAGCTGCTGGTCTGCTGGTCTGCTGAGCTGCTGGTCTGCTGAGCTGCTGAGCTGCTGAGCTGCTGGTCTGCTGAGCTGCTGAGTTGCTGGGCTGCTGGCAGCGAAAATTCTGCTTGCATCAAAAACTCTTCAAGTAACGGAAACAAATGAATACCGGTATAAGATATAAAATATCAAAATGTATATTAATTGTATCTACGCATAATTTGTGCTTCTGTCGTATTTTAAACATCCATTTCATTCAATATAGCACAATCTTAAACTTTGAAGTTTCGGCTGCTGGTCTGCTGAGCTGCTGGTCTGCTAGTCTGCTGAGCTGCTGAGCTGCTAGTCTGCTGAGCTGCTGGTCTGCTGAGCGGCTGGTCTGCTGAGTTGCTGGTCTGCTGAGCGGCTGGTCTGCTGAGTTGCTGGGCTGCTGGAAGCGAAAAGTCTGTTGCCGCGAAAACTCTTCAAGTAACGTAAACTTATGAATATAAGATATAAAATATCAAAATGAAACGGCATGTATTTATTGTTTCTACGCATAATCCGTGCTTCTGACGTATTTTTGAAAAAAAAAACATTTCATTCAATATAGCACAATATTAAATTTTGAAGTTTCGGCTGCTGGTCTGCTGAGCTGCTAGTCTGCTGAGCTGCTGGTCTGCTGATCTGCTGAGCTGCTGATCTGCTGGTCTGCTGAGCTGCTGAGCTGCTGGTCTGCTGAGCTGCTGAGTTGCTGGGCCGCTGGGAGCGAAAAGTCTGCTTGCATCAAAAACTCTTCAAGTAACGGAAACAAATGAATACAATGTACCGGTATAAGATATAAAATATCAAAATGTATATTAATTGTATCTACGCATAATTTGTGCTTCTGTCGTATTTTAAACATCCATTTCATTCAATATAGCACAATCTTAAACTTTGAAGTTTCGGCTGCTGGTCTGCGGAGCTGCTGGTCTGCTGAGCTGCTGGTCTGCTGAGCTGCTAGTCTGCTGAGCTGCTAGTCTGCTGAGCTGCTAGTCTGCTGAGCTGCTGGTCTGCTGGCAGCGAAAAGTCTGCTTGCAACGAAAACTCTTTAAGTAACGTAAACTTATGAATATAAGATATCAAATATAAAAATGAAAGTGCGTGTAAATTAATTGTATCTACGCATAATCCGTGCTTCTGACGTATTTTTGGAGAAGAAAAAACATTTCATTCAATATAGCACAACATTAAACTTTGAAGTTTCGTCTGCTGGTCTGCTGAGCTGCTAGTCTGCTGAGCTGCTGGTCTGCTGAGCTGCTGGTCTGCTGGTCTGCTGAGCTGCTGATCTGCTGAGCTGCTGAGCTGCTGGTCTGCTGAGCTGCTGAGTTGCTGGGCTGCTGGCAACGAAAAGTCTGCTTGCATCAAAAACTCTTCAAGTAACGGAAACAAATGAATACCGGTATAAGATATAAAATATCAAAATGTATATTAATTGTATCTACGCATAATTTGTGCTTCTGTCGTATTTTAAACATCCATTTCATTCAATATAGCACAATCTTAAACTTTAAAGTTTCGGCTGCTGGTCTGCTGAGCTGCTGGTCTGCTAGTCTGCTGAGTTGCTGAGCTGCTAGTCTGCTGAGCTGCTGGTCTGCTGAGCGGCTGGTCTGCTGAGCGGCTGGTCTGCTGAGTTGCTGGTCTGCTGAGCGGCTGGTCTGCTGAGTTGCTGGGCTGCTGGCAGTGAAAAGTCTGTTGCCGCGAAAACTCTTCTAGTAACGTAAACTTATGAATATAAGATATAAAATATCAAAATGAAACGGCGTGTATTTATTGTTTCTACGCATAATCCGTGCTTCTGACGTATTTTTGGAAAAAAAAACATTTCATTCCATATAGCACAATATTAAACTTTGAAGTTTCGTCTGCTGGTCTGCTGAGCTGCTGGTCTGCTAGTCTGCTGAGCTGCTAGTCTGCTGAGCTGCTGGTCTGCTGAGCTGCTGATCTGCTGGTCTGCTGAGCTGCTGAGCTGCTGGTCTGCTGAGCTGCTGAGTTGCTGGGCTGCTGGCAGCGAAAAGTCTGCTTGCATCAAAAACTCTTCAAGTAACGGAAACAAATGAATACAATGTACCGGTATAAGATATAAAATATCAAAATGTATATTAATTGTATCTACGCATAATTTGTGCTTCTGTCGTATTTTAAACATCCATTTCATTCAATATAGCACTATCTTAAACTTTGAAGTTTCGGCTGCTGGTCTGCTGAGCTGCTGGTCTGCTGAGCTGCTGGTCTGCTGAGCTGCTAGTCTGCTGAGCTGCTGGTCTGCTGGCAGCGAAAAGTCTGCTTGCAGCGAAAACTTTTCAAGTAACGGAAACAAATGAAAACCGGTATAAGATATAAAATATCAAAATGAAAGGGCGTGTATATTAATTGTATTTACGCATTATTCATGCTACCGTCGTATTTTAAACATCCATTTCATTCAATATAGCCAAGTTCACGCTGCTAGGCTTCTGAGCTGCCAGTCTGTCAAGTTCTCGCTGCTAGGCTGCTAGGCTGCTAGGCTGCCAGTCTGCCAGTCTGCCAAGTTCACGCTGCTACGCTGCCTGTCTGCCAAGTTCACGCTGCTACGCTGCCAGTCTGCCAAGTTCACGCTGCTACGCTGCCAGTCTGCCAAGTTCACGCTGCTACGCTGCTACGCTGCCTGTCTGCCAAGTTCACGCTGCTACGCTGCCAGTCTGCCAGTCTGCCAAGTTCACGCTGCTACGCTGTCAGTCTGCCAAGTTCACGCTGCTACGCTGCTACGCTGCCAGTCTGCCAAGTTCACGCTGCTACGCTGCCAGTCTGCCAGTCTGCCAAGTTCACGCTGCTACGCTGCCAGTCTGCCAGTCTGCCAAGTTCACGCTGCTACGTTGCCAGTCTGCCAACTTCACGAACATGGATTATTGTTGGTTTGGGTGAAATATCACGTTATAATTTCACGGAGTAGGCACCAAAAGAAATATTTTTTTTACGTTAATCCGGGTAAAAGATTGCAAAAACAGTGAAAATAAAAATGGTAATCCACAGTGTCAAAACTGTGGATTTTCACTTTTAATTCACTGAGAAAACTCTATAATTCACTGGAAAACATAAAAAAATATGTTTAGAAATTGAAAATTGATTCAACTCAAGGGTAATTAAGTTTAATCATTTACACGGTGATCTTTGATAACTTTGAAGGCCATCTGATTGTGACTGAAAGGGACAATAAAGTCTACAATGTTTAGTACCAAAAGCATAAACCCGCAAAAACAATAAAAGCTGCTCATATATGTAACCGCAAAATAATCCTGTGAACCACATCAACCTCTGGACAACAGCCAATTTCCAGTCATTTTGCTGTTGTAGGGAGGTTGCACTGTATTTAAATTTTTATATGTTAATTAAAAAAATAATTTGTACACGTTCAATTACTTTCAAATTTCCAGATCTCCATATTTCTCATCCGTGCAAAAAAATGGTTTTACTTATTTGTATAATTAATATGTAAGTCTAGAGGTAAACACAGTCCATTGATCGATATGTACACCAACTTCTAATCTGATACAGATTGTTGAGAATCTGAATGAAAACTCGGCCACATTTAGTTCGCCGAGTCTCTGAATTTGAGTTTCTGTTGGACTGACACGTGGTACAACTGCTCAAAGGCTATGGACTTTATCTCAAATACTGTGAAAACAATGATGTTATTATACATTCTAGCATAAAATGTGCTGTTTTTGCCCATTTTGCCGGTGTTTTAACAGGAGAAAAAACGTGTGTTAACGGGGAGATTCTCGCGCTCACGTGCCGTTATAACCCGTTTTTAATTATGCACGTTACAGGGCCAATGTAAATAATGGACGCCGTGTACATTCCTCTTTCAAGCAATTTCGGCCATTATCTGTAGAATCACCATATCACATAATTGTTTATCCTTTCAGTTGTTTTATCCGGATATAATCCTTGAAACTGTAGATTAAATATTTTAACCGCACAAGATTCAACATGGCGGATCAGGTCAAATATTGTAAGGCCCCGGACACGCATGATTAAAACACGTATCCATAACGACACGAGAGTCGGCTTCGTTTGCTTCCACCTATGATACATTTAAAAAACAACTCTAGTGACTAGTCTATTTAAAAAGTTGATTTTTCTGGGGTTTTTTATGCTAGAATAGCGTTTACGCACGTTTATTCGTGTTATAACATCTGCAGAATCCCTCGGGATTTGTTGGTGCCCTCGCCCTAACGGGCTCGGGCACCAACCGTCCCTCGGGATTCTGCAGATGTTATAACACGAAAAAACGTGCGTTAACCCTACATTGATCAGAACAATACTGATTTCTATTGGACGAGGCGCTAGTGTGTAATAGTACAGTACTATTTAATCATTCAAAAGGTTAGTGTCAAAGATAATCCGGCAGTTCTTATCTTCCGTTCAATTGTAAATATCTCGAGGAAACGGCCAGCACTATATGTTCTGCACGACTTCTCGAGGACAACACATTTAATTAATAACTACAGAGAAGCAACGTACGTATGTCTTTGATACTAATTAAGACTACATAGAAAGGAGAGAGGAGACAGTGGTATAGTTCACTCCCAAACCTGACTGTGGTTATACAGTTACCCTGCCATTTCAATATTCAACTTGCAAGCTCTGAATCAGTTATACGACTGTATTTCGAAGGGGCACGTGATCAGTAGTGTTTAGAACATCATCCGCTACCTAAGTCGAAAGTATCATGTTCTTTAACGGTAAAATACCTTTGTCCTTCTGTTCGCTTGTGGTTGACATGATATAGGGGGTTTATTTTGTTTCAAAAAGTTCCATGGTCTGGTTGCAAAATATAAACACGTACAATAAATAAATCTGTATTAAACAAATACACAAATGGGACACACATTTCTGTAAACATTGATAATACTAAATAAAAGTCTAAAATGTAAAACAATAAAAACTTAAGATTCTAATTAAAACGTTCGGCTCGGATTAGCGGTTACAGAGACTGACAAACATAAAGTTATAGTGAACATAGTTTATGCAGTAAGGTTGAATTTAATATTACACATTTGTTTGTTGTTGTTACATTGAAATGTCTTTCAGACTCGTATTCGAACACATTTAAGTTCACCAAATTAATTCACGACAAATTGTAGAAATAAAACGATTGAAATAATCTTTAGTTACTAGCAGACAAAAAATCGTATTGCGTTTATAAATTGAATCTCCGCACGTCCGGTATTGTTGCATAGGCCTACAATAGGTGAATAATCATTTCTTAATTATCATATGATCCTTCGTTCTGGTAATTGCCAACGTAACCAGTGTTTTTGGCAATATCTGCACGTCCCTCTAGACCCTTTCCCTTTCCATCTGCACCAAATCGTTCCTTGTGAGCCCCAGTATATTGCGATGCATCCGTCATTTTGTCAACACCTCCTGTTGCGGACGTTTTCTGTAATTAAAAGAAAAATGTTTATGTCATTCTGTCAAACGGTCTATACGGATATTGTCGTCATAAAGTAAGTGTAAATCTTGCAACGACTTTGATTCCCTCTGCTTATAAAACAAAACAGAACTTTATTCAAGGTGTACTAACATAGTACATAGTCATATCAATACTAAATATAACGATACAATGTCATGTTAAGTGATACAAAACAGATGTAAGTTAATAATAAATAAACTATGGAAGCCGTGGAGGGCCACTTTTGAGTTTCGACTTACGGGTGTTTTTGACTGTTTTTGACTTATTACTAATGACTTTTGACTTATTACTTATTACTTATGACTTATGAAAAAATAAACCCTAACCCGTCCTCACCGAAGGTTAAGGTAATACTAGGAACCTGCTACCGAGGACCCATCAAAATAACAATATACTTATACATATTACAGCACTTTAATTTGCTTCGGTATACCTTGTGATATTAACCTATATATACATCAAAACATAAAAAAAATGTAAAATGTTACCGTAGCAACAAAAACTTTTGAAAATTTTAATTTCTTTTTAGTTCCTTGATAGTTGGCTTTACGCCTGGGGGGGGGCAAGCCCCCAGACCCCCCGCTTAAAGAAAGAGGACACCCACAAGGCCTCCCGAGCCCAGAGTTGCGTCGCCGCTCACTGCGGAGACTCCCAAGGTCGCCTCCTGACGAGCCGTAACGGCTCATTGATACTAAGATAAATGACAAAGACAAACACCCGTAAGTCGAAACTCAAAAGTGGCCCTCCACGGCTGCCATAATAGACAAAACACAAAATCAGATTGTATTGTGCACATATACAGGAACTGTGAGGATGAGCTTTCATAAAGATCAAAGAACATAGGAAAGAGATATTCTCAGTTTTAGAGATTCTTCAACGAATTTTGACAGTTTGAACATAACTATCATATTCAGACTTCAAAAGGGCTATAAATGTATACATACTCTGGTCTTACATAATAATATTTCTGAGTTCCCTCTTCTTACATCGTAGTAACATGGACAAATTTATATAAAATGGTATTCATCTTCTAAGTCCTGTCTAGCACAAAAAGTACAATAACGTTCATTTACTGGCATACCTACCAGTATGAATTCGTAGAGAATGAGCTGACAATCTTATTCTAGTTGTATAAAATCTGAGTTCAGGCGGTAGAGCATCAAAATATGGTTCATAACTTAAGGTCATCTTAACATTTCTATACAGTTCTAATACACTACTTGTTTCTTTTAAGTTACACCAGGTCTGTTTGAAACTTATAACTTATATCTCAAGCAACGTTGACACTGCGTTCTCACCTTGCAGAATTTTAATGTACACACTATTGAGGTAAAGCTTACAAAAACTTACCATTTAATTCACCGTGTTCGTGTCTTATGCTCAATTTAACTACACATACATACACGTCGATTTTAACATTTATGCTACCTTCACATACACGGATTTGTCTTAGGAATCCTTACGCATGGCACAAATTCGCAAAAGTACACGGATCGTTACGATTTCGCCACTTTTATGGGCGATTTAAGAGTGGTTACGAGTAATTACGAGCCATTTACGGTTTATTTCGAGTTATTACGATGTATTTACGGCAAAAATCTACGATTTGTTCCGAGTTACCACGGATAAATACGCCAGTTACGACAGTTTACGAGCTATTTATTGATTGCTACGAGTATATTACGGAATGTTACGAGTCCTTAAGGGTTTTTTTGCAAAACATTATGCAATTCTCTATGAATCATCATTCGACAACTGACATCCAGCGAGACAACATGGTATATGAGAGAAACAGATTGCAGTCATATCAACGATTTCTACAATTGCTTCTTGCACTAGCCCAGAGGGAAGCGGAAGATGCCCAACAGCAAATAAATAAACCTTTCCTAAATCGTAAAGTATACGTTTGTATTCGTAAAGTACTCGTAACTATACGTATAGTGCTCGTAATAACTCTGAACAATCCGTACAGCCATTGTAACACGACGTGTTATGAAATCGTAAAGCAAATTGTTTACGAGACATTTACGGATTCTTGCGAGTAGTTTACGAAGGGTTACGTGTTGTTGCGACCGGTTTACGATACTTATGGATTGTTACAAGTTACTTACAAGTTATGTACGGAAAATGTTACCCGTGGAAAATCGTAAGAAAATTGTTGACATGTCAAAAAAATGTCCTGTACTTTCACGGATCCTCGCGAGTGTCTGCGAGTTGTGACGAGTTATTAACGGATACTAACGAGTCATGTACGGATGCTTGAGATTGACTACGAGTTGACGATCCGTAAGGTCTCGTAAGAAAAATCCGCGTGTGTGAAGTGGGTATTAGATATTTGCTTACTCATAAAATAAATTCACAATAACTGTGCAGATAAAAACAACTTAAAAGACCCTCACTGCTCGCAACAAGAAATAACCTTAACAAAGTACAGTCCAATTTGGTGAAGAGACCATGTGTATTAAATAACCATGTGTAATAAGAGACCAGTATTTTTGAAACGGAACCTGTTGGTTTGAGAAGAAATTATTTTGCATTAAGAGACAATTTTATAAATAGACAACATTTTCAAGGGCGGACTCTAAATATAAATTATACTGTATAATCTGAAGCCTTTGATATTCTATTCGCTACTCATCCGTTCTCTTTATACAGCTTTAAGCTAATAACGACCCTAAACATTCGATTAATCGTTTCGTCTCGGCTTATATTCATTTGAATATGGTATGAGTCTTAAACGGCTTTGATATTTGGGCCTTTCCATGCATGTAACATGCGTTTATTTATACTACAGACATGTCTTAACTTACAACAACTTTAACATTTGGTCCACCACCAGATACACAGAGAGCGAGATCCGCTTTGATAGTCGCCACTTCTGGATCGCTGTCGGCGATTTTATTGTTCTTCGTTTTTCTCTTGGCAATTTCATGGGCAGTCTTTGTAATATATTTATCTACATTAGCCTTGTTTATAACCATGTGTCTGAAAAACATGAAGACAACAAGGGCTAGACTGAAGTACAGCATAAAGACTACTGTACATTACAAACTAGTGACAAGAAACAAAAACTAATATAAATCCCTCTTATTCAATAATTGATTAAAATTAAACTTTTGAAATGCTAGGATATGTAACTTATAACACTTACGGTTTGCCTTTATCTTTCAGGGCGGGAAATACACTGGCATCACAGATAGATTTCACGTCATATTTCTTGTATCCTTTGTCAAAACAGTCGGCAACTAGTTTCCCGCTGGCCTTTGATGTCATTAACGTTTTGTCTTTGGATCCAGCTAGCGTACAGAACTCCTGGAACTTTGCCACTAGGTCATCTCCGCCACCTGCCATGTTTTAGATCCTGAAAGAGTGATACAGAACAAAAAATATTTCGTTTATTTCTTCGTTTTTTAATTATTTTAATATTGAGACATTGTGGCATTCTTCTTAAGGTTCCCGGTCTGCACCGTCATACCGGCCACAGCAATGAATTAAGAAAGGGTGGAAGCTGTTGTTGTTTTTTTTGTGTGTGTATTGAAGTCTTTGACACAAAAGGCTTAGGGCGCGGTTTGTTAAAGGGCCGTGTGATTATTTCATATCAAAAGATCTTTTACAGACTGCGTTATAATTACCGGAAATAAAGTCTGATTCACGTGACAATAAGTGAGAGAGCCTTGCAAAATTGAAGTATGTAAGCCAGTCTATGAGAAATTTAATCCAGTGAAAACAAGATCTATAAAATATAGCAATTACATTGCATTTTATTGGAATATGGATAATAGATGTATTCATTTTCCAACTGTGTAATTTTAATCTCATAAATTCCATTTTACTTAATGCGGTTATTGACAGTAATAAGCAGTGCGAACGGGATTAAGAGCTTCTTAAGCTGTCTGCCTGTCTGTGTTTATAATGTTGCAGTGTCATTATTCAATTTTAGCCGTCTACCTGTGTTTGTTATGTTGCAGTGTCATTATTCAGTTTTAGCCGTCTGCCTGTGTTTATCATGTTGCGGTGTCATTATTCAACTAGCTGTCTACCTGTGTTTATTATGTTGCTGTGTCATTATTCAACTAGCTGTCTACCTGTGTTTATTATGTTGCTGTGTCATTATTCAACTAGCTGTCTACCTGTGTTTATTATGTTGCTGTGTCATTATTCAACTAGCTGTCTACCTGTGTTTATTATGTTGCTGTGTCATTATTCAACTAGCTGTCTACCTGCGTTTATTATGTTGCTGTGTCATTATTCAACTAGCTGTCTACCTGCGTTAATTATGTTGCTGTGTCATTATTCAACTAGCTGTCTACCTGCGTTTATTATGTTGCTGTGTCATTATTCAACTAGCTGTCTACCTGCGTTTATTATGTTGCTGTGTCATTATTCAACTAGCTGTCTACCTGCGTTTATTATGTTGCTGTGTCATTATTCAACTAGCTGCCTACTGTGTTAATTATGTTGCTGTGTCTTTATTCAACTAGCTGTCTTCTTCTTACAAACTGAACTTTTGATTCCCTAAAAATATTCATACTTGGATTTTAGAAAATATCTCACCATGTAACAAAAGTATGTTGAAAACCGTCTTAGTACAAATGCATGCTACCTATAGCCATTGTTGGACACTCAATAAAACTAGATACAATTTTACCGTGATTTATTGAGCGACTATTGAATCAATAATGTACAGACAGTTTGTAGTGAAAAAATTTGAACGTGTTTATACATATGCATTTGCCCTATCGATACAGATACAGCTCGGTTTACCAGACGAAATGACAAACAAGTCAAACGTTGTTTTCAATCAATTCCTTTAAGTAATAAACCATAAAATCCCAAACATTTTGTATCACGCGGTTATTACCTTTAATTCAGTCTGCATGTTAGTTGAATAAATTTGTAAAATAGCATGCTATGTAACTAAGGGTCTGTCTGATATGTTGAAAAACAAGCAGATAACGAAACGCTTACTGAAAACGATATTAAATTTGTATCTAGTGATATTGGTCACCTTGAGTTATGTTAATGTTTATATCAAGTGGATCAACATCAACATAAAGCATATGTGATAAATAAAAAAATGTCTGAAATAAAGCGAGAAAACTTAAATTCTCGCAGCGGAAAGCACCCAAATGGATTTGAAAACCTACAGGGCATATTGCTTCATCAACGTATTCTTTTACAATGGCACTCCTTTTGGTACACAAAAGTTTCTGGGTCCCCTTATTTTCTTTTTTAAGCATCGCCCATTCTCTTAGTTATGGCCAGGAAAAAATGCTTTAGGTGTATGATGAAAAGCACGGTATTGACAGTCTATTCCGGATTAGAAACCTGGTGCATAAACAGAAAAATCTTGATAAAATGTCCCCCAAAAACATGTTTGTTATAGATACTGATTTATGTTGATCCTATTTAAGTGAAAATCCTAGGAAGGACCAGTCTGCCTCCCCCAACAGCCCCTTCCAAAAAAAACTAATTAGGGTACTTCTAGAAGATACTACAAAGAAAATAGTTAAGCTCTAGAATTTGTGTTTAGATGTACATGAAACTTAAAACAAAATGTGGACGACCTACCGTTACAAGCTAATCAGTATGCTGTGCCCAGCTGTGACAGCACAAAACTAATAAACCATAGCTAGCAATTACAAAAAGAGTATGTGTACTGTAATACTTAAATAAACAAGACAAAAATTTCGGGAAAATTGCATTTTTAAAGTTGTTGTTTAATTAACGAAAGTGCGGTGCAATCAAAATAGACCTAATTTAGAACAACATTATAACAAAATTCAGTGTGTAAAACTCTTGGAACACATTCGCTTTACATAGGCTGCATTCTTTTTAGTTTTCTAGATAAAAAGCTTTACATAGCAAATAGTAAAATAAAATCCAACACATCTGTATCCAATTGCTTGTATTTCTTTCAATACAAAATTGTCATACAAAAATGTACAAAACAAAACAAAATAAAATTTACTTGTTGAGCTGCGTGTATGAAATCCGAAATGAACTCCACAAACTACCCGTTAAATTCTAATTCTATTTACAAGTGCTGTTGGCAAGCTAAACCTGGTCACGTGACCAAAACAAGGATTATATAAAATCGATTATAGATAACCTATGACTAATATGTTCAACTTTAAAATGTCCACGTAGTGTAAATATATGGACTCGTATTTAACATAAACTATATTTTTATGATAAGATAGCTTGTTTGTTTTAAACTCGAATTTATCATGATAGGGAAAAAACAAGTTAAAGGTTAGCTGTAGCACGAAAATTAGACCTGTTCACCGTTTGCGAGGGCGTTCTGCATTTTAAGTTTGAGTAACTGGAAACTTAATAAAATCACATTTTACCTTGAATGTATTAGATGTTAATGTTCTAAAGAGTTGGGTACAACTTGTAGGCACATAGTTTCCAGGGGGTCCGGGCCGGCATGCTCCCGCGGAACTAAAACGTCTTCTTTTATTTTTTCTTATGTTATATAATATAATATAATGTTAGTTTACCCAAAGGGTGACGACATTTTTCTGAGGTTTATAAGTTGAAGTCCGTCATACGATTTGTTGAGTACATGTATCATGACAGTTTTGAAGTTTTCATAATGCCAAGATAATATGATTATGACATAAACAAACGCGCAGTGTCTGATATCAGATACTCATACTGAATAACAAATCGCTGGAGTGAAACAAATATGCAGATCAGGGTGGATAGTCATACATACCACAGAGTATCTATGTCTGAAATTTGACTAAATTGTAGATCTATTTTTATGTTAGTTTTAAAAAAAGCCTCTGAAATAGTTGAAAGCAATTAAATGTTCTGAATCTGATCAACGGAATGTAAACAAATAAAATGAGTGGCATCAAGCATTTACTCGGGAGCTGGAGCAATGTAAGACCACTAAGAAAGAATAAGACCAGACAAGTTCTCTCTATGGAACACCGTAGCTGTCTTATGTTAAGACATTACAAATTATCTTGTTAACTGAGTGTACTGTCTAGTTAAAATAGTGTTATCATTTTTTTTTTCAAATTATTGTGATATCTTGCTATGAACTGTTATTTATGTTATGCTGTCTAGTCCACGTGTTGTGTTGATATGTCTGTTACACATAATCATTTTATTAACATTCTTATTCTGTTGCTATATTAAGTGAAACATGTATCTATCTGGCATAGCCTTAAAATTCATACAGACAATGCGAGTTCCGTACGGTAACTATCGCTTCTATGGAAAGCCAAACATGTCTTAACGCGCGTATACGTTTTTTACGCTACAGGTGTCTGAAGGACATATAAAATTCTGTAAGACCTGCATTTCGGTTTATTCCACCTGAATTTGCATTTAGTGTGTGTCTGTTGTTGATATGGGAACACACATGTAACGTTGGCGAAAAGGGGTAATTTTCTTGTGTATGAAACTATCCACCCCCCAATGCATGTATTTTTTACATTAATTCATTGTAGAACAAGTTCTTGCAACATATATTAATAACTCTCGTTGACTAATTGCTGTAGTTCTGACCAGTACTTGCACCGAAAGAAAGGATTTTGGATTCGATCACACGACCTCCGGATTAGAAGTTCGACGCTCTATCTCTATGCTACGTTACTTTTAATGACAGGGGCTGTTTTGTTTTCTGAAGTGTCTTTTCTTTGGCATCAAGTGCGTAAATTCGAAATGTAACCGTGACAGCTGTGATCATTGGTCGTCCGCTTATATTTAAGAAATAATAAATGCCTCCCTGTATTTAATCGTTGAATGAAATATAGTCAGGAATTTGGATGCGTAGTAATTAAATCACGAGTGCGTAGCACGAGTGATTTAATTTTTCGCATCCAAATGACTGTATTTCATTCAACGATAAAATACAGGGAACAATTTATTATTTCGATTCTAACACGTTATTTTCTTTGAAAACAATCCCGAACTGTATTTAACGCGTAGTAGTACATCGTTGTAACCTTAAAACGCGAGGAACGATTGGACGCGCTTGTTTACATACGTCACGTCGTTACGTCATTTAAGGTACGTCGTCCTTGGAAAAACGTGCTGTATTTTATCGTAAAATAAAATACAGGCTTTTCCCTATATGCTTATATAGGAAAAGCAGCCGCTTGTGTTAGAATATGCCATGAAAAAACGACATTCCGTCAAAATGACGTCCAGACTATTAGTTTCTTCTATGAGTACGCGGTTCAGATTTAAATGTACGTCACTGAGGGTAATTGTTTTCGTGGGACCGAGGCTCTGCCGCGTTCTCTCAAAACAGTTACCCTAGGTAATAATTATTTCCATCTGAACCAAATGTCGCAAGATAGAAACGTTTTCTCGCATACCGTCTTGCACTTAAAATAGATTTCTAAATGCAATCTAATCGAAATAATGCATAATGATAATGAAAAATAAACTAAAGTAAGATGCTTTGTTTGGGGAAGTGACGTCACAATATTCTTAACGTTATATCATGTCACAAGTAATTAACAAGACTCATCTTACATAGGGAGGGGGATTAAGATTGGTAGGTATTTGAGAGAATATTGCTTGCCAATCATCATGTTTATATGGCATAGACTTTTGAAAATTAAACACCACTTTTTCTTTTATATTGATCTTTAAAGTGCAAGACGGTATGCGACAAAAAGTTTCTATCATGAGACATTTGGTTCAGATGGAAATATCCGTCACCTCGGGTAACAGTTACCTTGGGTGACATATTTCGAACTATGACAAAAACTGTTATTCCAGCAACGGCATCAACTGCCGATACCCGATCTGGTATGCAAGAATAATAGTTTATATCATGAGCACGCGGTTCAGACCGAATTATCTGTCACCGATGGTAACTGTTTTGGCCGAATTCCCGCAAACCCGATACATCATTTTCTAGACCCTAATTGTGACCTAAGCCATTGTTAGTATTTTATCCAATGTTGGAAACCCAGTCGGACGTGTAAACTGAAAATAACTGAAAAACAAAATATTAAAAAGTTTTAATACATTGTTTCGTGATAAAACTTGTACCGGTTTACGTTCATGACATTTACAGTTTCCTTAGAATGCAATAAATGTTATTGTAACGCTGTATCGTGTAACATGTAAAACAACGTTTAGAAACGGTTTTAGTACAAATGCAAATGTTTTTGACAGTGTTTCAATAAAACTATATACAATTTTATTATGATTTATTGAACGAACATTGAATCAATAATGTACGGACAGTTTGTAGTGAAAATGTTTGAACATGTTTATACATTTGCAATGTCGCTATCAATGCAAATATTTATTGAATTGTTCACCGTTTTCCCTTGGTTTAGTAGTCGAAATTACAAACGTTTCAAACGTTGTTTTCGATCAGTTCCTTAAATAATAAGCCATAAACCCAAACATTATGTGTCACATGGTTATATACCTTTTCAAAATTATAATTTAATTCAGTCTATGCATATTTTTTGAATGTATGTTTGCGATTTGTAAAATAGCATGCAAGAAATAGAAAGAAAACTGTAACTAAAGGTCTGATATGTTGAAAAACAAGAAGATAAATTAAATAAACATCGAGCTTAGTTTTACGAAAACACTATTAAATTAATGGGTATGATATAAGTCACTTTGAGTTTGTATATATCACTAGCTAAATATATTATATGAACGAAATTTGCTCGAGTCATGCGTCGGATCATTACATACTTGAGTTACTTAATCCGGTAATAAATCATATTGTCTTCGATCAGTAAGCAACACTAAAGGATACCAAAACAACGCACTATTACATGAAACATCTTTTACTAATAATCGCTCCCTTGGAACAATAACCAATAGAATTCGTTTCAGTCAATCATTAATCATTCAAAAATCATTGAAAAACATTTATGAGAAAATAACACTGCTACAGCACGATTGTATCGTGTAAAAATGATGATGAATGTTCTTTATTTACAGTCAAACTTGTGAACAAAGCCACACGCTGGAAGTTAGCTGTGTTATGGTCATCATAAATACCTTTACAAAAGTCAAATGACTCTTCCTCCCTCCTGATTTGTTTTTATTAGCGGTCTTTAACATAGGTTTGACTGTTATGGAATTCAAATGTCTTAAAGTTTGCTATAATTTTGAGTGATTGTCATTTATAATAGTAGTATAACTGAGTGTTTTAGTTGAATTTAGGTTTGTTTAGTCCTTTTCATTTTTCATTTTCAGAAGGCCATGTTTAAACTTAGTCATATGAATATTGTTCATATTCGATGTTACCTTCTTTAAAAAAGAATTATATTATTATTATTATGAATCACAAAACTACTAATAACCCTTTTATTATATACCTTTTCATACTTGTCTGCTTGAATAAACTAAATTAAAAAGACATTTTAAAAGCATAAAATTGAAGAAAAACTCTTTTAGCGCGAAATATACGTGTAATTTTATTGACGTCATCGAATAAACATAACGATCCAGTCAAAAGCGACGTCATTAATGTCATGAGTATTTTAGGGCTAATTGAATGCACTCTTACAAATAATGGCAATATGCGTATTGCGCGTACATACAATATGGACTTTTTTTTGTCAGGCCGTATTTGATGGTTGAATAAAGGCTGTATTTATGACAGAATATTTATAGGTATATAATAAATAGTTTTATATTTGCTTCAATACACCTGATAAGATACCTATAAGAAGTTTCACAGCGTATCTCTAAGGTGATTAAACACAATACAATTATCTGTTGCGTGCAATTAGGTTTATTGGCAAAAATGCATTAAGTCTGGGCAAAAATGGTTAAAACACGTCACCGGTATTATATCTGTCCTTGATAAACGTCATTAGAAAACACACCCAGGTAGTCATTTACTGTAAACAGCACACATTCGGTGTACAGCTTGTTTATTGTAAACACACAGTAGTGTCAGAAAAATTGCCTTGTAGATGTATACAGAATTCTTAAGCAAACAATCACCTGCATTATTGGCAGTGAGCCCTTATGTATAGTACAGTTCAGCTTGGGTTAGTAAACATCCCAATTAAGCAGTCACCTTTCTTAATCAGTCCATATAAATGTTTCTAACTCACTTCTGTACTGACGTGGATTTACCACGTTCAATAACCTTCACTTTCACCGTCTCCGGCATTCTAAAGATGCCTCAGCACGCACTGCGAGGCGATTTAAATCAAGTGACTACTCAGAACAGGTGTTTTTAATTGAATGAGTAATATGTAATTTCAGCGGTGCTCAAATATCACACTTACATGTATAAGGTAAAGCACAATTTCATTCATGAAACTTCCATGAAAGACTGTGTTTGTACTCAATTGCAATTGCCCTTTAAAATTCACATCATAACCGTCATAATTACTATTATGGAAAATTTATTCAAAATTGGACAATGAGAACTTTAGCTCAAACTACTGTTTGGTTTAGAATTAAACGCTGGCAAATAGCTTCAAAAGAAACCTTTCAACACATAAAAGTAATGTTTGAATAGGTTAATCTTCAGTTCAATATACAGCATTGGCCTTGACCTCAGATCATTGCTTTAACTATTGTTAAACTTACCGATCATAGAAATTAATGATTACCGGTAGGCCTATAGCGTAACAAAATGTTGACATAGAGACATCAAGTTGCAAAGTCTAAATATTTTTTTTCGTTCTTATGTAGATATTGTTACATAATTTTTATTATAGTAACTGATACATAAACATAGGGTTATGGGTATTCATTTTCTTAGTTAGATAAATCTATATCAGTTTTGAAGTAAAATTCGAGAAAAAGTTTATTTTCATTTTTTCATCCCCATCCTGTATTTACACTTATTTTTCTTACTTTTGTGAAAATGCGATTCAAACGGTGAGAAAATAAATCTACCATGTCCATTGAGTTGTGGATAAGGAAATCCCATCCTCGGATTGAGATACGTCCAAAAAACTCGGCAGAGCCTCGTTGTTGGGACGTATCTCAACCCTCGGGTGGGATTTCCTTATCCACAACTCCTGAACATGTTAGATTCTCTATATCTTACGACCACTTACGTGCTTACTTGTGACGTAACGTTTTAAACAATGTGGCGTCACTTTCCCATACATAGCATATAAAGAACGTTTGTTTTTATATTAAAATGCATCATTTCGATAAGTTTGTTTTTAAACATCTATTTCAAAGTGCAAGACAAAGTTTCTTCCATGAGATACTTGGTTCAGATGGAAATATCCGTCACTTTGGGTAACTGTTTCGCGGGAACTCGGCAGACAAAACGTTAATGACATCAAAGGCCTGTGGGAAACTAGTTGCCGACTGTTTTGAAAAAGGATACAAGAAATATAACGTGAAATATATCTGTGATGCCAGTGTATTTCCCGCTCTGAAAGAGAGAGGGAAACCGTAAGTCTTATAAGTTTTATATTCAATCATTTTGCAAGTTTAATTTTAAACGAATATGAAAAAGGGGATTTATGTTAGGGTTTTCTCTTGTCACTAGTTTGTAATGTTCAATAGATCTAGTCATTTTACACTAATTACCATGCTCTTAGATTTCCGGCCTTCGTGGTTAATTACTGCGTATCAGTACTCCAAATCATTGTTTATGAAACGATGAACACCGCCGGAACAGATGTTATTTCATAAATTAAAAGTCAATTTCCATTCATCGCTGGTCTGTAGCCGATTCTGATATCATCGGCATACAGTACTTTTTTTAAAAAAATTCACAATATCATTTTGAATACATTTTCTTTATCAGCGAATTAGTCATGCAAATCATTTAAGTAAATTAGAAATAAAAGAGGGGATAAGTATTTCAGACCATGCACTTGAAATCAAATCCTAACACAGTCGGTCTGAAAATCAGTTAGTCTTTATTGATGCAACCAGCATTTGAAGCATTCAGGAGGTCGTAACATTGACAGCTCAAGTGCCAGAATAATTGCCACTAATGACTGATGGGACATTTGTACGAGCATACAAGGTATAAATATTTAAATTTGTAATTATTTATCCTACAAACAGGCAATACTTACTGAATAGTGATCTTATCAAACCCTATAGAGTTTTGAAAATGCCAACTGTTGCCCTGTCTGTAGAAGTTTACAAGCTTCCTGTAGATATGGTAGATTCGTTTATTGTCAAATGATATTCGCTACATATAAGTGAAGCGAAGCATACAAATAAGCCAAGTTAGTTAGTACTTAAAGTGGTATTACCAGTGACCATTATAATTTTACGAATGAAATTACTCATTTATTTATGGACCTTGAAAAAGAAAAACATCGCCACAGTAATAACCAAAATATGTGTATTTTGAGCATCATTCTTGATCATTTTGAAGGGTCATAGTATTTTCTGCTACATAGTCATATAGAATAACTTTATTCCTTTGTTTTGATGTACAGTTTCACATATTTTTCTTTAAATGTACTCAGACACTAAAAATTGCAAGAACCCGTAACATCGAACTTTACGCCTTACTTATTGAGATTCTTTATTAATTTATTTATTCTCGACTGCGAACATATTCTTACAACTAAGATTATGTGCTCTCAAGATTTACTCCAGATAGAATCAGTACGAAGAGCAAGAAGTCATGTGGACATTTAATTTTTATTGTGTGTTGCTGAATGAAATTACTGCCACAACACTGGTGAAGATCGAATCTCTGAGGCAAACACACTACCACTACCTACGACGGCTTAAAATATGGTACAGCAGTAGCTATACGACAGTACCGGCAGTTGTTCTCTACACCGCAAGGACACTTCCACGCCACAACAGAATTTCCTTTGTGAAATACAATAGCTCTAAGACTTGTCAGTTTCACTTTATATACGATAACCGCTGGTTAGAATTTTGTCAAAATAAAATGGTCGTTTTCATTGTTACAACATTATTTTAACAACAGAACCCCGCTTACATATATTAAAAGTGCTACTTTTGCATTTCAAAAACCTTTCATCGTGTCAGACATGCTTTAAGTTTATTGGGTTTTCCCAACGTATCTTTGGCCAAACTGTTACCCTTGGTAGTTCAGGCTTGTTGTAGTGATGAGTCTGTTCATAATTCAGTGAAAAATTTTGTATTTTGATTCTGAGTGTAGCGCATAATGCAGTGTTCTGTATTGTCGATTTTATTTTGATAGATTTGGTGGTTGAAAATCCACTTTTTTCTTAGAATGACTTTGCATTTATCTAATTGCTTAAACTTGAAACTTTATAGTTTAAATGTTTTCAATAGTTCCTTTTGTAATATGCAAAGTAGGGAATAAATAATTCAAGGGTCACAGGTCAAAAACAGAGTAATTGTGAAAACTTTAGATAATCCTAGCAGTTATATTCGACAGGTTGTAAAGTTTTTCCGTTTTAGATTGAACTCCAAGTCAATAAAGATTGTTCTGTTCTGTTTTGTTCTGCTATGTTCTGTTCTGTTTTGACATACGTTTTCTCTTCATGTTGTATCTTTAAAGCCTGAAAAACTCTTCACATGGTTTTGCCAGTAATATCTAAAGCTCCAGACCTGTTTGCCGATACAGGGCGGAACACTTCATGTGTTTAGCTAGTCTATTGGTATATTTCCCAGTTTGAATGAGCATATAAATGAAATTACCCAAGCGCATAAAAATTTCCCAATTTGAGAAGGTCTAACCCTCTTAATATTCAGAAAAAAACATGGAGAGGCAATATTGAATTATCTGTGTCTCTCCTAAGGACAATACCACTATTTGGGCACTGGTGGGGGATCGAACACGGGATCTTCCGATCCCGAGGCAAGAGCCTATTATCAATATATTAGTCAATACAGATGAAAAATGTAGGGAGTGCAAATAAAAATATTTCATTAAAGGTGAAATGACTACAGTAGGGATGAAAACGTAGGGCGGGAAAATAAAATACAAGATTTTTTTGGGTCTGGACTTTGAAGCAGCTTGTAAGGGACTTTCTATGCCGAGTTACTTGTATATGGAGAGTGGTCTTCCATAGTACATCCTCGTACATCAGTGGTTTGAGCTTTGAGACAAACTAATCACATAAGTAATTTACTGGATGACAAGAATGCCATAGTAATGTATTAAAAGAATTAAAAAGTGTTATTAGCTAACTACAATTAATACAGCAAAGAAAGTCAGTTCTGGATGTGAACCCGAGTCTCCCTATAACACAATGACGAATAAGTGAATACGGGCGTTACCGTATGGGGGATTTTCCCGGTTTCGCGCCAGGATAAATCCCATTTAAAATAAATTGTGTATTTTATCTACCGTAACCAAAGAGTTTAAAGAGTGGACTTTTGGATTAAAGACTTAAGTTGCTATTTACCTGCACTTTCCACTTTAAGCACAAGTTCAAATAAAAAAAATAAGGCATGGAGATTTTATAGTCCATATATTATACATGTATTATAAATAGATCTACGTAAGGCTTTGTAACACATAGATTATTTGTCCAAAAATGCATGGCACGTCTATCCCATGGTTTGGATTAAATATGCGCAATAAATGCATTTATACACAATAGTTTTATGTTCGCTTGAATACACCTGATTAGACATTCATAAGAAGTTTCAGGTGAATAACTGCAATATAATTATCCAGTGCGTACTTTTTGACTTATTGGCAAAATAAAAATACATTCAAGTCTGGGCAAACCGGTCGTATATATATCCTTGATAAACAAACGTCTTTGTTATGGTAAACACACAGAAGGAAGCGTCAAAAAAGTATTCTTAAAGTCCCAGGATCACTTTGTATTTACTGATATAGTAACATAAATTTATTGATATTAGGATAATGATAAAAAATGTTCTATTAACTCTAAAACAATGTTGACATATGCTTTACCTTCGTATTTAAGTTGTTTCTTCAAGAAAAAGAGTTGCCAGAAAGCCTTTTTTATTTTTTGCATACTCGAATAATTGTTTATTAGACGATAACAAAGCTGAAAAGGATGTTATTTAGATTCTAACATGACCAGATATTACAAAAGGTGAATAAATGCAAAGTGTTATTTTCTACGCGAACGCTCATTTAACGTCATACGGCTGAATATGACGTCATGTTTACAGCATATCGGTTACCGCGTTGTTTATAGTTTAATATAACATAACTTTTCTACTCTTTGTATATACAGACAAAATCGTGAGTCATGTTAGAATTATTGATTTAAAAGGCAAAGTAAGGAATGTTTTTGGTACAAATAAAGGTCATTTCTGTCAGTAAGACATCTCACTTGGTAAAATGAGAGCTACTTGTAAATGTGATTCTGGGACTTTAAGCTATCAATCACCAGCAAAATTGTTAGTTCTTACTAAAGTATAAATTGAAGTTCGGGATAGCGATCACCTCATTTAAGAAGTCACCTGTCTCAAGCAGTCAATGTAAATTTTTCAAACTCACTTTTGTTCTGACGTGAATTCTTATTAGTTACGTCATTTAAATGTGCCATGGTCAATAACCGTCAACTTGTGACCTTCACTTTCACCGTCCATAACGGTCTGATGCCTCAATGACCGACCAGCAGCACGTAAGTTACGGGCCGACTACACCAGACTTTAAATGCATGAGTGATATGTAATTATAGTGACTGTGCTAAAGCGCAAATATCATACTTATTCATAGGTAAAATTATTTTTTTCATTCATGAAAATTTATGAAAATCTCTCTTTAAACTCCACTGCAATTTCTCATTAAAATTCACATTATAACCGCCCTAAAGACTGAAATGGAAAATTTATTCAAAATTAGACAATGCGAACTTTAGTTCAAACTACTGTTTGGTTTGGAATTAAACGTTGGCAAATAGCTTCAAAAGAAACCTTTCAACACATAAAAGTAATGTTTGAATAGGTTAATCTTCAGTTCAATATACAGCATTGGCCTTGACCTCAGATCATTGCTTTAACTATTGTTGAACTTACCGATCATAGAATTCAATAGAATAGAATTGAATGACTACTGGTATTGTGTATAAAGTTGCAAAGTAAATAATAATTCGTTTCGTTCTTGTTATGTTGTCACATATATAGTGACTGATTTTTATTAACAAAATTATACCATTTAATATCCTCGCGAAAAGGCGGGGCAGGGCGGTTTGGGGGAGGTGGTAATTAAAGGTTGGCAAAACTAGTGTATGAGCCCCTAGCTTAAATTAAATGCTACATGTACATATGCCTTGATGGGGGGGGGTTACATATACATGAATTATATTTGAAACCTTAGAAAAAAATATTTCTATTTTCACTAAATAGGGAACAACTGCCTGTACACGAAAAAAGACGAGAGATATGAATTCTCTCAACATTTGTTACAATTTTGATTGCTTTCACCTCAAGTTGACATTGTCCATAAGATAGTATGTTTTATCTGATAAAACCATAAAAATGCACAATTTGCATATGGATTTTCTCTTCATAGATAAGAGGTTACGTTTGGCAACCAGACAATACAACTGAAGTGTTTACATTCTTATGTTCAAGATGCGCTGTCGTAAAACACTGACAAAATGTATTTAAATCAAATGTGGCTTGATTTGGTTCTTAAGTACATGGTTACAACATATTGTATAGGAAAGAAGCCCACAGTTCATTATCTACTCAATGGATATTTACTTTGAAATGTAAACATTTATTTAAGTTCAAATAAAGAGAAATGTAAATAATTAACATATTCAAACTACTCTAAATCTATTCTGAAAATACCTATCTCGGATACATATGTAATAAAAAAGAAATAAATTTTACTTCATACTTTAACTTAAAATCAAACACGAGTTCATATGAATTGAAGTATATACATGTTAATAGTTTCTGTCATGAGCACGAGGTTCAGATCGAAATATCCGTCACCGAGGTATTTGGCGGAACGAGGCTCTGCCGATTCCCGAAAACAGTTACCCGAGGGACGGTTTCATCTTAGCCATGTTGTGAGTGTCTCGTGATGTGAAACTTTTCTAGCATACCGCCTGCACTTTAAAGTAGATTTCAAAGCAAACTATAAAAAAATGAATTATCAGAAAAACAAACGATTTTCGACGTTGTGTTGGGAAATGACGCCAAGTACGTTACGTCATAAAAACACGAGTCGCTGTCATAGGAGGGGTGCCAGACCGGTTTTTTCCGGCATGGGCAAAATCACCGGAAATGCCGATCCGATATGCAAGAAAGGTGCATCTTTATTTAACAATACAAAACACATTAGTATATTTTAATCATGTAGTATTTTTATTCACATGCATATAATATCTTTTTAGTCATATAATATATTTTAATCATATTGTGTTTTAATCACATCAAGGTCTTTAAAATACTATTTGAAAGACCTTGATCACATACTATCTTTCTTTTTAGTCATATAATATATTTTAGTCATTTGCTATCATTTAATACATACAGTACTTTTTAATCATTTGCGATGCACTAACCAATATCTATCATGTTCAGCAACACGTAAATTAGAGTTAGTAGGCGGATAAATATAGTCAGATGTCACATTGACATTAGCAAACTGCACATTTAAATGATGTATTGATTTTTCTACTTGTCAATAGAATAAATTGAGCTGTTGAATGTCGCAGCATGTTAAAGTACATCCGCAAACAAACCAACTTACAAGGTTAAACTTGTTTTGCAAACTTAAGGTAGATAAAGACGTTTTTTTTTCATAAATCTTATTTGCCAAAATCTGTTTTATATCTGTTTTATCGTCTTTAGAAAACAAATGTATATAATGTTTAATTTTTGGCGAGGTCATATCTAAACAAATAAATCTAAACAAATGACGATGCTCAGGACTACGAACTAAAACAAATAGTCACACATATGTCACTGTACTAGTCAGCAATTTTAGAAAAGGGTTGTTTTATATGAATTTAATTTAGTTCGATTACCAAAGAAAGCGTATGTATGTTTTTGAATCGCTCTCAAACTCTCATTCCAGATGTCGAGAGTGGCAGCGAGTGTAGAAAAGGGTTGCATCTAAGGGTAGCCCAACATACGGAAAAGCTTTATTGTATTTTGTAAACATTACATAAATGTAGTAAGAACTTTTGCTTGGGTAAAGTAGTAGAATCTTTTGTTACAGCATAAGAACAATTTCATGGATTTTACGTCAGGGTCAAGACTTGAGAAAATGTTAGTATACCAGTACCTGTAGACACAGAATTAAAGCAGATACTTGGCTGTGGACACTGCGGTTAGACGCGCTAACTGACAGAAAACACAATTAAGGATTTACAGCAATTTACATGGATTGAAGGGAGACAAATCTTTAGAATTGTGAAGAAAAACGGTATTCGAGTTTTCTGCACTGTACACAAACATCTTTTAAACAGTCGGCAAAGAGTCACATTTGGATCTAACCTATGAATATGGCCAAACTATGACCACTGATTTATGGCAACGATTGTTTTGAAGTTGTTGTAGAATTAGTCACATTATCGTGGGATAGAACGTTACTTTTGGTAAATCACTATTTCTCTCTTGAACAATGTCTTAAACAAGGGAAACAACTCTGTCTCCTGCAGGTTATGTTTTCACAAATCGACATATTTTGAAAACAGTCGCCGGATGTATAATTTTAGGGAAATTACTAGTATTCCAAAATCCAGAGAGCGGTTTCAGATAGGAAAGATTTTTTTATTTTTCTGTTGCCCTGAGAACCACAGTGCTTGGTAGATTATAGTTCTGTGAACACCTGTAAGGGGAGCGGTAGTGTTGAGGTTTAGGTGTATGCCGCTGATCCCAGTGGCTGCGGGTTCGAGTCCCACTGGGGGCACGACCGTACCTTCTCATATGACACCAGAACTGTTTTTTTCAGGAAGTGAACTCGAGAGAGACTCGATAAGCTGCAAGCCACAAAAAATAATATAAACTAAAATAACTGTAAATCAGTAACATATCAGTATGTCAATAAAGTAATCGAAGCGCTGTGAGCGCCCGAGTCTAGGGGCTACAGATAAGGTTCGCATCATCTTCTGTCGGTTTGTTGGTATTACGATGGCAATTTACTATGACAAACACCTAAAACTGGAAACATCTCCGAAAACCAAAAACAAATGACTTCCAGCGTCAAAGCGAATATACTAAAATCTATATGTGATCAAACAACCCCTATGAGTACAACTATTTTTCTAATAAAAACTGCATTGTAGTTACGAGATGATTAAAGGTGCATGAGCAGTATTATTATGATAAACAGTTTTCTAAAATTCAGTTGCTTTTAATTTGATTTGCTTGGAATGTATAACTACTATGTACCCTTTGGTAATTGTAATATTTAAACATATCATAGTGGAGTGTTAAATCAAACATAATCTGAACACACTGCTTCTGTGGACAATCTTTGTGTTTTACCTTATGGATATACATGTACAATGTACTTTATCAAAATAAAAACAAGTGCACTTGTACAGATCAATTGAGTGTTTGAATAGCTATATTTAAAGGCACTCTCCGGTCTTCGTAAAACACACCCTAAGCTGCTGAACCCATCTCACAGAACGGCATAGTTTACTAGGGTATAGCACAATACATATTGTATACTTACAGCAACTCGAGTTTGTTTTAAACAACAACATACATATAGCAAGAAACTAACTTCCAGCACAAAGTTAATACAATTCCGATTATCTGTAGTACATGCACTACACGCTATTTTTGCAAAGTGTTCAAGTCTATCACTGTGAACTTTACCTTAACACATCTAGCTTATAGTAAAACAGGGAATCATTGTAAATAACAATTATAAAACATCTGTTCTCAGTTGGTTTCTTAGGCCACCCCTGAATATTATTGTTATATAGCATAAGTTTTACATGAGAAACTACGCTTCCATTTAAAATACTTGTATTTTCATTAAAAATGAGAGTAAGAATTAGATGTTGTCTTTTATGTAATGAGAGAGAGAGAAAGAGAGAGGGAGAGAGAGAGAGAGAGAGAGAGAGAGAGAGAGAGATTTTAAATTCTTGTTGTTTGTTGTTGTTGTTTTGTTTTTTTTGAAGGCCATATGGAAAAAAGATATGTTTCGATTTACATTGTAATTCTTTATATGTCTTATATGTTACCTTCATAAAATAAAGTTTTTATTATTATTATTATTATTATTATATGTAAAGTGAAATAGATTCTGTAATCTCTTCAGTTGATTTCGTCCTGCAAGCAACTGTATCTCATTAATTTAAACTAGAATTATTTCAGTTTGGCTGTAAGGAGTTACCCTGACATTCTCTATAATCAGTTTTCGAGGAAAAGAAACCAACACTGATGCTGATGCAATAAGCAGAATTCAAACCAATGACCTCTTAGTTGAGCGACTGACTTCTTTACCTGAACAGTACCACTGCCTTTATCAGTTACACTCAGTTGCTCTTCATTTCCCAAATGTTCCTGTTTGTCAGTTTTACTTTAGTTAACCAATCGGTAAGAATTATTTTTATTATTGGCCTCATATCTTAACCCCCAAAAGAATGTATGTAATAAATGCAATTGGCAGCTCTTTGGTCATTTACCACATGTAATAACTCTGATATAACTTTTATCTCAAATTTAGCACAAATGTTATGAGAAATGCAGAATCGCTCTTACCACAATTACCTATAATATCTCTCATAGAAGGTATAGTTATTGAAGCAATTAAGATAATTATCACCTTGGCACAGGCTTAAAGTAAAGCTGGATCATGTTGCGTAGCAGTTTCCATAGAAACTGAAAATGTGCTCACAATGAGCCCACAATATTATATCAATATCTTAGCTCTGCTTTGCAGAACCCGACGTCATGCAAGTTGATTGATTTTGAAATAACTTGGCACAAATGTTCAGCACACACATACCTACCTCAAAGGTCACCACAATACTTTGCAATAGCAATTACGAAACTTACAGAGAGGAGAATTTACTTGGCAACTGTTGGTATAAACAGTTAATGTATCACGTATATGGAAATTGCTGCAAAAGGAATGGTCAGCCTCATTTTAATAAGATCAAAAGGAAATATTGCGTTTGGTGCTTTTGTTTTTGTACTGACAATTTATTTTTTCCTGTGTAACGTTGATAATCCCCAAAGAAGACCATGACAAATCCTTTTTCTTATTTGATTCATTGCACTTTATTTGAGAAAATACAAGTTATAAAATGTATAGGCTCACATACACACCTCAACCGGCTCCGAATTAGATCAAAGCAAAGGCTTGTGAATAAAAAAGACGATTTAAAGAAAAATCCTTAAAGAATTTACGAGGCATTGGATATGATGCGATACTCATCAATATTTCCCGAGATAAGTTTGTATAAGAAAAACTTACGAGCTGAATTTGATGTGTTTCTCGTCTATAACTATTTTCTTGTTGATATTCGTTGTTTTACTTGTGACTGCAGCTTTCTCAGAATAAAACTGATGTTGACGTCAATTGTTTCTCTTCAACGTCCTTCGGGAAAAAAAATACAATTAGAGAATTACGTCATAAGTGACGTCGTATATTTTCCCGGAAATGTCGGTAGACATTTTGTTTGTTTACATGTGTTTTCAAAGAGATTTCTTGTAATAAAAATAGGGTTACGGCAATATTATAATACAAGATGGAGTCGTTGCAGGTGAGTCATGTTTTGTTATAAATTTTTACACAAATAATAAGGTTACAGAAGGTTTATTCAACATTTGTCCAAGCGCGCGCAACTTACGAAATGCGCGCGATTTTTCAATAAATTAGTTTCATTTTTAGAAATTGATAAATACTGTACGTGTACTTGTCAGTTTATCGCGATATTGACACTGACAACACTATTGATATTGTTTCTTAAAACGAAATACACATGTATATAAAAATCATACGTACAGTACATCTATTCCCGTTGTTTCAATCCGCTCACTGCCAAATTATTGGATATAAATAATACTGTTCAATACCATTTGTAAGTACCGAGTATACCTCGAACGGGGTTGGTGGACCTAATAAGCACAATTACATACATACCATTTGTAAGTATACGTATTCGGTGGCCGCGGGGTCTACGGCGTGGGACAAATAATTTTGCCGATGCGACCCGAGATCGAATCTGGACAAATGCAAATTTTTTTGGTAATGTTTTATTTTGTTCTCAAACTGAAACATGTATTGATTACATAACTCAAAAAAATTGTAATGTGGAAACTTTTATCATATTCACTGGAGCTTGTAGACTGTTGAACATCTTCACTAAATATTTGCATCTTCTTTGCCAATTAAATAATTCTAGTACTATGGTTGTATTTTCATTATAGATATTATAATTTACAAGCTATCTAAGAAACATAGAAGTATAGCGTGGTGGAAACTATAATTACATTTGCTTTCTATCTGACTTACTTATAGATCCAATACATTTCTGTACACCTAATTCAGCAAAAAAATAGTTCTGTAGCACTCAAGCTCTATCAAATGCTGAATTATATGAGAAATAACAAGGACAAATTTTAAAGAAAAAAATTCATATTCTTTCAGGAATTGGATGATATCCTTAACGAGCATTTTGGCAGGAGTGAGACGACGCATATTCCAATTGACGTGGATGATGACCAGAGTGACGCCGATTGTGAAGACTGGGCCCACGGAGAAAGGGATGAGGAAACCAGCTCTGACATTGAGAGAAGGGTGCTTGACCTAGTGGACAACCAGGAAGGTGATGGTGACGACAGTGACAATGGGGGTGAGGCCGGCTTGGGTGGAAGTGGGTGTGGACCTGGAGGTGACGCGTGTGCTGCGGACTTTGACAGAGACACAGGTACTACAGGGTTTAGGTGTGGCTGTAAAGTACAATGCCTTTACAAATTTGATGACATTGACGATCATATTCTGAATATAAGAGATATGACCAAATCTGAAAAAGAAATGCTTATCATGGGGGCATTACTACCAATTGAAGGTAAAACTTGGAAGGGAGAAAGACAGAGGAGTCGGTATACGTACATTTACCGCGGTAAGAAAATTTGCAAGGACTCGTTTAAGTATGTATATGATGTTGGAACATTCACATTAAAAGCAATTCTGAAACATCTTAAACAAAATGGGAAAATTCCACGTTACCATGGAAACACAAACAGGCGGCCTCACAATGCTCTCAAATATGAACAAGTTCGCTGTTGTGTTGATTTCATTGTACGTCAGGGGGAGGAATTTGGATGGCCGATGCCAGCGGCACCTCGTGGGAGAGATGATTACCCACCCGTGTATCTTCCTGCCAGTTTCACGAAGAAGGCCATGCATAAAGAATATACAGAAGCATGCCAAGAGCTATCCATAAAATCAGTAGGACTCACATCTTTCAAAAATATTTGGGCACAGTGTGTACCTCATATTAAAATTTCAACACCGCGTGACGATGTCTGTCAAAAGTGCGAGTTGATCAGCAAGAAAGTGAGAGCAGCTACAACCGAGGATGAAAAGTTAGCAGCCAGTCAGTCACTGCATGATCACATCTCACATGCACGGTCTGAGCGCGAGTTTTATCGAGAGACGCTAGCACGATCACAGGCAGAGACGCCGAAGGTTAGACAACCCGGTCCAGTACCACCCTGCTCAACACACTTGAAGTACATTCATTTTACATTTGATTACAGTCAGCAGGTTACTTTACCGCATCATTACAGACAAATGGGGCCGCTCTACTTCATGGTGCCACGAAGAGTTCAAATTTTCGGCGTCCGTGACGATGGCAGGCCAAGACAGTACAATTACCTCATCGACGAAAATGAAAGCATAGGTAATAAATTTAAAATGATATATTTAGGCTAATCAGTGTTGACTTATTAGAGATCGGTGTATGAGTTATAACCTGAAAGAGCATTTCTTCATCATTAATTATTTTATTGTCAAGGATTAACATTAACGTACGTGACGGTAACCTTTGCAATTCGATGTTGTTGCTGCTGCAAAATGTTGCTGATGATGTCGCAAGTAGTGATATGTTGCTAGTAGTGCTTGTTTGTACATATAGTTTGACAATATATAAATAGTTTTTTAATGTGTGTGCTATATGACCACACTCGATCGATGTAAAGAAAAAAGTCTTTTATATTTTTATATCAGGTCAAGACGGGTCATTAATGCATGGGCCGAATGCAGTTTTGTCGATGTTAGACCACGCATTGACATTCTTCGGTTATGGTGAAAAGGGGTGTGTTCTTCATTGTGACAATTGTTCAGGTATGCATAAAAACGTTTATTAACCATCTGTTTTTCATACTGTATAATAAAATAAAGAAAAATAACGGCGTCTCGTCGTACATGTACTAAGGTTATAGAAGCAGAGATGTTTCGATAAATTTAATAGAATACAAGATGTACGACTTAATATCTAAATCTTATTTATAATATGAAGTATTTTAATTACTAGGTCAGAATAAAAACCGGTCTGTGTTGGCGTGTTATGACCGGATTGCACGAGACGATTGATTTACACATGCAAATACCAGGGCACACCAGGTTAGTTAATACAATTTATTCAAAATTATAAAAAAAAATTAAGTGAATCGTGGAAAACAAGCGTTAAGGAAACTTGAAATTCAATATGTGTGCTGTCCAGCTTTATGTAGGACATCAAAAATTTTCTTGTTCTTGTCCGTGGCCATTCCAGCTGCTAAAGTCATAAACTAAAGAATTAACATATCAATTTAGTAGTTATACCAAGATATTTACAAGCATTATCTTCATGGATTTTGTTGTTGTTGTGACAGTGTAAAAATGATCCTTTGCTGTAACTATTCCTATAAGCCTCCAAATTACGAAATCTTGATATTTTACGACAGCAAATTGTTGTTGAATATGATTTTTTTTACAAAACTGTAACCTTGTCATATATTATGTGATGAGCCCAGATTTACTCTATCCTAAATGTATATTATAAATGGGACATATTTTACAAAATGTCATGCAATTAATTGAATAAAATATTGTTTAAACCAACCAAGATTTTTACAATGAGATCGTTTGACTTCCAGTTTGGGCAATGCTATTCCTCTAAATGGGGATGTTTTGCAAAAGTCCTGAGCAGACGATAATGTATTTTTTTTTTAAATAAATCTGCAAATTTTGAATGAAATGGATGTATCTGATTGGCAAAAAAAGTGATTTAAGATGGTCGCAAATATAAGATGTGTCGTCCTTTTTGCGCTCTTAAATCTCCTACTTATTGTTGAATATGAAAATAAGTCAATGGCTAACATTATTTTAACACATAGAGTGCTGAAATATGATAAATATTAAAAATAAATAAATTGATTAAACCTGACAAATATCTAAAAGATAGACAAACATAATCGACGTTAAACCGGAAGTGCGTCAGAAGTTATTACACAGTATTACGAAATTGAAAATGGTAATTTTCTTTCCGCAGATGTCACGTTGACGTGGGTTTCGCTCACATTAAGAAGTTATACAGACGTAGTGATGTCGACGGGTTTCCAGAACTTGCGTCTGTTGTGGAGCGTAGTGCTTCTACAAACGAGGTCGTCACATACAGAAACCGGAATGATGAATGCACGTGGGACTGGAGAAACTGGAAATCCTTTCTGGAAATGTACTTCAGACCATTCCAGGGAATCCAGAAGTACTATCATTTCACATTCAAGCGTGAAGACCCTGGATATGTGTATGTGAAGACCACTGTAGCTGATGAAGCTGGTGTTCGCAGGTCTCTTCTGAAACGTGGCGTCACCTTGGATATCTTCGCTCGTCCAACAATAATTGCAGCTGCGGGACTGTCATCGGATCGACAGAAGTATCTCTACCAGAGAGTCAGGCCTGTTGTCAGGCCAGAATTTCAAGACATTACATGTCCTCGTCCCGAAGCTTGAAGTGTTAACGCAGGATTGGCTAGGTGAATATTTTTTTTAAAAACCAGAAACATTTTGGTACAATTTCCTATTGGTTATTCATTTAACTTACTTTGAATAATAACGTAATGGGATATTTTGTGTTTAAATATGATTTGTAAGAAATATTTATCTGTCAGAAATGACTACTGTATTAGAAATGGTTTAAGTTGTTTTAAAGAAGTTACTTACGTTCTTACATCATACAACGTATGAAACGTGGTGAAATATCAACGTCGACGTAATACTTTAACGTCAAATGACGTTTTATACGTCATAGGTAAATTGTAAATGGGTGTCATTTTATTGCCGAAAAAGATTTTGTCATACAGTAAAAAGTGGTACATTCAACTTTGGTTGTATTTAATGATTATATAAAAAACCAAAAATGTCCCGAAGGTAGGAAATCGCATGACCCGGCCCATTTGGGAAATGGGGATTTTAGACGGAAAACAGGATGTGAACTTATTGCATTGGAGAGGTGATACAGATTTAAATAGTAAACAATGATGTTAATAGTAAATCATCACTGGAGCTATATTCCAGACAAGTATAATTTCATAAAGATGCTATATATATATATTGAATTCAATAACCCATTGGCTGCAACTATGAGACAAGAGGACCAACATGGCCCAATATCAATCGCCTGGCTGCCATTGGCTAAGATACTGCCGACAATCGCACCACAGAAAGATGTCCATAATACAACTCTACATTCCAAATATGAACGAGATCTTTAAAGTTTTTCATATATAAGCCTATGTTCAATAAACTAACCCTTGGCAGAGTCAATTTTGACCAGGCGGCCATGATATGAATACGCTTGGTGGAGACCACTAGGCAATACTGCATGCTAGATTTTTAAAAGTTTTCCCTATATAAAATCAAGTGACCCCCGTCCCTTCCAGTTCTCGAAAGTTTCCTTTCCGTTGCCATGGTAACCAGAGTTCTACATGGAATGGAATTCTTTGACCACCTTTGGTAGAACTACATGCAAGGACCATCCCTGCCAAGTTTAATAAAAATTGGCCCAGTGGTTTTAGAAGAGATGTTGCTTGAAGGAAATGGTGGACAGACAACATACAATGGCGAGAGGTCCAAACAGCTCATCCTAGCACAGGTAAAAAATTCATTGAACAGGAAAAATATATTATCATTATTTCATAATAATGCTTATATATGCATCTCTTCTTGGTAATAATGAAGTTCCAGCCTGTGGTTGCTCAGAACGGTGCTTGATGTCCCATGCCCTGTTTGTAGTAATAAAGGGCCACAATTCAGAGATAAATCTATTTTATAATTTAAGCACCTCCTTTTGGCAGTTAAGATCTTCTTTAACTTTTGTTGAAATCCATCCATCAGTTGCTAAGACTTTGCATGGAAGCAAAGGTGTTAACTATACCATCTGCAAAAATTGACAGGGCCAGTTTGCTTACAGCAGTCACATCTCTTGCTACTGATGTAAACTAGAACTATCACTGAAGGTGATGGATACCCCCTCCCCCAAAAACCCCACTGACACAGTCTATAAAATTTATGTAATATTTGATGCTTTAATTATCGGACCTGCACAATTTGAGGCTTCTGTGAAGTATAATTAAAGTCTGACCAGGGGTTTTAGAGATTAAAAGCGCAAAAGATTTTACTATCTCAAGCCCCTGTGTCCTTTGACCTAGTGACCCGAAACACGGACTATGCACAACAAGACATTGTACCTATCACTTGTGTGAAGTATCATTAAAATTTGACCAGGGGTATTGGAGATTTAGTGTCCACAAGATTCCATCTACAGACAAACAGACGGATGGACCAACAAGCTGAATCCAGTATACCTCCCTTTCACTTTGTGTTTGGGGGATATAATTAAGTTTCATTGAATTGGACCAACAAGACAACTAGATGCTTCACCTTCAGGGAGGATAAAATACTGAAATAAATCAACAAGACAATTTCCATGATCATGTTTTATTACTACTCATTTACATAGGGTATCTGAGTAATTCAAATCCATCACTTTTATTATTAAAAAGTTTGAAAAATTGTTACATCTTCTGACCTACTGATACAAAATTTCATGCAAAATGCCTTCATGACAATGCTGATAAACATCAAAAAAGCAAACTGCCAAGTACATCAATGATAAAAACTTAGTTCTGGATGGAACAATAGTTTATATGCCAGTTTAATCTCTTTCTTTAAAATCAGTATGTGATTGATTAAACTTTATTCTGACCATTTATTTCAAAGAGAAAATTTCTTAAAATTTCTGTAAAGCTTGTTTTGGCGAAGAATCAAATTCATGCACCGGTCCTCACCCTTTTTTTAAAAAAAATACCCTCAATTTAGCAATTTTCGTGATGTAAATAAAGTTTATTTCTGACCACTAGTTTTGACCACTGGTTTCAGACAAAAGGACTTTTGCTTTTCCCTTTGGCTGAAATGACACCAAGACTTTTCCAACCTTTTGATAGAATCTTATGGAAAAAACATCCCGGCAAAGTTTGATCAAAACTGACCCAGTAGTTTCAAAAAGATGTCATTTGAAGCAAGCTTCGAACCATTTATGCCAAAGGACAAAAGGCACATCCCACAAAACAGCATCCTTCACCTGTCAATGTTAACATCCTTCACCAGTAGTTGCATAAGCATTTCTTGTCCATTACTATGCATTCTACCTGATGTCCCATCATATGTATCACATGCCTGATCATAGCACACAGGATTGCACAATTAAATAAGCAAACACTCATTTGTTTGATCACTGAAAATATTGTATGCAGTGATACTTAAAACTGTTATGGCAATTAGCTGTCCTGTTCAAGTTTTTGAATGTAAAAATAACATAAAGTTTTCTGACTTATTCATAATCATTTATTAAAAATGACATTTCTGCAACAACTTCTCAGAAACAGACTTTCCTTAAACCGCCATTTTTTTTACATTTTCATGATTTTAAATTGTTAACAGCATGTGTGACAGTATGTCCAATCTGCTGTCAGAAGAACAGGTGACATGTTTCCATCTATGTACTAGTAAGTGATTAAGTATGTTGTGAAGTTGCCCCCATCCTGTTGGGATCCTGTGATGGATAGTGCACCTGTGGAACCTGTCCCCTGGGCATGACCCCTGGTGGGGGCCTCAATGGCATCATCCCAGGAGGGGGTGGGGGTAGTCTCACTCCTACACAAAGAAAAAGGTATGTTATATAAGAATAGCTAACACGGTATGAGAACAGTTTATATAATATTATCATAATGTAACTTGCATGCATTTGTTTTCTTCTCTCCACGAGTATAAAGCAACTATTTTATGAAACCTTTCTGTCTCCTCATTATTTTCTGATAGAAGGGTAATAGTGTGTATGAAGATGTGTAGATATTTAAGGTTTTTCTTCTTCAAGATACTCCAGAACTGTCAGTGTCTCGGTACTGTTTAATGATTATGCTGCATTGCTTCCATAAATCTTTTAGCTAGTTAGATTTATTGTTACAGGGTAGAATTCTTAGTAGTAAAAATCTACCATAGTAATGTCTTCCAAATTGTATTAAAGAAGCTTGCAAAAGTTGTTGAACAATTAACTTGGTCTGCTTTATTGGTAACTTTAATGTTATACTAACCAGGTGGTGGAGGTCCTCTGATAAACATAGGCATCATATGTGGTGGTCCTCTGGGCGGCATTGGATGCCTCATGTGCATTGGATGCATGGGTGGTGCTCCACTCAAGTTGAAGAAATTGTTAGCCAACTCCTCTGGAGGTTGAGGCAGAGCTGAAGTGTACATCACTCTCTTACATTTCACTGGTTTATAAATTTCAGCTGACAAAACAATATCTAATTTCTTCTCTGTGCTTTTTTTTGTTCATAAATGCATTACTGGTTTGAGACCACCAAACATGGACAACCATCAAACCAGACACTTGCGAAACACGTGTGATTATGTTGTTTATTACAAAACTTTATTGTTGTTCAAACAGAAACTTTATTTCCATCAACAAAAGTGCAACAACAGTTTAATGTAAATATTTGACCAGAAATATCACCATTTTATTTTGTTGGTCGCTGGATGCATGTTTACATTGTAGAGGGAGTGGCAAGGGACACTGTTCATGGGCAATATTTCTGTTATGTCCGTCAAATAAATTCATAAGTTTTTCTCATGAGACATATTGATTTGTCATATGTACTTGAAATAATTACAAAATTTAAAAGCTAACATCACGATTAAACAAATCTATCAAAATTTGGCAACTAGCTGTGCGGAAACATGGTACAGTTAGTCAATAAAATAAAGCAATTTGGTGACCCCACAAACGGGCCTCAAAAATATGATTGTTCTATTTTCAAGAGTAAACAGATCAGCTTTCTTTTGGGAGAAGAACCTAACTTACTACTGTTGAAATTTTGACTGCCAGATGCAAAAAATACGACAGTTATCGTGAAATATGTTAGTGTTGGGTTGTTAGTCCCGAACCAGTACAGGGATTCTCTGAGCCCTGGAAGATGTACAGTATAATCTACATGTACTTAGTTTACTAAGACTTTGATCTGATCCTGTATGTCAAGCAAGACTGGTTTTGAACTCTAAATCAAGATTACCTCTGGGAAGACCAGGGACTGGTTCCAGGTTCTTTTCTTCCTCTTTCTCCTCTTCTTTTTCTTGACCTTGCTGACCTTGAGATTTGCCCCATTTAATATTCAATCTTCTTCCACTGATGATTAGCTTGTTGAAAGACTTTTCTGAGGCAGTTTCTGCTGCAGACCGCAATGTGAATTGTATAAATGCACACTGTTGCTTAGTTACCACATTTATTGATCTGATTTCTCCAAATTGATAAAAATAGTCCCTGGAAAAAATGAGAAAATAAATGTTATATTTTCTGTTAAGCTACATAATATTACATGAACTTATGAAAGATTATTTGAAGGTACTAAACATACCTGGTTGATCACAACAGATAAGATTTATTTCAATTATATAAACTGACAAGACAGTCTTAAACACAGCTATATATCCTGGCCGCATGAGGGAATACCAAGAGCATAACCCTTGATCCCTTAGAGTGACCTTCAACTTCACTGCAAACTATCTCGAGGAGATGAACATTTGACCCAAGTTTCATGAAAGTCCTTCAAGAGGTACTGAGGTATATGAGTTATGTACAGGACACGATGTCAGACTATGGAATCCAATGACCCCAAGTGTTTAGGGGTTTAGGCATTATGGAGCAGATGCAAAAAACAATGACCTCTAAGTGTTTAGGGTTAGGTTGGCAGTGCAAAAACAAGCCCTAAGTGTTTAGGGGTTTAGGCATTATGGAGCAGATGCAAAAAACAATGACCTCTAAGTGTTTAGGGGTTTAGGCATTATGGAGCAGATGCAAAAAACAATGACCTCTAAGTGTGGCCTTAACCTTTAACAGGATTGGTTTGGACATGGTTCTGCATGTTGTCTTAATACGATGAATATTTGATTAACATTATCTGAAAATCCTTCAGGGCGTTTAGAAGTTATGGAGTGGATACAAAAAACTGATGACCCGTAAAGGTAGCCTTGATGTTGGGTTCTGAACATCGTCTTGATGAGATTACCAAAGTTATATGAAAACTCTTCTAGGGGTTTCGGAAATATGAACAGACACAAATGTTAAAGCAAAGGGACAAAGACCATTCCTATATACCCTTCCTGCTTTGTGGTTGGGTATAAGAATTACAAATGTTTGTGACCACATCTAAGATCAGGCCATCCAAAAATATACCAACGGATTTGACAAAAGGAGTTTTACTTACTTTAATTCTTTTTCTCCAATCTTCTCACCTAGCCCACCAATATAAAGTGTGGTGATACTCTTATCTTCCGGCGGCTCAAGTTTTGGCATAGAGTTGTATCTGTTCATGAGTTTGTCTGCCACTGGATCATTCAAACCGTAGAATCTGTCCTTGATATTCTGATCTGCTAGAGGGTCGTCTGGATCTGTCGGCTTCTCGTGTCTGCACAAACAGTATGGAAAATGTTACATTTTTTATTTCAATCGTAGGATTAGTTTCAACAGGGAGAACAATAACAAAGACCTAACAAGCTGTAAGGCTACATTTATGACTACTATTTCCAGTCTCAATACAATGTGAACCATGACATAAAATATATACAGAATCACGACCATGTATTCTAAACATGCTAAGCTTTGTTATATTTAAGTATTCAATACACAGCTGTCAACTGAAATACTTGCAATTTTAAAGGAGTGCCAGGCAAAACTGTCTGCTATGGTCAATGTTTGTGTATGTGTAGTAAATGCTAATCACAGTTTGGCATTATTTTACATTACGTTTCTTTCAGTAAAAGTTGTGCTCTACAGCTTGATACACAGCAGTACTTTGTTATTAACTTCCTTGTATTAATACAAATCAATAATTGTCATGTATATATATATAACAAGCCAGCATTAACACATGTTTTATTTACATTAGACAGATGTAAATTCCAGTCTTGAAACTCAAATGAGTTGTTCATTTATATCAATTTTGTTAATTTACACTTCATACCTGTATGGGCATTCCTCTCCTCTTTTACATTCTCCTTTCACCCAGAAAGAACATATGTGTGGCCTGTTCCTTTTATAGTATGGTGTTGTTCTAGCCAATTTAAGAAGCATATCACTTGGAGCCATCGCCTTACCCAGGGCACCTGCTGGGTTCACTCCATCATTTATTGCCATCTACAAACAGAAACAAAGACTTCTGTTAGTTTTCTTTCTGGTTCATAGTCATGCCAATGAGCAGATATGATCACATGACTATATCTCAAATTATATATTCAAATATTTATTCATTTTATTAAATGTGAAATTAACAGTTCTCTTGTCACTGATATGTAATATGCTCCAATATTACACAGCCAAATTAAAATTCAACTAAAAGTACAAATGTACTGAGATATCCCATAGCGGCGTTAATTAAATCAAACGAAGACAAAAAGTAACTGATGAATACCCTTGTAGGTACATTCTGAAATACTACAGAATCTTTTAATATGTTACAATCTGGCTAATCATGGACAACAATGTATTGAAAATTTAGAAAAATTATTCATGATAATCTACGCAAAAAAATTGAACAAACACTGATAATACAATTTCTAAATTCCTCTTTTTTGGGTAAAAAAAGGTGCTCTCAGACTTTTCCAGAAAGCAGGAATAATTACCTCCTTTTCCATATTTTGCTGATAGAATTCTTTATTGACATCTGATTTTGGCATGTTGTCTTGCACTTTAAGAGCAGCATCTCTTACTTGGACAGGCAAACCTAAAATGTATTGGGAATAACACTTAGCCACTAAGTGTCACACACTAAATATTTCCGGTCAGCAGGGGCTACAGTCTCTTAGTAACTGTTTCCTGCAATGCAAATCAAATAAATTAAATTCAACTCCAGATCAGCACAAATGGATGAAATTTCAAAAAGACAGAATAAAATTGAATTAACAGAAATTGAATTAACAATAAGAATGCTTTGCATAAAGTCTCATCCAAAATCAATTTATTTTTGAATGGCAATTAACATAAATTTCCTTCACATCATTGTTATATTTTATGAACAAGTGACAGGAAATTGTCACAAAACCAGGTTTTCATTTTCCAGTCTGCTGGCCGAGTGCAAATGTGTTTTAAAGTCAGTAGATATACATAATGTGAAAAAGAAACAAAGGTCTTCTTCTATATATTACAGTGTAAAAAAAGCAAAGGGCCATAATTCAGGCAAAAGATCCAAACACAAAACCCAGACAATATGCACGAGGGCACTTGATGACAACAGTTGTGTGAGAGTTTGGTTTAAAGTCTTCAGAAAGTAGGAGGAAGTGGGCACCTGACAGTATTCTTCTATGTATAACATATGTGGAAAAAAAGCAAAGGGCCATAATTCAGGCAAAAAAAAAAAAAAAAAAAAAAAAACTTGCTCGTGTGGGGTTTGAACCGCTGGTCTCATGAGAAATTTTGTCATCTTACTGTAACAGAATACTCCAAAGTATACAGGACTGGTAATCTATTCTAAAAATAGACAGTAATAACAGAGTATTCTCCCTTTTATAATAACAGAGTATTCTCCCTTTTATATATACTTAAATAAGGAGACACAAAATTGCAAAAAATAGATGGACGGACGGACAACCAGGGGCAGAACATTATATATTCAAAATCCTTTAGTTCACAATTATAGTTCTGTGAAAGTTTGGTTGAAATCCCTTGAGAAATGTAGGAGTTGCACACAGAAGAGTATTTCTCATGTATATTACATTATGTGGAAAAAAACAAAGGCCCATAATTCTGTCAAAAATGATCAAATCACAAAACCCCGACAATATGCGCCAGGGCACTTGGTGACAACAATCCTGTGAAAGTTTGGTTGAAATCCCTTGAGAAGTGTAGAGTTGCGCACAGAAGAATTACATGTGAAAAAAACAAAGGGCCATAATTCTGTCAAAAATGACCAAATCACAAAACCCGGAAAATATGCGCCAGGGCACTTCATGACAATACTTCTGTGAAAGTTTGGTTGAAACCGTTGAGAAATGTAGGAGGAGTTGCGCACAGAAGAATTACATGTGAAAAAAACAAAAGGGCCATAACTCGTCAAAAATGACCAAATCACAAAACCCCGACAATATGCGCCAGGGCACTTCATGACAATACTTCTGTGAAAGTTTGGTTGAAATCCGTTGAGAAATGTAGGAGGAGTTGCGCACAGAAGAAATTGTTTACGCCCGCCTGCCGACATACCCCAATCTAATAACCAGGATTTTTCCTTCGGAAAACCTGGTTAAAAAAGAAACATTTGCCAACGTTTCATAAATGTAAGCTTTCTAAAGGTATCATACTGAAGGTTAAAATATTAAACGATAGACAGTAAATTTAAAATACCAGGTACATACTTGCCAAATAAAATGTCTTTCTATCATAATCAAGAATATGTCAAACAATTAACTAAATACTTCAGGAGAAGACAACTCTTGTTGATGAAGATGTAACTTATTGTTGTAGGAGTTTAACGCCCGTTCCAACCATGTTTTTGGCCATTTTAACAGGCGGGCAGTTTACCTAAGAAACGTTCCTGGGCAGAACCAATACTAGACTCCTATACTCTGTAAGAAACTGCCAACTTTCTCACATAAAGAGACATGGTTGGTAGCCGGGCTCAAACTCAGGACCATAAATCTATGAGAGGTTACAGCAACTGTGACCATTCGACCACAGAGGCAAGCTTAAAGATGTAACTTACCATATTCTAAATCCAGTAAGCAAGTTTGACAAACATTTTTGATCTTTGAACATGTCTGGCACACTTCAGTTTTCTTAAACCTCATCCTGGCTCCAGGACACCAACGAAAAACTGTAAAAGGTCGTGCACAGATTTTGCATTCCTTTCCATACTTCTCTTTCATCTGTTTAAACATAAAACAATGTAAGAATATGTAAAATTGTGGTATGAAATTTTAAATGCCTAATAAGACACTTTCTCTTTCATCAGTACACTCAATGCTTTCACCTGACACTTTTGTCTTGACAACCAGTGTACAATACACCGTGATCACCCTCCATTTCACTTCAGTTTCATCTTTGTTTACAATGTCTTCTATCAGTTTATAAATTTTCATTGTAGACACAATTTAGAATATCTTCAGACTTCTGTTTCGACAAACATAAATTCCTGTGTTCGAGACTGATTCCTATCATTTCAATATCAGTTTCAACAACACCAGTACAAGGTTTCAGAACAATGTAAACTATAGCAAATACATGTAAATCACAATTTGTAATAAGCTCAATACCAGAAACAAGGTCCAAAATGAGATTTTTCGAAATGGCAGAGGTCTTTAGTCTAGTACAGTTTTACAATGTCAGATTTTCTCACTATAATTATCACAGCAAAGAATAAGATGGCAGGATGTTTTGAAAGCTGATTATTATTAAACAAATTTGCATAAGGAGTCTTAATTGTCTTAGGCTATCTCAAATAACTTGCAAGTCTTTTTTTAAACTCACCATTCTCAGATAAGGGTTGTCTCCAAGACATGTCTGACACAAGATCGGAAATTCCTGAAAACAAAATTTGAAAACATCTTTAACTTATTATTGATGTTCTCTTAACAAACAAATCACACTATCGCTGGCCATGGAATTACGGACACTTCGGACCACGGACATTTCGGACCACATTTATATAAAAGACACTTCGGACCAGATTTGTAGACACTTCGGACCAGATCTGTAATCATTATAAATCATAGAAATAAAACAAAATTATTATCTTATTAGTGAATATAGGATGTTTTGCATGTTAAAGGTATCAATATTGGTACCATATCACATATGTAAGAAGGGGCTAATGTCCTAGGGCGAAGGGGATAATATCCTCCTTTGCAAAATCATGAAGGGGATAATGTCCTCCTTTGCGAATTTAGCAAGGGATAATGTCCTCCTTTGCAAAATCATCAAGGGGATATTGTCCTCCAATGCAAAAATGAGCCAAGGGGATAATGTCTTAGGGGATAATGTCCGTTTACCCTTATGAATATATATTTATTTAAAAAGTTATTATTTTTAAGTTTGGCTAGCGATATAACATGTTTAAAGTCATAAAATACTTTGTGTCTGTCAATGTTTTGATAGCAATGTGTTTATGGTGTAAATTGTGGCTGCAATTTGCAAACATTGTTACAAGTTGTTGTTTTAATAACTGGCGCGTTGGGTCACTGTCTCGCACCTTTAAGAGCGTAGTATATAGTGTCAAATTGGACAAGACATTTATGAATAAATTTTAAAAAAGACGTTCTGTTATTTCTAGTTTTTTTCTTTTACTTTCTAAACAAAAGACCATAGTCAATGAACATGCCAATTTGAATAAATTATGTTACTGGAACTGAGATATACCAAACGTAATTCCATGTCGTAACAGATGCACTGATTGACCACATTCTTCACACAAGTCACACATTGTCACACAAAACACAAGTAAAGGTATAAAATATAGATCAATAACTCAAATTAATCAAAATAGCAAGCACAAATTTTATTTCAAAGACAGAAACGCATAGATTATGTGATTAGCACAATTTTCAGATATATATGAATAGCTTCTTTTTAGGTCGATTTTATATATGTTGTAGGAACCTATCTAAGTTTTCCAGGAGTTAAAAACATTAAAATTGATCATAAAGGTCCTTGTGAAAGGTATCAAATGTAATTACTAAACTTAATATATCTAATCGAATCATGTGCTAAAACATTTATAGAAGCGTGGTATTGCTCCTTCAACTCTTTTGTGAACAATTTGAAAGTTGTGATGTGATTATAATCAGTAAATCATAACACTAATTGTTGACTACATAATTCGTTAAACATCTTCAATTCAAGTCAAGTCAAGTCAAATTCCATTTATTCTCTCATTTTATATACAAATGAAACTATCAGGATGTTATATCAGAGGCTCAGAATTTAAACAAGCAAAGTTCAAAATCTTCAAAAATAGGTGCAATTAATCAAACAGCTAAACTCATGTTTCGATTAATTTCTTTAATCTTCATCGGTAATTTCTAAACTGTTCTTTTTAATATTAGTTCGCATTCAATTCTAAATTAGTAGTTGATTACATAATTAAGTTAATTTTATAGCAGCGGATGTCGAAACAAATGCCATCGCTGGTTTCTTTGTAGAGTTCACAACCATTATCAAAGAAAGTCTAAAACTGCTAATTAGTAAAATAAAAGTATCCCTTTTTGTGACAAAGTAGATATATCATCAGCTCAGCAATTCTTCTTCATGTTTGGGCTATTTTTCAAATTGATTTTTTTTCATTTACATTTGGAGATTTATCGTCAGTAGCCGTCAGAAAATGATAATTAATAATAAAATCATTACGATATTTTGCAATATAATTTCATGGTCCGAAGTGTCACATAATATATAGAGGATAATTGTTGGTTTTGGTGTAATATCACGTTATAATTTCACTGAGTGGGCAGCAAAAGTGATATTTTCACGAGTGGCGCAGCCACGAGTGAAAATAACTACTTTTGGTGCTCACAAGTGAAATTATCGTGATATTACATCGATACCAACAATTTTTCTGTTTATTTTATGTCTATAACTCTACTTTTGTTGAGTTTGTTTCAATAAAATGTCTAAAATCGCGGGAAACGTCATCAGAAAGCTTAACAAACATGACATCATTTTAACGACGTCATCGTCGTATGGTTTCCTGCTTTCGTTGCGCTCGGTATATATTTTGACGTTAAACCGGGTAGAAGATTTTGATAATTTCACTGAGTGAACAGTGAGTTTATCAGGATATAATCCACTGTTATATTTCGATAAACCACCGAAAAACATAAAATAATTTGCTATAATACTTTCATGGTCCGAAGTGTCATAAAGGGGTTTGCGTTAATATATTTTCATGGTCCGAAGTGTCAATTAATGTGGTCCGAAGTGTCTACAAATCTGGTCCGAAGTGTCTTTAAAATGTGGTCCGAAGTGATGGTCTGAAGTGGGTTGGCACCTGGCCATGCTACCCCACTGCAAAAAGATATTTCTACGATTATACCTTTATCTGCTTTGTACTGTGGTTTGCCAAACTAGCTATATATGATACCAACGACACTGAGAAGAGTTTGTGTTTCTGAAGAAGTGAAAAATTCAAACACATTATGATAAAGGCTGCAGCCAATAACTGAGTTATGAAATGACTGAATATGAAAATATGATGTCCCGGCAGGGTTGCGGAAATCCTATATTTTTTCACTTGTCCACAGACAAGTAGGTGTAAAAATTAACTTGTCCGAGGTCAAAATTCACCTGTCCAGACTTCAACATTAAAACCAAAGTTAAATAAACCAGGTCCAGGTTTAGATTTTTTATTTAAACATCTGAAGCCGACAGACAGTACAGGTCTGGAGGATTATGCAAAACTCAGAGACAAATAGCGTGACTTCGAGTGAGCTTAGAGTGCCTGAAGTGAGTATGGAGAAATATCGCTTCACTTCCCAGGAGTAAAATTGCGGCACTTTGAGTGGTTTTACAGGTAAATTAACGGGTTTACGGAACATAAAAATCAAATTAATTATTTTCAGTAGTAATGTCTCTACACTTGAATTGTTTTTGTGTAGTATACATATTAAAGTCAAAAATATTTGCCAACTGACGTACATTTTTAAAGCGTGTTCAATAGATTTTATCACCAAAAACAAAACTTGCTCATAACATTATTTATTCAACACTATTATTTTTATAATCCAAAATTATCAGACTATTCTCTAGAGCTACTTTTACATTTTTTGAACTGTCAAATATCTCGGTCTTTTTGATGCCATGTGCTCCACTAAGATGAAAGAAAACTCACATGTACAATATAGCGTTGGCGATTTTCTTTGATCTTGTGACACCTGAGGCTTTATCTTTTTTGATTGAGGAGGTTGCAGTAAAAAAATTTATTCGGCAAAGGTTATTCATTAAAATAAATACTACTGGAAAAACGTTGGCTTCGACAGTTGCTGAAACAATAAATGACCCAAAAAAAAACGGATACGCTGGAACACCGCAATTTTCTTAAAAACAGAACATTTTGTTTTAAATAAAGAACAGCTGAAACTTTTGTGGGACTGTCTTACATTACCCCTGCCTGGGTCATGGGACCTATTGTTTTCATGTCCTAGGTATTGATTTTTTTTAAATGCTTAATGGGAAAGCCTATCAACAAAATACTAAAACCATCATTATTTGGGCGAGTTTTCATGTTATTGTGATACTGAAATGTGAGGTAAGTGTTGTAATCTATTTTTATGTTTTGTTTTCTGTAACCGAATGGTCAAAATAAGCTGTTATAAATGGAAGATTGTTGAGAGATTTCGAAGCCGGAGAGATGTCAAGTGCTGTTGATGAACAGTGTTGAAGGGTATCTTTGGTAAAGCTAAACTCCTTTGTATTCGAGTATTTTCTTATTTTGTCTGATGTTTAAGATAGTTCAAAGTTTGCTCTTTTGGGTAAACAGAACAAAGCTATTGACCAAGATCTGTAGCGTTGATTAATGGATGTCATAGTTCTATTTATAATATACTGAGTTGTTTTATGATTTGTGCTGGGTTTTTTTTACAGGACTGTTGTAAATGTGGTGTTTACTGCTACAAGTTAATTTATAATTAATGCATTTGGCTTTTCCCGTTGATAGGTAGCATCTATAGTTTAATAATTAGTTATATTATCAATCACAAATAACTATAACAGTTTTATTGTTTTTATTAAGAATGGTAAAGAGGAAAAAAATGTCTTATGTCTGTGTAGTTGTGTTGAATGTACTGTTTAATCATGTTGGCACTGTTTTTTGTGCAACACCTGTACTTCGTATGAAACTGATGACGTCATACGCAATTAATAGCAAAGTGTGTTACGCCATTTTGAAAGGTGTTTGGAGTGCACGTCGGAAATGTTAGTATATATAGACTCATAATTATAGGAGTGATTGTGTTTGCAAACAAAACCCGGTATTGCACAATAATTTCTACTGATAAGAGATAGATGCGGTGGGCAGCGGTCGGAAGTCCGTGTTTTTTAATCATTAGGGATGTTTTTTAACGACCGTAACTTTTTTAAAACAAAAGATATTTTAAAATGTTTTATATCACTGGAAAGCTAATAAAATATACCTTTTATTCATTATTTTCAATTTTTGTTAAGATTCAAAATCATTTAAATGAAAAATTTGCGAGCGAGTAACTTACGCTGTTTTCATACATTATTATAGCAGCAACAAGCCGTTACGAAAAATCAAGTGTCATTAAAAACAGTATTCTTTCAAAAGAGATATTTTGATGTAAAAATATGAGTATCAAGAGCATGTCATAACTTTTTGAATTTTAAAAATCCTTTAGATAGCAAAAAAGTTATAAAAATTCAAAAATTCCTTTCCGATACATAAGCATTGTAAACACAACTGTTATTGCCCACCAGCAATCTTATCAAAATTGCCATGTGACGTCACGGCGATCACTCCTATAGAGCGAAATAACAAAAAACCTGGCAGTGAGTTTTGTCAGGTTAAAGTGAGACTTACAAGAAAGTATCCAGTCAAAGATTAAATTGTTAGCATTGATCAGGTCGGACATCCGGGCATTTACCGTTGCGTGTCCCTGCTCAGGCATAGCAACGCTGTCCGAGGTGAAAACAACCGCCATCTTGTTAATAACGTATAGAGCGAAGTCCGTGTAATGTTATAAAACTATTTGATTAAAGTATAAAAATGCAGCAGTTATGACGAGTTTTTAATATGCAAATGACACCAACTTCTGTTTCTGCTTGTTTCGATCAAAAGGAAAAGATATTTTTCATTGTTAAATGTGTTAGAAATGTATCAAAATGATCTAGATCTACGCATGCACATGACTTACAAATTATTCAGTTATGGACGATATTTGTTCCTTTGACGATTAAAACTTGCCTCCGAAAATAAGAACACAAATGCTCCATTTAATTACATTTCTAAAATCAGGAAGAAATTCACAAGCATGTTATTGAAGGTTTTTCATGAAACTTTTTCTTGTGGGTTTATTAGAAATTAGAATCTAGTATTAGAGCGATCTACTTTAAGATCGTAAATCAAAATAGTTTTCTCGATTTTATTAGTTGTAAACAAAATGTTGACGTAAATCTATTAAAAACTCATTATAATTGAAATCACGATATCTACCTAAATACATGTACGTGTCTAATTTCACTTATAGAAAAACATTTCATCAGAGTACATAAAATCTGTCATCAGCAGCTAAAAATAAGTATTTTCTGAATATTTGTAAGGTTGCTTGAAACTTTCATTTGCTGAATTATTTTGTAAGATGATTAAAATGATTTAAATGCAGACTTGATAATACGATATAAATGTAACTCGAAGGTAAGTGTCAAATAACGTATGTGTATAAACGTTATATAGGTCTATCATTCATTAAATATATGGTTCGTTATTGTCACATGATAAATAAATTCATATGTTAGATCGATTGTTCACAATAAAAAAATGTTGCGTAATTTAGATTGGGCACTCTGCAAATTGTTATGTAATTATCAAATGCAATTGACCAGTGTGCAATATGCAATGATGTGTGACAAGTTAGATTACTGGCAGGGGGTCGCCAATTAACAACAAATCATATCACATCCTTTGTTGTGACTTATGCCTTGGGCTAGATCCACATAAATTCCATCAATTAACCATGGCAACATTGTAAAATGAGATATTGTTTGTGTTATTTGATTTTATTGAATGGAAGCTATAAGTGTTCCACAACATGTAAGTGACTTTTAGTATATGTATCTGTTTCACATTGATTCAATATAAGGCCTTCACTTTAATTACGTGATTTTTTGAAATTATTTTGAATATAAATGCCAGCCCTTTATAAAGACTAGATCTAAAAAACAAATCTGTGTATTTAATAATATCATACGGTCCTGTAATAAAATACATTTTTGTGACAAAATTTTCAACATAACATTCTCGTATATAATTTTCGATCTGATTTTAGTTAGACCTATACGAGAAAAGTTGTGCACTTTGGAAATCTATATCAAATTAGGACAAGTTTGTAACAAATAAATTATTTATCTTAATGGATCTATAAGAAACTTAAAGAAAATAATTAAAATATATACATCATTTTACATAGGCCAATTAAAAATACATTTTCTGTCTTTTCTTGTCGTGCATGATATTTCACCGAACGTCATTAAACAATCATTTTCAAAAGAAAAATCTGACAAACATCGAAATAAGTAAAAATATAGATGAAATGGTTTGTTTAACATTTAAATTTTGTCTGGGCTGAAAAATAAGACTATCTTAAAACTTACTCCCTATTTGAACTATGCGGTTGCCAGGTGCTTGTTTTCACCTCGGCAATATGGCGGATAATTGGTAACTACGGAAGTGACATAATGCCGACCTGATCAATTATTGAGATCAGAAAAAAAATTAAAAGATAAAAATTACTGCAAAATTGGAATAGACTTAAATAACCAGGAAAATTTTTATTCAGTTGCCCTAGCCTCAATATTTCGACTGCAAGACCGACCGATTTTACAAACTGATATTACATAGATGTCTGTCTTTACGTCTCAACCAGTTGGATTCGAAGGGCGGCCGTCATAAATATCAAAAAGCCCTGGCGCACAAATTGTTGGGCTACAGTTGCCCTTACTTATTTCATTTGAGATTCAAATATTGAGCTACAAGCTTTCTTCACAATCGAGCTGAAATAAATTAGTACAAACTAAATGATGAAGTACTAATGCAAAGTCCGAAACTCATGCCACCAGGATACTCGGTCAAATTGTCACCGGACTGTGCGTACAATATTGGGGGAAAAAACCACATAAATTTAATCATATTTTGTCCAAATTCTATTCTATATCTGTAAAAAATAGAGGATGTTTTAGTCAATTTTAAGGCGTTTAGGTCAGTATGGAGGGACCTTTTTTAATAAAAATGACGTTTTGGCCGGTGAGCATTTAGAAAGAGGTGAATTTCCATCAGACTTGATCATTAACTTGACAAAATTTAAGATTTTGTTAAATTATATAAACAACAGATTGTTGACTTTTACGCTATTTCTTCAAAAATTCAATAGATTTACCGATTCTTCCCAATTTTGTCTGTTGTACGTGTTTGCTCCTTTTGCCGTCGCCATTTTTATAAAATTGATTTTATCATACGAAATAATTTACTCCAAAAGTTAGATCTAAGTTAATGTGTTACGGTGAAAATAATTTTACACTATTTAGTTTCTGTTTATATAAGAACGTGATGCCATCTTAAGATTTGCATTTACAATAATATTTAAAAAAGAAATTCTTTTGTTATGTGATATTTCGTAATTTACGAATTATTATTATCGATATAACCACTACGGTTAGATCTCTTTGAATCTTTTTAATAATTGCGGCATACGCCGTTTTGTAACCGGCGTGACATTGACAGAAACCCAGACGTTTGGGTTGAGTAGAGCAATTCAGGACCAAACGTGTACCTTGCAATCATTTTTTTGCATATTCTCATACTATGAGTTTATAAGAAACATATAATTAAAAAGTTCGTTGAATGACTAAGCCTGTTCAGTGTGTTTACGGGGTTCTCTATGTGAATACACAATACAGTATTAAAATGCAATGCATTCCAATACAATGCATGAAAATACAATACCAATAATGGGATGATTTTAATATATTAAAATGTTTAATTAAACTTGCGATAATTCATTACTCTAAAGCCGGAGGATTTTATTACAGTCATACCTTTTATTGAAACGCTTGTTTTCTATTTTTAGAAATAAACAAGTTGAATTATCTCAGAGAACAGAAGAGTAAGAAGAGTATTCATAGTAGTTTATTGTGTGAATCATATAAAATACCAATCAAGTTACGCACTGTAAATTCATCAAAATTCAGTGACAGAAAGAAACTTAGACATGTCAATACAAATATACTGGATTCACTTTGACAGCAACTTGTAGCCTAAGCACTCTCTTAATACAGAATCAAGTTTCAATTAATGTACTGATTTAGAACATATGGAAAATAATCAAAATCCGCCTATACATATAAGGCAAATTAACAACTGTAAGCCTGTTCATATAAATCAAATAATCAAAAAGCAATACACATGAAATAAATTATAGGAACACAAATAAATGAAACAAAAGCAATAACTAAAGACAATTTAAGGGGTGGTCGGATGTGGGCAAAATATTTTTCTACAAAAATCAAACAATGACAGACGTGTCAAATCAAATACTGTGCCAGAAAAAACCGCGAAATTCATTTATATACTGAACGGGGAAGAATATATCAGCTGACCAATGGATATAAAGGATAAGTGACCAATAAAAAAGGCTGTTATGATCGATAATTAAGAGATTTTGTTTGTAAATAAAATGCTATAAATTGTTTACTTTCACGGTCTTGAGAGTCAGTATTTCTCATTGGTTTGGTAGTTTCATATAAATTGAGTAGCCGCTCCTGTTCGCGCCACTTTGGTTACTCTTTGGCAACCAATCAAATTCAACCTTTGGCTATACTGGCTGGAAATTGCAGTCAGGTATATTTTTTGGCTTCAAAATTTTGTCTTTTAGGCATGACGGGAGACATGCCGGGGTCTCATCCCAATATTAAGCTAACATACATGCTCTTTGGGACGGACCTTGATAAAATTCTCATCAAATCAAATCAAAAAAGTTCGCGCCACTTGTGAATAATTATCAAAAACGTGTCACTAAGTTCATAGAGAATTTTTCACCCACCACTCTGAATAAGGCCTCCAGTTATTTTTGTTCATAGATCTCATTTCTGTTTTTGTTGTCTTCATTTTTGTTTTCATGTTTGTTTCTTTTCAAATACATTTATTCATCTTCATGTTGATCAGTTACATAAGCAATGTGAAGTTTCCTCTGTTTTTCTGAGGTTGGGTGCGCACCATAAACCGGTTTAAGCTCCCCAGTGGTGTTTTTGCCACTGACCGTTCCAAGGCGGTGCCCCACTGTGTTCCGTTAATTGTTCGTTTTGTCCTCGTGTGTTTGCTTTGTATGCTTGTGTGTGTTGGTAGTGTATGTTTGTGTGTGTACATGATTGTGTGTGTGTGTGTGTGTGTGTTGTGCGTGTGCGTGTGCGTGTGCGTGTGCGTGTGTGTGTGTGTGTGTTGGTGGTGTGCACTTCTGGGTGCTGTGGGGCTCGTTTTGGGGAGGCTGCGTTTTTGGTACGTGGCATTCCCTGTTTGATATTATTTTTGTTTTTATTTGTATTTTCGCATATTATTTTCATGATGAGTTGGAGTGTATTATAATTCTAACTCTAAGGTGAACGATTGTGATAGATCTCTGTTCTTAAAAATGAGTTGAATTTTGATCATTTCATTTGGTTCTCCTGATATATTTCTTCTTGACAGAGAATTTGTTCTATGGTCGGACAGGATGTTATAGATCTTCCGCATAGAATAAGGAGATCCTTTTGTATGTTTATGCGTCTAAGGTTGATAGCCCTTTATCAGGCCCTTTGTGATAAAAAGTGGAATTTTTTTCAGGCCTTTCTGAACCATAGAATGAACAGGATTTATTATATTAATATTTATGTATATACGATCCCTGGAATGAATAAGGACAAAAAATAAAAAAAATTCAAAGGGTTTCCGTAAAATACATCGAGACGGAATTTAGTCGGACCGAGCGGTGTTCAAAACGGCGTGTACCGAAAAAACGGTGTGTTTCATGAAACGAATTAGCCCACCCAAACAATGACGCATTAGCAAAAGTTCTGATCCATGATTTCAGCTTAATGCTACTTGATATCTAGTGCCTCTCGACGTTTTCTCTTATTTAGATAGAAGTCTTACAACAAAGATTAGGTAGGCAAGACAGAAAAACCCATGACATCGACAGGTGTTTGATCAGAAGAGTTCTAAAAAAGGCGGTTATGGCCCTTGCATTATTATGATTATAGTCCAAATAATTGTACTCAACGGGTGAATATCGTTATATGTTTGCTAGGCGCTATCCAGCCTTTGTATATCTATAAAATGTCCGTATGTAAAATGGGTCGGAATGGGTCTCTGTTTGAAGTCTTATTAATGAGACTAGCATTATTAAACAGGCTGGTGCAATTGCCCATTCGAAATCAGCTTTTTTAAAAATGATTTTCTTCACTTGGAAAAGGTGTGAACACATTGTGCATGATAAAAACATCTAAAAAAAAGTTTCGAAGTACAGAATTATTCATGTTTTCCTGCTAAAATTTGTCTCCGAATTGTGAAAAAAAGACATTTTTGGCATTTTCTTTTAAACTTATTGACAGAAAGTTCTAAAACAGCTCAGATTCGTAGAAAATACACACAATTATAAAGAAACCCAAATTAAGATACACAAAGGCATAGTTTGTTGCGCCGGTCCTTTTTTTGATATCACATATAAAGTATATGGAAACTGAAAGTAGAAGGGCCAAAAGCCTGGCGCAAGAAATGGCTGGATGGAATTTGGTGATGTGGAGTTTTTTCATACCCTACTAATGCAAATAACATTTCCTAGCTGTTTCAGAAACATTCATGAAGATTTGCACTGAAAATCTTAAAAAATGTGTTTTTCGGTGATTTCAAACTTATTTTAATTGTGTTAAAAAATCTCAAGATGACTTTTATTCACTTTTAAATTTATTCTCTACATCTGAACTTTGTAACAGAATGTAAATTGTATGAAATTATTCATTTTTAAAAAAGTTTATTTTTGGAAGCCCGATCGGACAATTGCATCAGCCTGTTAAAGATAGGTTCCGCAGAAAAATTAAGGAGCCATACGTTTCATCCACCCTGTCATATAAGCCTGTATTTTCCCATCATATACGCAGTCGTATTGGCTAAAGGTACTTGATATACAGGCATAACTTAGTCAAACTATTTCCACTTCAAAGGCAAACCGATTTGTTGACATTTTACAGATGTAAGTCTTCTGCCACGTAAAGGTGTGACGGTTATAAAATATCAGATCTGTGAAAGGGGTCACACTGAAATGCCAAATTAATTAGACCAGGCATAACCCAGCGTATGCTGGAAATACACTGGATATATGTCCATCATGGATGAAACTTACAGCCCATAAGTGGCATTACCGTGATATGAGTTTATTTTAAGATCGTGCACCAGCTTATTTATGTGAACTAAAAAAGTTTTGTGGTAGAATAGTTCACTTAACATGCTTAATCTTATTTTCACTTTCAGTTGCTGATTATCTTAAACAAACATGAGGTAATTGTCTCAATGAGTAAAGTAAAACAAGAGGGCCATGATGGCCCTATATCCCTCACCTGACTACCTTGGCTATAATACAAGGGGGCATGATTCTAAAATAATTCTTAGAAGTCCACAACAGTTGTCAGTTTGACTGCCTCATGCACATGACTTTTCAAGTACTTTAACAATATTGATGACTTTAGCCACAAGGATTATCATAATCTATCATACCTGTGAACCCTACCGTTTCTTGCGGTATAATTCCAGAATTCAAAGAGAAAAATAATGTCCCGCAGGGAAGTGTCATTCTACCGTAAATTAGCAATTATGATAAAATTGACGTTTAATCCAGAATTAAACATATTGACTAGTTTTCCAATTTGTGCAGACTGATTTAGAAATCAATATCTCCACTAAATCATATACCAGGTTGCTTCCATGTGCCACTTGTTGTTAATTGCATTTTGTGTGTCAGTTTTTCACACATTTTATGATGGGGATTATAATTGTTAATTGGTGTCTGAGGGGATTTTGACTACTAAGCCATTTTTGGACCAATGAGATTTCAACCAAGGAGATTTTGAGCATCTCCTGGTAAATTGAATGAATTTCACTTTTTGCTCGTCTGTCCGAAGTATTATACATTACGTAGACAATATTTTAAGCCTTATTTTTGCCATTGGCCAACATTACAAAAATTACAATTGTTGCTATCTTCAAAAAATGCGAAAACACTTAATAACTTATCGAAATATCTATATTTTGCTTTTAAGGAAATAGAAGAAATTCAGTAAGCCATTTATGTATTATATTAAGTTTATATTGAGTTCTTGAACATTTCTCTGTAAACACTCTGCTGTATTATATGCATTGTTTAAAACCTAGAAAATGAACACTTAGTACATCACGTATGTTTAATATATGTATTTTGTCGGCTATAAATGTTATGTAATATTTGATGCCGAATAAAGTATTATTGTTGTTGTTGTTAAATCCTAGTCCATAAACGTGATAAAATTAATTACTCACATGATGTAAACAGATCGGACAAAAGGTACAAAACAAAGCTGGAAAATAAGTTAGCAATAGCTGTGTGTTAACTATTTCCTAGCAATATTTCCAAATTGATTTTCGTTTTCTGTTCACAGTATATAATAAGAAGTCATGATTACCAAGCTAACATTGAAGATATAATTTTATTTCTGTATGCATATTTTAAAATCCTACTTTCACTTTACAGATAGTTATATTGTGAAAAGAAAGTGAAAGTATATTTGAAACCACTATGTGTGTTAAAATCTCCCGCAAATATGACCAATCTCCCTTATTTTTAGGACAAATCTCCCTCATTTCTATCAAAAATGGTTCACAGGCATGATCTATACAATGCAATATGATTGGCTGAGATTCCCACATGGTTCTATTGGGTTTCGAAATAATTGTAGGATGTGTTTTACAACTTAACTCGCAGGAGTAAATGAAAATGGATAAATGGTTGGTAAGAACTTAAAGTGACATTATGCGCATCTTACTGCACATAGTGTATTTTTGGTGACAGTTTTATAAAAGCAGTTTTTGGTTGCTGTTCATTTAAATGTGTTAAATTAATGATTATGCCGCATTAGTATTTGAAGTTGGTGCTTTAGATATTAAAAAATCGGACTGATAAAATGATAGTTGATTGTGTCGTTGTTGATGTTGGTAGAGATTTCGGCAGTGGAAGGGAAGCAACTCCTGCATGCAGTTGTTCTTTTCTTAAATTGACTCTCCCAGTCAAATAAGAAAATCAATATTTGGAAAATTATTATTATATACTGGTAGCGTGAAGAGTTTGGTTTATTGGGTTAAAAGCTATTATTTCCTCTACGCTTTTGTACACACACCATATTCAGCTGGATTTTTACTTGAAAAAAATGCGCATAATGTCACTTTAAGTTGCTGTTGTAGGACTGACAGTGGCTGAGCGAGTATGATATAAAACCTAAGTATCTTATTCAATAATACTTGTATGTAGTATTTTAAAACGTTTATCCTTTTATTGCAGACATTTTTGCAGGTCTTGGAGACATGAAAATTTGAAAACATGACCAGAAGTGGAGTATTGAGTTTGAGGTTCAACCAGGACCAAGGTAATTGTAATGTTTACATGACAAATGTGAAATTTTATATAATTAGAGGGGATTCAATCTATTATCATTGATAATCAGAGGGCTCTTTCCATATACTGTCAGAAAACAAGCAGATAGGTACAAAAATGGTCATACACTTATGAACTGAAACAAAGTGAAATGTTTATGGTGTGTATTATTGACTTCGATGAATAAGGTTGATTTGGGTATGAATCTGAAGTAATATGTATACATGATTGTATTTTACTTACCTTGATCTATCAATTTCAGGATGCTTCACCTGTGCCTCAGAATCCGGGTTGCGGGTATATAATGTTGATCCACTTGCACAGAAGCTCTGTCACAGTAAGTATAAATATTTACAACTGAAGAACTTTTCATCCTTTTACAGTCCTGAAGAACTGTTATTAATCTGTTTGCTGTAGAATAACTGTTTCATAGAATAACTATGACTAATTGTCAGTGCAGTTGATGGAAAGGCTAAAAATTTAAGCAATAGTCAGCTGTTTACACACAGTTGTTTTTGTAATTTTGTTCATATTGTTTCATGTGATCAAATAAACAAATATCTTGTTGCGGACACTATGTCAGAATTCAACATTGGCACATCAAAGGATGATCCATAGACAAGAAATAAATATCAGATTTAAAATTTAAAGTATCTGAATTATCAGAAGGTAGCATCACAGCAAAGGTCTATATATCCCCCCACCCCCGCCCCAACACACACACAAAGTTTGGGGGAGTACATAGGAGACAGCTTGTCGGTTTTTGGCCAGCCGGTCAGTCAGTTTCATGTCCCCTAATAAGAGAATTCTTTAAATATGACATTGAAGGCACATTTTTGGGGGTATTTTTAACTTCATTCTGAATGTATACATGTGCACACAATTTTACAGTTAGGGAGTAAATGGACCAATCATATGCGGAAGCATTTGTTCAAACATATTCAATAGCATTCATGTTCTTTTACAGGCACAGAGGTAATAGGGAGTGTAGCCCATGCTGAGATGTTGTTTAGAACCAATATTATAGCTCTAGTAGGGGGCGGAAAGGTTCCAAGATTTGATGAAAAAGCTGGTTGGTTGTTATTGTTATTATACTAAGAGGCAAAAAAAATCCACAACATTTCAATTTGTTATCATTTGTAGAAAAAAAGACAGCACAAAATGTTCATGAATTGTTGCAGGTTGTAAAGTTTGCTATCAGGTTGCATCAATTACAATGAAATAATTCATTCGAAACTGTTCTCAATTCATGCCAGAATGTCTGTCTCTTAGTACCTGGTTCTGACCTAACACATAAATTTCAAGTTCAAAGGTAAAATTGCATTTCTTTTGCCTGTCAGTTTACTTTTATATTGTTAGTTTATTTATTACTTTTTGATATTGTTGATCTTTGAAAGTGCAAAAACAGTATGAATGTGCGATATGATATCAATTAAATAATTCTATTATGATACCAAATAGTTTAGCCTTTATCAGTTGACATGTCCATATTCAGTGCACAACTACAGAAATTTCTTGTATGGTCATTTGTATTTTTGGAACATTGGTCTCATTTGTTTGAGAATAGATATTTGGTTGTTTAAGTTTTGCAGGCAGCTAAGGGAGAGCCCAGGCATACTCTCAGTACAAGACGGAATTGTTACATTAATGAACATTGATATAAATATTGACAGTTACATTGAATGACTGAAAAAATCAAGCTAGTGATGATCTTGATCATCATGCATATCCATGTAGTCTGATCATGATCTGCAGTTAATTATTTGGTCATTAAACACTGCGTTTCCCTGGAGCAATCATGGTATTATCTTAATTGCAGGACAAAAATGACCCCTGAGTTTGACCTTGAAACTTACGATGTACGTAGCATATGACAAGAGATTTTGAGACTGGACTGTGAAAGGGTATACTTTGTAGTTAAGGGTGGCAAGCTTATGGTTATACTATTTACACAATCTTCAGAAATAAAACTAAAATGAAAAGCTTTCTTTAACACTAACAATTGATAAACTTCTTCCAGTTGTTATATGGGATGACAGTCAAGATGATGCCAAAAACAGTGTTGTAATGGATATAACATTTGCTCAACCTGTAGAAGCTGTGAGAATAAAGAAAGACAAGTAAGTATAAGGGATCAACATAGAGGGAGACTTGAGAGTCTCAGAAATTATCTTCCAAAGTTACCAGACCTTTACTTGTTTTCAACTGAGTGTGAGGTGGTTTAACATAGAATATTTAAGTGGAAGAAAAAATGTTTAAAAACTTTGTGTCTCAGAGAACTTTGGTTGCATTTATGGTATAGGTATGGATAATTATGTTGCCATGGTAATAGTAACTTTTGCTCATAAAGGTGGTGTTATTGCACAACAATGATGTTTTAGTAACAAGTTGCTAATAATTCATCAGTATTCTAGATGCAAAGTAAACTTTTCAGGATGATAGTGGTGCTACGTAACCAAGTTCATGTGTTCTCCTTCCCCAACAATCCACAGAAACTGATGTCTTTTGATACAAAAGATAATCCTAGAGGTAATCCAAATAAGTCATGTATTGTAAACATACACAATCATGTTATAAGCTTTTGAACCTGCCTCCATGGTGAATTTGTGTAGGTTGCTGACTTGTAAGTGCTCTACCTCTCACTGATGAAGGGTCATGGGTTGGAGCCCTGTCACTGACCTGACTTTATGTAAGAAAGTTGGCAGTTCCTTGTAGGAGATGGGATAAAGTACAGGTCCTTTCCAGGAACTATGAGTATGTAAACTTCCTGCCTGTAAATAACATTAAAAAGCTGCACACTTCCTTATCTCTGCTATTTCACATTAAACTGCGGCGTATTACTGACTTTCTCTTGTAGGAAATAAAACATTAATTATTAATTCAGCCCAGGAATGGATCTCAATAACGAAGTGAATATATAAATATAGACAAAATACTTACGATACTGATCGAGCTACTATCTTCAGCGTCCATGTTTGTTTTGCTGACTAGATCACGTGACCGATCATGTGTAGCGATGACGTATTTGTGCGCTATATTTAAAATTTCCGTGTTTCAACTCCAAATGTAAACAATGTATTTTTGTCAAAATTTCTACATTTTCAAAGCATTTCTTTTCGTTGGAAGCTATAATAATGCTAACTTTGATATTTTACAAATTTCCAAAAATTTATTTGTATGACATGCAGGAACTTTAAATTGGGTTATTTTCAAGGAATAATGTTTTTGGAAGTTGGTTAGAATAACACTGACATTGTTAAAGAGGAAGCAGGCTGTTTATGTAGAAAACAATCGAACACTGGTTACAGGAACATGTCTGTTGGTGAATTATCTTATAAATTCATTAGTTCACTTGGAGAATGATAATAGTGTGACTGGTTTTAGAACTAAGTTAGAGAAGCCACATTTCCAGTCTGAAACTTGTAGTTTAATGGTAGTACAAAAGAGAAACATTTTGGTTGATGTCAGTGTAGGACATTGAACTTTATAGTTAAATTATAATTTGTCAGTATTTATGCAGATGTTCATAAAATATTTCTAGAGTTTCTTGATATTTTCAGGTCTGTGTGAAGTGAGCCCATCTGGTTCAACACTTATGTTCCCAGGCCATGTATGTGGAAGTGTACAGATTGTGGTATGTATGATAATTTTCATTTCTTGTACTTATGGCAGAATTTTATATGAAAAAGCATAAGTCTTAGAGATTAACTTTAAAGTGATATTACCCTTCAAAGTGACAATCATAAGTTTAAATGAAACATTAATCAGTGATCTATACTCCTTGAATAATAAACATTGCCATAGTTATAACCCACAAATAACAATCTGTATAACAGTTTCATTCACACTGAATATAGAGGAAATCTGTAATCTATAATATAACTTTAAATCTTCTGTTGACATACATGAATGTGACATAACAATTTCCAAAACCCATAAAAAAGAGACATTTTGGTTCACAAACAGGAGTTCAATCTTCCCAGATCTGAGGAAACCCCTGATTTCCTTTTGGATAGTGGTCATGCTGGTGTCATCAGCAGTAAAACATAAAACTAGTAAAAGCTTAAAATTGTTAGTTGTCACAGGAGAATGTCTTATTTCTGTTGATATTTCCAGAATCTCGATAAATCCCAACCTGGTCAGACATCATCTCCTGTAACAATCAATGCACACAAGACAGAGCTGGCGTGTGTTGCAGTGAACCAGTTAGGGACATTACTGGCCACAGCTTCAGTCAAGGTGAGCAGTATTTACTTTCTATCACAGGTTATAAGTCAAGTATACAGAACCCAGCAGTAGTTTCTGTAATGTTGAGCAGCATATAAATACTAGGACAGTGATCTGTGTGATCCATTCATACAGAAAGCTAGTTGCAGTAGATTTGCAGGACCTTCCTTTCTACTCATTGATGTCATCAGGTGAGAGTTGTGAGAGAAATTTTGAAATTGGTGACAAAAAGTTTCACTTTTTTTATGAATATTTCAATTGGTTGCTCTACTTCGCTTCCATGAACCTGGATGCTAATACCTATTATGAACAGAGCAAGTTGACCTGAGATCTTTTTTAGAAGGCTATTTTCAGCACTCTGTCAATTAGAAAGTTTTCTCTATTTAGAATAATGGTGGTCTGGGGGAAACTTTTGAGGTAACTAATAATTTTTTGTGTGTAAATGAAATTGTTGAAAATAGGTCTAGTAGCAGAAATGTTTCTGTTTTAGAAACAGAAATGCAAGTAAACATGAAAACAGGGGTCGTGACATAATATTAAATATATTGCAGACAATATTTAAGTTGTTTCTTCATTCAGGGTACATTGATCCGAGTGTTTGATATCAACAAGAAAACATTACAGCTAGAACTAAGAAGAGGAGCAGATCCAGCAAAACTTTACTGGTATATTATCCTCCTCCACCTAACTTATTCACATAGATATGTATAACTTGTAGGGCTAAGACGGTTTCAAATTTTTTAAACCAGTGTTAACCTATGATATAAAATTGAATTGAACCAATTACTCAACAGTCTTTTTTAACAATATTTATCCGCCAGCAATTCAAAGTAATTCAGATGGCAGATTTCATTAGAGATTCGTGGACTTTAAGCACAGGTTCGCTATATTAGACATTGATAAGTTTAACAACTTTTGTGTGATGGCTTGCAGCATTTTTACAAGAAACAGTGTTATGATATTAAATTTTATTTGTGTTAAATAAAGAAACTGAAGGTTTCATTTCTGTCTTTGAAATTAAAAAAACAATAGTTTATCAGCTCTAATTACAAACATAGAATTTTCTGTCACACCACATTTAAATGGCTAATTCTGTTCAAAGAAAATTGTATTTCTTTTTTTTTTTTGAAATTCAGACCTCTGTCTGATGGCACTGGGTCTATGACTAGGACGTTTTCCTGTTTAATGTTGAAATAGCATTTGCAACAGGAGGATTTACAGCTTTGAATGCCTTTTTATATGCTTGAAGGAAAGTATTACGGAAACATTTGCGTTTTTGTGTACGGTACATACAACAGTAATTTTTGTGTATTTACAGCATATCATTCAGTCTAGATTCAGCATTTTTGTGTGCATCAAGTGATAAAGGAACGGTTCATATATTTGCTGTGAAGGAGACGGAACTTAATAAAAGATCAACGTAAGTGTACCAGACCTTGATTAAACTATTTTAGAAAGGTAGAGTTGATTCCAGGTTGTCAGAAATGTTCTTAAATGTCAGTTGATATATAGCATAGTCGGGTTATTTTTTTAGATTTCCCATAAGAAAGTCAGTGTTATCTTACAAAGAGCAGCATTGTTGAACTTCAAAAGGTCTAAACCATGTTTTCAAGGTTGTGTGGCCTGCACCTTAACCAACATACATCTGCTCACTTTTACATTGTTGGTTATGGTCATTTCTGGTAATTTAGTTCATCCAGCCATGTCCCATCAAGTAAATTCCTTGCATGTAAAAGGCATCCAGGGTGATCTTGAAAAAAGTCAATGTATTCACATACGTCCCCCGCTAGGCATTTCTTGTAGCATTAGTCCTGCAAGGTTCTAATACAGAAGGAGATACTGCAGCAGTTTAAACATAAAGTTTAAAAAACATGATCGATGGAAAGTGTCATTGTGATCTACTTGCCTGTCCGTCTATAGAAGCATTTTTGTTTGACTTTTTTAGTAGTAGACATATAAATAATAATGAAATATACGCTTCACAATTTCAATTTAGCTGTCTTACAAAGTTTCAATATATACAGTGCACATGTATAAGATAGTTAGGAATTAATATAATTGCTAAATTATAACCAGTTGTTTAATTTCTTGCATGATTGTATTGGTTTGTATACATGAAGGTTCAAGAAGATGGGTTTCCTTGGTCAGTATGTGGAGTCCCAGTGGGGTCTTGCTAACTTCACTGTACCAGCAGAGTGTGCCTGTGTGTGTGCTTTTGGTCCTAGTCAGTCTGTGATAGGTAAGCCTTTTGATACATGGAGAGTAATCTCCCTTTGAAGAGTTCACTGCTTGGCATTTGGAGCAAATTATAAATTTGATAAGTTATCTTTATCTTTGGAAGCACATGACCTTAAGCTGGATCAAATCTGTTAAAAGTTAGAGTAGCCCTTCAACTTTAAATAATTATAGCATTTACAAGTCTACAGAACTTGATGAAATACCATTAGAAATAATGTTCCACTAGCTTTTACTAAATAATAACTACATTATTGTTGTAATCGTGAAAACTAGGGCCACTGTTGGTTTAGATCAAAGATTAAACTAATTTTAGAAACAGGTAGGGTAGAAATGTTTCAAACATTTTATGAACAGAGTTGCTGTAACCATTTCCAGAATTTGTTCAGATTTGATCTTAGGGCTGTTCCAGGAAAAAATGTCTAGGGGGGAAGGAAGGACAAGCTATTTTTATTTGGTGGAGGGGGGGTATTTTCGAATTAAAATTTTCTTGGTAGTGGCCGAAAGATGTATTTAATTTTTTGCGGTTGTCGTTGTTTTACTCTATTAATAAATTAAGGGTGAAAATTTTCCGCAGATATTTAAGGGGTCATTTTTTAAATTGAGGTAAATCTGAGAAAAAATTTTCGCGGTGGGGGTAGGGAGGACAGCGCTCTCCCGCCGCGATTCGGTATTTCCATGAGTCGGCATACGATTGTAAATGACTCCGTGCGCCGAAATTTGAGACCCCGGCGTACGCCCGGACAAAGCAATATACATTGTGCTACCTAATTGGTGACACATGGTGTTACGTTATTGATACAGATTAATTGTTTACCATTGCCTAAAGACACATGAAGCTGTCAAACTAACTAATGCTTGCATACTCGCCAATCAACGGCACGATACCGCCTCGAGTGGGTGGAGCAAAGGTGTACGCATTACGATAATTGATCGATATATTATGAGAAAAGCGTGCATTAATTGTTTAATTCTCCGCGGTTTTAAACAGTTGGACGTAATTACCTTGGTATAAACAAAACAAATGTTGTCAATGAATGTATTATAGTTCTCTTTGTTGAATTCTCGGCCGTTTTTTGCAGTCGGATCGAAAAACAAATTAAGCCCGAAATCAAAGCGCCGACGTCGAGGACGGGACTCATCTTTGTAAAAAACAAAAATAAACTTCTCGAATAAATCAAAGATTTTCATCGTTTAAGTAGATTGTCACTTTTTCATCCGATTTTCGGGGCAAATCAAAAATATTTTTGGGGGGGGGGGGGGGGGGGGGGGGGGGGGGGGGGGGGGGGGGGGGGGGGGGGGGCCACTATTTTGACAAAAAATCCCTTCAAAATATTGACAAAAACTTACGGATTTGATTAAAGAACTGTTGCTCCAATTTTTTTAAATGCAAATTTCCATCAATGAGTCGGGGTTTCTAGCAATTATTTGATATGTTACATGTGAAATAGTGAGTCAAAAATTGGCGATGTTTTCGTTTGTCATATATTTTTGCGGCCCCGACTCAATAAAAGATATTAATATGATACTTTCAGTTGTCAATTGCGAACGCATCGTTCACATGAGTTTAAATACCAATATTTGATTGACTGAGTGACACAAAAAGCTGAGGTATAAACAAACATGAATAAAAGTGTTAATGCGATAATTTAAATTTTTTAGGTGGCGGGTAAATTTGAAATAAAATTTTATGGGGGGAAGGAGGGGGGGGTGCCCAAAAAATTATTAAAATTTGATAGGTGGTACCCTAAAAATTGCTGGTCGTTCCTCCCCCCTAGACATTTTTTCCTGGAACAGCCCTTAGTTAAAAGTAGGTCACCTGCAGGAATTAGAGAAATTTCAAGCTAAGCACTACACAAGGATAATTTTTTATGATATATAAATTGTATTTTCAAGTACTGTGTAGGTTGTTTATTGGATGAGAAATTTCATCAGGATATGCATGTGCTTTAAGTTGGTTTATTGATCAAAATGCAATGAACATTAGAACCAATTTTATTTATTAGACAGAAATGAAAAAAACAGTTATTCTAGCATAAAATGTGCTGTTTTTGCCCATTTTGCCGGTGTTTTAACAGGAGAAAAAACGTGTGTTAACGGGGAGATTCTCGCGCTCACGTGCCGTTATAACCCGTTTTTAATTATGCACGTTACAGGGCCAATGTAAATAATGGACGCCGTGTACATTCCTCTTTCAAGCAATTTCGGCCATTATCTGTAGAATCACCATATCACATAATTGTTTATCCTTTCAGTTGTGTTATCTGGATATAATCCTTGAAACTGTAGATTAAATATTTTAACCGCACAAGATTCAACATGGCGGATCAGGTCAAATATTGTAAGGCCCCGGACACGCATAATTAAAACACGTATCCATAACGACACGAGAGTCGGCTTCGTTTGCTTCCACCTATGATACATTTAAAAAACAACTCTAGTGACTAGTCTATTTAAAAAGTTGATTTTTCTGGGTTTTTTTATGCTAGAATAGCGTTTACGCACGTTTATTCGTGTTATAACATCTGCAGAATCCCTCGGGATTTGTTGGTGCCCTCGCCCTAACGGGCTCGGGCACCAACCGTCCCTCAGGATTCTGCAGATGTTATAACACGAAAAAACGTGCGTTAACCCTACACAGTAAATAGGATTCATGCTTCAGACTCTTATCATTTTGAGAGCTGAAAGTGAGTGAGTTTAGAAATACAAACAGCTTTCTGGTCAGTCTGTAATCTGCTCTCGTTCAGATTGGGTAAAACCTTATTGATGCTGCCTTGTGACAGATACAATCTTAAGTTACATGCAGTCTGATTGATAACATACTTGTAAATATTCAATAATACAGCCATACCCTAATTGTTACTGTTTCAGTACAAAAGAGTTGTTAAACAATTTAATAAATTTGATGGTATTAATGAATTTCAGCAATATGTGTAGATGGAACATTCCATAAGTATGTGTTCACGAAAGATGGTAACTGTAACAAAGAGGCATATGATGTGTATTTGGACATCGGAGATGATATGGAATAGCGGTGAAGTAAAGCTGCGGGTAAACAACAACCTCCAATCTGTGATACACATTGACAATGTGACATTATTTGCATGTATACACTGCTATTGACTGGCGAAACATTCAATGCGATATACATGTATTGTCTATTGTCTTAAGTTCCAGCCAGGGGATGCATTAAAAGTGACCACTTAAAGTGGATGATAGCTTAAACCTTAATTTCCCCTCGATGATGCTGCATTTAGGTCAAGAAAGATGTTTAAATCGCAATGAACATTTTGAAAACATGTAAGAAATACCATAGACACTTACCTTTTTTGCATATAGAAATGAAAATAAACATTGAAAATGGGCAAATCATCATCTTTTGTACAAGTATTGTCAGAGAAACAGAAATTTGTAATATCTTTTAGAAGTAAAACTGTTACTCAGATTCATGTATTTTTTTACCGTTTAGTATAGGTGTAGAAGTTGGTGCTAAATGGTCTTAAATTTCATGAATTTTGGATCATTATTTTGAAGGGTACAGGTTATGACCAATACGGATACATCAGTCCATGTGTACTGAATTGAAATGCCCGCTAAAGCAGATGCAGCTGTACTATAAAGACATATTTTAATTGTTACCATTCAGAAAGTTGGTCAACATGTCATCAGTTTCTTAATGTTGGTGATGTGATTTGGTTTACAGACAATGATATTTAAGGATAATGTTTAACTATACATCAGAGAATTGCAAGTACTGAATGATATATTAAGATACAAATTAACTAAATTAATGTACATACAACACGTATAGGACTGTAACCAGTTGCAATACGATATTTCAGCCTGAAAAAAGAGATAATATGTTAATGTTTGTATTACTTGATGCTTGTATTTCAATTAACAATAATTCACATATTGGAACTGATATATGAATGGATTCTGTAGAAGCTTGGTGACAGAACTATTATTTGATTTGTACACAGAAGGAGACTTTGTGATACAAGATTTATATTGATTACATGTATCATTGTAAGTATCACAGCATATTCATTATCAGTTTTCTCAGTTTTCTCAGTTCTTCAGTTCATCTTGAAAATCTAATGCAATATTTTCATGTCAATAATCTGATCAGTTACATTCCTTAAAAATTGACTTGCATTGTATTTCATTGGTACTCTTGCATTTATGTTTTGAGTGGCCACTTAGTACAATTTTTTTTTCATGTCACTACTCTTCCAACAAAGCCTCCATACACATTTCCTTGATACCAATTAATTTGCTCTAAAGTTTGATTTTCCTCTTGTCCAGCCTAGGAGGGGATGGAATCACCAAGGATCAATGTTATTTTTAGCTCACCTGGCACAAAGTGCCAGAGTGAGCTATTAGTATCGCATTCCGTCCGGCCGTCCACCATTTCTTTCAAACAACATCTCCTCTGAAACCACTGGGCCAATGTTGATGAAACTTTGCAGGGGTGTTCCTTGCATGAACCTCTATCAAAGTTGTTCAAAGAATTCCATTCCATGCAGAACTCTGGTTGCTAAGGCAACAAATAGGAAAAACTTTAAAATTCTTCTTCTCTGAAACCACTAAGCCTAAAGCTTAGATATTTGGCACTTATAATTGTTTAGTGGACCTCTACCAAGATTGTTCAAATTATGACCCCTGGGTCAAAATTGACCCCGCGGGGATGGTCACTTAGTTTTGCATAGACTTATATAGGAAAAACTTTAAAAATCTTCTTTTCTGAAACCAAAAGGCCTAGAGCTTGGATATTTGGCATGTAGCATTGGCTAGTGGACCTCTACCAAGATTGTTCAAATTATGCCCCTTGGATCAAAATTGACCCCTGCACTGGGGGTCACTTAGTTTTACATAGGCTTATATAGGAAAAACTTTAAAAATCTTCTCCTGTGGGACCACAAGGCCTAAAGCTTAGATACATTGTATTTGGCATGTAGCATTGGCTAGTGGACCTCTACCAAGATTGTTCAAATTATGCCCCTGGGATCAAAATTGACTTTACCTTGGGGGGTCACTTAGTTTTACATAGGCTTATATAGGAAAAACTTTAAAAATCTTCTTCTCTAAAACCGCAAGGCCGAGAGCTTAGATATTTAGCATGTGGCATTGTCTAGTGGACCTCTACCAAGATTGTTCAAATTATGACCCCCGGGTCAAAATTGACCTGCACAGGGGGTCATTCAGTTTTACATAGGCTTATATAGCAAAAAACTTTAAAAATCTTCTCTGAAACCACAAGACCTAGAGATTAGATATTTGGCATGTAGAAATGCCTAGTGGACCTCTACTAAGATTGTTCAAATTTTGACCCCCAGGTCAAAATTGACCCCTCCATGGGGTCACTTGATTTTACATAAGCTTATACAGGAAATACTTTAAAAATCTTTTTCTCTGAAACCACAGGGCCTAGAGCTTAGATATTTAGGATGTAACATTGCCTAGTACCTAGTAGACGTCTTTTAAGTTTGTTCAAATCATACCCCTGTGGTCAATATTGGCCCCGCCAAGGAGGTCACTTGTATTACAAAGATGTATGCAGGAAAACCTATTTGCTATGTAACATTGTCGTGTGGTCTTCCACCTACTTTCTTCAAATCATGCCTCTTGGGTCAAAATTGACCACACCCATTAGGCAAGTGGACTGGTATTCAGGTGAGCGATATAGGGCCATCATGGTCCTCTTGTTTCTGTTCCATTTTTTTTTCGAGTATTGAGTCTTCTTTGCATGGCTGCTTGTGCTTTAAACTTTGATGTCATTCATTCCTTTTTGGTTATTGGATATTTTTTGGCGTATTTGGCTTAAAAGAAAACACTAGAGAGAGCTGAAGATTGTCACTTGTCATTTGTCATTTATGTTTGGTATCTTTAACAAATTAATAAAATAAAATACAAAATTAATAAGGATGCAAGATTTGTGAAAATGAAATATGTTATGATACTTCTTTTGCTGAAGGAAAAACTGTAAACAATTATCAATACAATAAGGCATAAAATAAAAACTAAAAGTTTTGTAAGTATCTTGAGTATAGGGACGCTGTATGTATCCAAGTACCACACCTCTATCCAGTCCGCTCAGAAAGGCACAACATGAACTGCCACACGACAACAACTTATTAAAATATTTAATAATGTTAAGTAAAAAAAGTTACGTTGAGTAAGAATACAGCGTGCTGCCGAACATATTAATAATGACCACCGCCACCATGAACTGCCACATTGCCGCATCTTAATAAAAAATTTCATAACTTAAAAGTGAAAAACATTGCGTTGAATAAGAATATTGTACGCTGCTGAACATGTGAATAATGACCGAAGCCACCATACATTTATGCTGTGACTTCTTTATGAATTTACCACATCACCGTTACAACAATTTTCTGTGATGTTCTGATAAATGACATGCTTTACCTTCCATCCCCTGACTGACAGAATTTTCTGCCACATAAAGTTAATTTATCCCCCAAATTCTGAGAACAACTATTGGGCTTATTCTAAAACTCTATTAAGACATCTCTGATAGCATCTAGATAAACTTCTAGGCTGACCTCTGACAGATGGGTTCCACCTGGTCTATAAAACCTGGATGTTCTAGAATCAGCGTGGACCGCCAACCCATATGCTAACTTGTGCCATTGGACTGACATCCTGCCTGATGTATTTACGGTCAATATTACCACTTGCTCTCTCCAGTCAGCTGGAACGAAAACTCTGAAGCACATCCGCCCAAATAAGTTTTGTATCGGGCAAGGCTTATGCAAGGTAGCTCATTTCTTTTTTTATAAGGTTATGGAGCTGAACCAGTGGCCCAGATGTGAGATAGTTCCCCCCTGAATTGAAAACAGTAATTTAGGCAGGTTGTTAAGTAAGACATTACCCTCTTTTTTTTGCGGAACTGAAGCCAGCTTTGTATGATACATGTCAGTTTTCCACCAGTGATCACTGTGTCATAGTTTTCAAATCAAGCAGAAACATTCTAGTTATCAGAACATTCTGACAGATTTCAGCTGTGTAGCGCACATAAGTCAATATTCTATATATCCATCATAATACATCTAGGTATGTCAAGGGATCGTATAAATCCTCGTCAGTTTATAACCGTACAGATCAAAAAGTTAAGATTTTGCACTTAGTTAACTTGCGCATGTAATTCCTTAGCAATGCCTTCCCAGCATTTTTCTTTTTCTTTTGCCCAAAGGCTGGCACCCCTGAACTTCCCAAACAGCTTGTCGGCTTGCTGGATGATCATTTTGATCTCCGCCAGTTGTTCACCCTCTGTCCAGTTTGCCTGCCTCTTTATATCTTCCATATCTGAGCTGTCTGACTACTTTGACAGATGGCGTGTGCGGAGGAGAGTATTCAGCGTAACTACCAAAAACAAACAGAATGAGCGAAAAGCATTTATGTGAAATGTGGAAAATGCAAAGTTCTCAGCTAAGAATGATACTAGACTTAAAGATGCTACTAAGTTCTTTTCTAACCAATTATAATCTTTATGATATATATTTAAGGGTTGAAGTTTTGTCACATAGTCATAAATCGCAGGTGAGCGATATAGGGCCATCTTAGCCCTCTTGTTTGTAGTTATAGTCACTTTAACAGTCACATCTTTAATGATCTCCTTTGCATTTACTTATCCATTGAAGGTGGATGTCTGTGTTAAGACAGGCTCCACAGACTCGTTTAAGTCATACCGAAAACATCAAGATGAAATGAACAGGCATGTCCAAAATGCAATGTCACAAAAAATCTTTATTTTTAAAAAAATCACACGAGTATAAATTATATTCCAACCATACAGTACACTACAGTACAGAGACCTGTTTATAGCTTGACCCTACCTTTAAGAATAATTGAAAATAGGAGGAATTGTGTGGACAAATTTTTATGACAGACGTACGGCACCAAATCAATGTCTCCCCACTTCCAGTTGCTAGGACAGGCAGTTATGATTGTATTTTGACACTCTGTGGTCAAGGACATGCATGGTCACTGTCTCTAAATCTAGCTTGTGTTTCTGAATGTTTCTTATAGCTGTACAGCAAGCTTATTTGCAAATCCAAAACCATAGGATAAAGAAACACTGTCGAGTTCACTATTCACACGTCTATTTTTGCGCCTTACAAATTCAACTACAGGGTGTTTATGTTATCTTGAATCACAGACAACTGGTCAGGCATACTCATTGATATTTTGTTGACCACTATTTGTTTACCGTCACAAATCCCTGTCATACGACAAATTATGAATTTTGTAGCGTATTCCTGTTTGTCTTTCATATTCAGTATAAATGATTGTTGAGTTGGCTGATGGAGAAAGGTGTTGTCTTTTATCTGCCTTACTGCTTTTAAGCAGTAAATCACTGTTTTACCTTTAATATGCACATAGTATATTTGCCCCCTGTTGCATTCAACCAAAGCCAGATCAACTTTTTCCTGCAAAATGCGTTAACTCTTATGTAATAATAATACCTTTATATGCATTACAGAAGCACCATAACTATATCAATTACATACTAAACAAAATAAGAAACTTCGGCTAAGTTTGCTTGATATGATCTTACTGTTCAAAGTGACGGTAAAAGTCTTAAATGAAACATTAATCGTTAATTTAAATGAGACATTGTAGACATTCACTACATTGATGTAGTTATTCTTTTACAAAATAAATGATCAATATTCTGCAACTTTACAATAAGTAGAATATGTGTATCCCATCGCCTTGAATGTTTTCTTCTATTACTTGTACCTTTTCATTTTGTTGATTTGCTGCCAAGGACTGTTTCTTGAAAAGGCTAATGTCCTGTATGGAATTGTAAGGAATACAGTATTAGAAATTATCCACCACAGTCTATCAATGAATATTACTGTTTGGACCTTAGATAACTAGTAATGCACCTGTAAAAGTATTGGACCCAGGGATGAAACTATATTGAAGTGTATTAGATGTTGTAATCATTTATCCCTCAGCTATCTTGTAATGTACCAAATCCAGTCCTAGGACCAGCTTCTATCTGTCTAGCTGGGGTTATATCAAGGGGAGGCATTGAATATGACTCCCTGTTATAGTTGTCAGGTATGACTGTATTTGTGGTTATAGTAAACTGTTGTTCTTTCTTTACATCCCCATAAAATAAAGTATATATACATTAATGTATGCAGAAAGTAGAGGTCAATTTAAATGTGTTATGGATGTTGTGGGTGGGTAATTGAAAATGAGACATGGGTGATGCTGAAAGCAGACAAAACTGGAAAGGCTGCAATTCAGACAGTTTATCCTTATATACTTGCTCAGGTGCCAAAAATTCCAAATATTATATAGTTCCACGTAATTAACCAAATGTTAAATGGGCAAATGGACACCGTCTGGGCGAAATATCACGCAGTCTTATGATCGAGAAATGACAGCTTAAGGCCCCGCAACATTTACTTGTTGGTGTCCCCACCTATTTATGCGGCAACCCTTTTGTTCGACAGAAGTGCTACTTAAGGTCTTGTCACCCCATGATATTCTCTGCCTTCAAAAGACCCTTCAAGATTCTTATCATAGAGCACAAAAGTTTCAAACTCTCAAATTCTTTAAAATCAAAAAACTCCTTGGCCCCATCTTTGGAGTTTCTAGATCTTCCTTCGTCCACTTATCTCCTTAAAAAAAAGTTACATTTTGAGAATTTTAAAATTATCAATTTACAAACAATCACACTTATTCCTTGTGACGGACGTGCAAATTAAAATCGCCACAAATCGCTTTCACGCCTTCAGCACATCAACCGCACCATGTTATTGAGAGTCATTTTAAATTAATACACAATATCATAATTGGACCAAAACTATCTGCCGGAATGTGGAAAATTGAGGGAGCAGATTTTTTGGGGAATATTAACATTAGTGTCAATGGAGAAAAAAAGGGTGGAGCAAAAATGGCCAGATTTTTTAGGTATCCGGTTTTTTAGGGGTTCGGAATTTAGGGAGTCTACTGTAGAACTATGCAGAATGCATGCAGTATAGTAATAGTAACTGTTTTTATTTAAATCTATATATACATGTATCTTGAAACTCTTATTATTTATGTATGAAAACAAACATTACATGCATATAATATTATTTAGTACAAAGAAAAATTGCACTGATTAATTTTGCATTACTTGTTGTTATTAAGCTTTTATTAAGCAGGATATCAATATATATATTTCACCAACTAGAAGTTATATCGTCATAATAGTCCATTTCCTCCTGATTCAAACTATTATATATTTAAAGGCCAAAGAGTTGAGCCCTCTCCTGGTTACGGCACTTATCCTTGTTCTCCTTGTTCTCAAGGTTTGCCTTTTCTTTTTGAATCATGCTTTCCTTTTCCCTGTCCTGGAGTTCCTGTTCACTCTCCTCTTGTGCTGATGGAAATCCTGGTTTAAGGACATCAGCAGTACTGATATACAAATGTATTTTGAATTTACTATTTCCTTTACTTCACAGATGATTGTGGTGATGCCAAGATTTGCGAGTGTGTTGTCAGCATAAAATATGGCATGGCAGGTTAAACATAATTATGTTACATGTCACTGTTGGCTGGTGCACTCTGGTAGAGTGCTCAGAAAATCTGTCAAAACTTTTGTAAATTGTCCCTTTGTTGCCATGGCTGTCTCTTCATTTGTCTTCACTCAGACTGGATCATAGCAGAGTGTAATCTGAATATGGAAATGTCTTACAGTGTCCCTTCCCTGTCTTAAACTGTTTGCCCTTTTCCAAGCAATTAATGCATGCATATTCTCCATTGTGCTGGGTCATTTTAAGAACAGCAGCTCTAGCTTGTAAGTCCTTTGTGGCAACAACAAGCATTGCTTTCATCTGAATAGATTGATCATGATACATTGTCCTGGAATGTAATATCCTGTTTATATCCTGAAGATCAAGAACAAGCTGTTTCAGATAAATTGCCATTACAGGTTTACCTGTTCCCTGCCAGACTCCCCAAAGTATCATGATCTTTCTCCTGAATCTTTCATTCCGAGGCAATTTGTTTACTAGAAAGTACGCTGGCCATAGTGATACACCTGGGGGTCGTTTAATCAACATTCTATGACATGTCCCAGGGACGTTTTTGTTGTAGAAGTGCCGCACAGGGCTTAGTATTGTTTTATGAAAGTTTGTTGTAGCTTACAATGTCTAAGAAATTGTCGCAGACTTAGGACAAGGATATGCTGTCTTAGACATATGAATGACATTACATTCAAATGTGGCGTTGCTTTATTTACATAGACAGAAAGAAAAAGAAGACTTTAGAGACAGGTTCAGTCTCGATCATAGATTATATTTTATATGCAAATAGTACACCTGTCAAACAGCGGGACACTCACTTTTCTGTTCATTCCTTCCAGAACATTTGTGACATGTAAGCTAAACTTTTGTTGCAATGTTTCACTTGCAGACACTCTCACCAAAATCTCTACCTCAATTCCATTCCATTTTGCTTTCTTTACATTTCTCTTTGACATACTTATATCGTCTTTCAACATTTTGCCAGGGATATAATGTCACCGGAAACAGTTGGTTAGACTGTGTCTTGCATGAATTACGCTCTACTACAAAGTCTGTGACATTGCAGCGACATGGATCCTGTGACACCTTTCATAAAATGGTCGTATGACAGTGTCACTGACAAAGTTTCCTTCCATTTTAAGTTCCTTATACCCTTCTCCATCACAAATGTCAGTTACACTGATTGTAGCATTGTCAGACCTTTCTTGAATGGCATCCCATACACCTTCCTTATGTAGCTTTTTAGTTGCAATTTGATGTCTTCAGTCATATTATACAATTTAGCTACGGAGTGGATTCTATACATCTACTATTGGTCTAAAATAACTCAATATTTCTTCTCATTTGACACAAAGTATCAGGTGAGCTATTAGGATCACTCACAGTCCAGTGTATGTATTACACCATTCAATATTGCCTTCAAATGAGATTCCATCTGAGACCACTAGGCCAGTGTTTGTGAAATTTGGCAGTAATGTTCCTTACATGAAGCTCTATCAAACTTTTTCAAATAATACCATTCCATGCATACATCTAGTTGCAATGAAAAGGAAAAACTTTAAAATTCTTCTTCTCAAAAACTGGAAGGCCAAGAACTTAGATATTTGGCCTGAAGCATTGTCTAGTGGACCTCTACCAAATTATTCAAAATTAATCATGACCCCTGAGTCAAGATTGAACCAGGTCACTTGATTTTATATATAAAGAAAAACTTAAAAAATCTTCAGAAACCAAATTAGGCCTCGAGCTTAGATATTTAGGATGTAACATAAATGAACCCAACCAGGGGGTCACTTGATTTCACTTAGTGGATATCTACAAAGAATGTTTAAATCAGGACCCCAGGTCAGAATTTACCCTTTCTGTGAAGTGATTGTTTACCTTGTAGTATAGCCAAGGGTTGCAAGGTGAGTGATATAGAGCCATCTTGGCCCTCTATTATTACAAAGAAAAATGTTTTACCAGTGGAAATTGATCATAATTTGTACAAAAGACATTTGTAACTCTGCTTTCTTTAATCAAAAGTACATGTTATAATTTAGTGCCTGGGGTTTTGATTTGTTCAATTAGTACACCATTCGGCAGTGGACATGAAATGACAGTTATATAATATTATCTGTTTAATACCAAGATTACACAAAATGCACAACTCCACTTGTGTCAATCCTCTATACAATCTAAGTGAATGAGTAGACAAAAATGTCGAAAAGGCTACCTCGCCATAAAAAAGGCTACCACGCCTGAATAAGACTAATGAAAGTAGTGCGCTCCAAGACATTCATTTGTCTTTCAATAGCATGTGATAATCCCCCCTTTTGCAAACAAGCATTAGCATGAGCCAAATTACAAACTATTGCATGACAAAAAGGCTTCACTCCACAACCAGTCTGGATTTATATTTTTCCCTATGGCAGTTCCTGGTTTATAAGTAAATCATTTGTCTGAATCAGGGCCTCCTTATTTGCGATTGAAGTGATGTTAAAATTGAAAAAAAAAAAAAAACCACTGTCTGGGACCAACAGTGGAGCACCACCTGCCGTACAGACATTAACCTAACTCATAATTCTTCATACAGAACCACTTGGGATTCGATCGCTCTTCCAAGCGAGGCAGGCCCTGTCACAAATGGCTAAGGTATATCCCAGGTTGATTTAAAATCAACAACAAAAAAATAGGAGAGTCAAAATGAGGTCGCAGAAAATGGCTGCGCTCCGGGACCATGCGAGTCTCCAGTTAAATTATAATTCCAGGATAAATGCATCTCCCAGCGTGGAGTCAGTCCACTTCGACACCAATATAGCAATTATGCTAAATTTTCTACTCAATATTATATAACATATAATAAAGATAATTAAATTATACATTTTTCTGTAACTACACTAGTTCCTTTAGTTTGTTTACAGAATTTCTTGGGGTGCGGTCCGAAACATTTTGGCCGCACATGGCATTAGGGACAATTTGTTTGAGAGTAACTGTCCAGTATTGTTATAACTGAAGCCGGGTCAGGTCCTGAATTTTTGTTTCTGGGACAGGGACAAAAGGAAGTAGACAAAACCCAATAGTGAAAGTGATGTGAGCTGTTTCTGAATTTTTAGCTCGACTTTTCTATGAAAAGGGGAGCTATCCTACTCGCCCCAAGCCGGGCTCTGGCCTTCACACCTTGGTTAAGTTTTTCGTACCACCAACTTTATTTCAAAAGTATTGGAGGTATGGCTTTGAAACTTACCATACTTGTTTACCATCATAACCTCCATCTACAGACAAGAGTACATAACTCTGTCAAGGTTTTTGGCAGAATTATGGCCCTTTTTGACTTAGAAAGTGTATTGAGCTTGGTTAAGTTTTACCACCTCACTTTATTTCAAAACCATTGGAGGTATTGCTTTGAAACTAACCATACTTGTTTACCATCATGACCTACATCAACAGACAAGAGTACATAACTCTGTCAAGGTTTTTGACAGAATTATGCCCCTTTTTTACTTAGAAAATACTTTGAATATGGGTAAAATCCACTTATTGCCTTAACCCTTTGAGATATTGCTTTGAAACTTTGAATGCTTGTTTACATCATTACCCCCATCTGTAGGCAAGAGAAGGTAACTCTGTGAGGGATTTGTTTTAAAAATTAAGGCCCTTTATCGACTTAGAATCTTGGTAAAGTTTTTCGTACCAGTCCACTTTTTGACTAAACTGTTCGAGATATTACTTTGAAAGTTTGAATACTTGTTTACCATCATGATCCCAAAACATGGGCAGGAGAAGGTAATTCTGTCAAGGATTTTATGTGAATTATGGCCCTTTTTGTCTTAGAAACTCAGTTAAAATTTTCATTCTTGTCCACTTGTTGACTTAACCATTTGAGATATTACTTTGAAAGTTGGAGTACTTATGTACCATCATGAGACCTATCTGTAAGCAAGAGAAGATAACTCTGTGAAAATGTTTCTTGATTTGTACTTAGAAATTCCTAGTTAAAGTCTTGTGTGCCCTTAACTGTCAAAGTTTTGTTTTATTGGCAAGCACTAAAAAAGTCGAGCGCGCTGTCCTACTGACAGCTCTTGTTTGCAGGGCTCTCATCCCACTCATCCTCTCCACCAAGCAGGACTCATGGCCTTCCCGATTATCTGATAATAACAGTGACAAATCAGTATATTCATTAAATTAATAAATTTAGTAATAAAGAATAACCACCAGGAGTTGTACCATGTGTAGTACTCAGGCAGTCGGTTCCAACCACGGGAAGGCCATGCAGGCACCTGCTTTAAAATTGGTGACTTAGAGAACTGTATTAAACATAGCTCTAGATATCTAATCTCAAAACTTTTACAATTACCAATGGCGATTACAAAGTACTGGAATCACTTGTCTATATTTTCCAACTAAATTTTGTGACGTTACTCCAGGAACTGCACACGTGTACGGACAAGACCTGTTTCACATATACTACAGCTGACAACCCAGCTGAACAAATCCGCAGCCGACTACCCGGCTGAAACACAACTAACATTGCTGTTTATAAACATCACAGCCAACAACCTGACTGTAAGCACTCTAAACATAACAGCCAACAACCCGACTGTTAACACTGAACGGACATAAAGTAGGCTACACCAGGGTGAGCTTTTTAGCTCATCTGGCTACGCCAGGGTGAGCTTTTCTGATCGATGATTGTCCGTCGTCCGTCAACATTTTGATTCAAATGACATCTCCTCTGAAACCTCTAGGCCAATGTTGATAAAACTATGCAGGAATGTTCCTTGCATGAAGCTTTACCAAAATTGTTCAAAGAATTCCATTCCATGCAGAACTCTGGTTGCTATGGCAACAAATAGGAAAAACTTTAAAAATCTTCTTCTCTGAAACCACAAGGCCTAGAGCTTAGATATTTGGCATGTAGCATTGTCTACTGGACCTCTACCAAGATTGTTCAAATTATGACCCCCGGGTCAAAATTGACCCCGTGCAGGTGGGCACTTAGTTTTTGCATAGGCATATATAGGAAAAACTTAAAAAATCTTTTTTTCTGAAACCACAAGGCCTAGAGCTAAGATATTTGGCATGTAGCATTGTCTAGTGGACCTCTACCAAGATTGTTCAAATTATGACCCTCGGGTCAAAATTGACCCCGCGGGGATGGTCACTTAGTTTTGCATAGGAATATATAGGAAAAACTTTAAAAATCTTCTTCTCTGAAACCACAAGGCCTAGAGCTTAGATATTTGGCATGTAGCATTGGCTAGTGGACCTCTACCAAGATTGTTCAAATTATGAGCCCCGGATCAAAATTGACCCCGCACGGGGGGTCACTTAGTTTTACATAGGCTTATGTAGGAAAAACTTAAAAATCTTCTCTGAAACCACAAGGCCTAGAGCTTAGATATTTGGCATGTAGCATTAGCTAGTGGACCTCTACCAAGATTGTTCAAATTATGACCCCCGGGTCAAAAATTGACCCCTGCACGGGGGTCACTTAGTTTTACATAGGCTTATATAGGGAAAACTTTAAAAATCTTCTTGTTTGAAACCACAAGGCCTAGAGCTTAGATATTTGGCATGTAACATTGGCTAGTGGACCTCTACCAAGATTGTTCAAATTATGAGCCCTTGGTCAAAATTGACCCACCGGGGGTCACTTAGTTTTACAAAGGCTTATATAGGGAAAACTTTAAAAATCTTTTTCTCTGAAACCACAAGGCCTAGAGCTTAGATTTTTAGCATGTAGCATTGCCTAGTAGACCTCTTCAAAGTTTGTTCAAATTATGCCCCAGGGGTCAAAATTGACCATGCCCGGGGGTGCGGGGGGGAATCATTTGTTCTACAAAGGCGTATATAGGAAAACTTATTTGGTATATAACATTATCTAGTGATCTTCCACCAGGCAAGTGGACTTGTACCAAGGTGAGCGATATAGGGCCATCTTGGCCCTCTTGTCTAATTGATGATTGTCCGTCTTCCGTCAACATTTTGATTCAAATGACATCTCCTCTGAAACCACAGGGCCAGTGTTGATAAAACTATGAAGGAATGTTCCTTGCATGAAGCTCTACCAAAATTGTTCAAAGAATTCTATTCCATGCAGAACTCTGGTTGTTATGGCAACAAATGGGAAAAACTTTATAAATCTTGGGGGTCACTAAGTTTTACATAGGATTATATAGGAAAAACTTCAAAAATCTTCTTCTCTTAAACCACATGGCCTAGAGCTTAGATATTTGGCATGCAGCATTGGCTAGTGGTCCTCTACCAAGATTGTTCAAATTATGACCCCCGGATCAAAATTGACCCTGCACGGGGGTCACTTTGTTTTACATAGGCTTATATAGGAAAAACTTAAATAATCTTTTTCTGAAACCACAAGGCCTAGAGCTTAGATATTTGGCATGTAGAAATGCCTAGTGGACCTCTACCAAGATTGTTCATATAATGACCCCTGGGTCAAAACTGACCCTGCTCGAGGGGGTCACTTGATTTCATAAGCTTATATAGGGAAAACAGGCAGAGCTTAGATATTTGGAATGTTACTAAGCATTGTGTAGTAGACCACTACCAATTATGTTAAGATTATGATCCCTGGTATTATAGCCAGTGGTAGTCAGGTGAGCAATATAGGGCCATCTTGGCCCTCTTGTTTGAATCAAGTCACTTGTTATGCTCCCGAAGGGTGGCATATTAAAATCGCACGTCTGTCCGTCCGTCCGTCCGTCTGTGCGTCCCCACTTACAATTCGTGTCCGGACTGTAACTCTGTCATGCATTGAAGGATTTTAAAATAACTTGGCACACGTGTCTAGCACATCAAGACGAGGTGTCGCGTGCAAGACCCACATCCCTACCTCAAAGGTCAAGGTCACACTTGGAGTATGAAGGTTATGGAATCCTCTATATATGCACACATTCGTGTCCGCATGCATTGAAGGATTTTAAAATAACTTGGCACAAATGTCTAGCACATCAAGACGACGTGTGGCGTACAAGACCCACGTCCCTAGCTCAAAGGTCAAGGTCAAACTTAGAGTTTGAAGGTAATGGATTCCTCTATATATGCATATATGCACACATTCGTGTCCGGACTGTAACTTTGTCATGCATTGAAGGATTTTAAAATAACTTGGCACAAATGTCTAGCACATCAAGACGACGTGTCGCGTGCAAGACCCACGTCCCTAGCTCAAAGGTCAAGGTCACACTTAGAGTTTGAAGGTAATGGATTCCTCTATATATGCATATATGCACACATTTGTGTCCGGACTGTAACTTTGTCATGGAAGGATTTTAAAATTATTTGGCACAAATGTCTAGCACATCAAGATGACGTGTGGCATGCAAGACCCACATCCCTACCACAAAGGTCAAGGTCACACTTAGAGTTTATAGGTAATGGAATCCTGTATATATGCATACATTTGTGTCCGGACTAAAACTTTATCATGCTTTGAAGGATTTTAAAATAACTTGGCACAAATGTCTAGCACATCAAGCGGATGTGTCGCGTGCAAGACCCAAGTCCCTACCTCAAAGGTCAAGGTCACACTTAGTGTTTAAAGTAATGGAAAACTGTATGCATGGTTACTCTGTCATGCATGGAAGGATTTTAAAATTACATAGCACATTTATTGAGCACATGGAGAGGACACAGACTGTGAGGCACCTCTTTCGGGGGCATTCGTCACTTGTGAGGGACAGCTCTTGTTTAGTTGTTTTTTTTGCAAGGTATTCTGTTACTACGAATTTCCTCAGTTTATAAAGCAGTTTTTCGGGGGTATTAATCACATTTAGTGATAGCTCTAGTTCAAAACAGCTTCTATTTAAATCTTGACTGTTGCTCCTGAACAAGTTGTTCAGTTGCTGCTGCCTGTACTGGTTCAATTGTTTTACTTATTAATCTAACATCTGTTGGGTCCAATATCACTTGTCAGTACATCCCAGTTCGGTCACCAAGACGATGAATAAGAGCCTGCACCAGCACTTCCTTTATGTACAATGTAGTCAAACTTCTTAGCTTCCTCTGACCATCTTCCAGGTGCTGTAGTACATGTAAAGAAGCAAACCAGAAATATTTGATTTTACAGTTTATTTTGAATCCACAGTGGAATAATGGTCATGCAAATTCCCCTACCTTTTTACCCCAGTAGGCATCAACATAAATCTTTATTGCATTGACTATTAGATATTCCATCACAGATAAGTCATACACCTGTTCTGTTTCAGTATGTTTATAGCTGACAGTGTGTTACAAAAAAATTAAAGTACTTGTTCTTCATTTACTCACATAAATGAAGAGTACATTCTACAGTAAAATTTACAACACACATTTCTTTCTCTTTTTTCAAGTTTTTTTGCCAAACTGAAAAATTAAAAAAAAAAAGATGATGTAAAAGTAATATGAAGGAACCCTTGCTAATAATATTATTATACCCTATGTGTTGTGTATAGTTTTGTAGTCTGAAAAATGCTTTCTTAGTTCCACAAATAGGACTCAAAACTTATATAGGTAAATGCACCTTATGGATCCATCTTTGTTCTTTTGCAAAGGTCTTTCAAGATTTTTATTGTGATCTAAGGCTGCCAGCAAGTTTCTTGACTTGTACACTGGTGGCATGTATGCAAAGCACTTGGCACAGTACATCAAATTATGCTGGTGAAAGCCCTCTAACTCTGCTGCGCTTCTGAAAATTGAGCTGCAGGTCCCTGTTTAATAATATAATAATAATAATAATAATAATACTCTTTATTTAAAGAAAGTAACTCAAAAGTCCGAGGACTTACCTTCCTTGAGGCCTTCCTATAAACATTGCATTCATAATACAAAACAGTTAAACATAAAAAATCATGATCACTAAAATACATACATGCAGTTATGAGCAACTACACCTGAGTTACAATAATGAGAAATAACACATGAATTACAGTAATGAGCAAAATTGTTGAAATATCAGAGATCAGTTACTGATTACGAAGATACTGTCTGTACTTGATACGAAAGGAAGCAAAAGTAGATGTGTTTCTAATACCAGAAGGAATGTAATTCCATACTACCACACCAGCATGTTGAAAAGTTAGTTTTGAATATTGGATGCCGAATATTTCTAGACCTGAGGCTATAGTTTGTATGTTATCGAAAATTAAGATATAATTATATATATAAAAGAAAAATTGTTGTCTGATCTGCTTAGAACACCTGTTAGCACGTACACAGCTATGATCTGTGCATGTGCAAGGCACTCTCATGGGATTTGTCCTATCACGTGTGGTGAACCAGAATATACACACTGGTGAGGATTTTGTCCAGAATTATGATCTCTTATTTAAAGGGACACTCCCTATATCTAGCAGATAATATGCTACAAAGTTAACATAAAGTATGTTTAACAAATAAATACAATCTTAAAGAGCAACATATATATGAAAAAAATCCTCATTTTAGCACAAATAATCAACATAGAGATATTCTGTAATAAATCATTATCTGAAGAGGAAAGTGCTCTCTTATCAAATCATCCAGAAAGTTTGTATGAGGGTTTCTCTTGGTGACAAGATTGAACCTGACCTTGTCAATTAAGATAAAAAAAACTAAGCTGCCAGATTGGTAGGAGGAAATTTTTTTAAAGGCCACGTTCCATAACTAATCTCAATTGTTGAAAATTTAATGTTCGACATTATGATCGCTGTCAATTATGAATCTTTGTCTTTTGGTGTCAAACACGTCACTAGGTTAGATAAAATAATAAATATGTTAACAGTAGCAAAAAATTAATTAACATGAAAATATTGGATGATTTTGTCCATGACTGTATCATTGTTAAGTCTTTGTTTTAAATGTCAATGTTTAATAATATATTTGAGTATGTATCTCCTGTAAATGTTCTAAAGTAGAAATGTTAATACATGTAAAATTATGTTCTGGTATATGTATTGATGTTATAAGACATTGTTATTAATAATGTAATACGATGTATATATTATGTAAGTGTTTCAATTGATTGTTAAAATGTTTGTTCTCTATGAAAATAAAAGTTAAAAAGAAATGTGTTTTTGACTTCAAAATGTTCATAAAACATTCAACAAGTTTATAAAATACTGTTTGCCTAATGAAGTTTCAGTGTTTCAAACAGTGATTAGTCTTAAAGTGACTGTGTATTCTGAAAAGGTGGTAAAAATATTCCCAGTCATTTATATGCTTCTGGAAAGTGCCATCTGTCTCTCTAATCATCCCTATTTAACAAGCTCAGTTTCAACCAAACTTCACATGAATGTTGCCAAGGTGACCTTATCAAAGATTGTTCAAATGAATTAGATTCAAGCTGAACTCTGGTTGCCATGGCAACAAATGGGGGAAAATCTTCTCAGAAACTGGAAGGCAGGGATTTTGATACAAGATACAAGAATATTTATTTAACGTCGGATACATATATAACAGATCAACATTAGCTACTTGAGCTATTTTCCGACAAAGTATAAGAAATAACAAAGTAAAAAAGTAGCTGTAAAAGAGAGAAATAGAAACAATACTGATACTTAGACAACACAATTGACCCTTTATCTTGTACCTTGGTAGGCTTATTGGTCATGCCATTGTTTTTAGGTCAGTGGGTCAAAGGTCACAATGACCAAAATACTGAAATCGTTTCCACTCAGTATCTTGAGATCAGTATCATCCACAGTCTTTAAACTTTATAGGATGATTGGTCTTACTAAGTAGATAATCCTTACTGTTTTTTGGGGTCAGTAGGTCAAAGGTCACTACCCTTAGTTTTTTCTCAGTAACACTAGTACTACAGGTAGCATTTTCATTTCACTTTAAAATTTATGAAACTTGCTCAGATAGTTACTTGCAACCTGTAGAAACTGATGATCCCTATTGTTTTTAGAATAAATTGGTCAACGGTCACAGCGACCTTAACTTTGAAAATCACTCCCACCTTATATTTTAAGACCTAATTGTCAACAACACCCCCAGTCTTCAAACTTTGTAGGATGGTTACCTAGATGATCCCTGTTGTTTTGGGTTCAGTCATTCAAGGTCACAGTGACCTCTGTTAGCTTTTCCTTGAAAACATGCAAACAGATATTCACAAAACTTACTCCGAACAGTTGAATCAGTCCAGTTGAGCAATACTGGCCCTTATTGGCCTCTTGTTTGGGTAAATGGAGTTAATTTGTCCATATTATACATGGCAACAAGAGTAAATACACAATCTTTGGTTATTTGCTCACTTGTGCTTATGCCGAGCCTTTCCCAGTGCATGTCGTCTTTGTGTGACATTTGTCATCAACCACTGCTTCAAAAGACAGTCACATCTTCTAAACTAATACAGGAAAGTTCCTATCATATGGTCTTCTGTACAAGTTGTTGTCAGAGACAGCAAAAGCCAAATCTTAGATATGCAGCTTGTGTAATGGCCGTGTTTGTTTAAATCATGCCAGAGATCAGGATTGGCCCCACTGACGAGTCACTTGTTTTACATATAAATTTATCAGAAAAAAACTTGAAGTGACATTATGCACAAATTTTTTCAAGAAAAAATCCAGCTGAAATAGGTGTGTGTAAAAAGGGTAGAGGAAATAATAGCTTTTAACCCAAAACACCAAACTCTTCCTGCTACCATTATGAAATAATAACTTTCCAAATGTTACTTTTCCTATTTTGACTGGGAGAGTCAATTTAAAATAACAAGAGCTGTCCATAAGACAGCAAGCTCGACTATTGTGGGTGTTTGCTAATAAAACAAAACTTTTATCAGTATAATAGCAAAACAAAATTCTGCTAACTATTAAGTATAAACTAGGAAAGTTGAATCATAAAAAAAGTCAAAATCTATCACTATATATTATATTTTTGTAAATTAATTGTTTGATACAAAATGTACCCCTGAACACTATTGCTAAGTTTGATATTAAATTAAGACATTAACTACCATAAGTGGTTACTGAGATATGTGCATGATAGTACCTTGCATGCAAAACTTTAACAAAATTTTCAAAGTCAAACAAGGGGGGGGGGGGGGGGGGGGGGGGGGGGGGGGGGGGGGGGGGGGGGGGTTTGGGTTTGGTTTTGGGCCATAATTTGAACTAAGTTTAAACAAGAGTTATCTGTCTTGACTGTGTGACACCTTAGAAGGGGGGGGGGGGGGGGGGGGGGGGGGGGGGCAGAAGTTCAAGTCAATATCACAAGTGGTTACTGAGATATGTGCATGATAGTACCTAGCAGGCAAAACTTTAATCCAATTTTCAAAATCAAACAAGGGCCATAATTTGTACTAAATTTATACAAGAGTTATCTGACTTGATTGTATGACACCCCTAAAGACATGAACAAAGTTTCAAGTCAATATCATAAGTGGTTACTGAGATATGTGCATGATAGTACTTAGAAGGCAAAACTTTAACCAAAGAAGCAACGCCAAAGGGGGAAGCGACGCACAAGTGACTGTAATAGCTCTCCATATTCTCCGAATAGTCGAGCTAAAAACAACTGCATGCAGGAGTTGCTTCCATTTCACTACCGAAATCTTTTGTACCAACAACTACAACAACACAAAGGAGATCACTGCGAAGGAAGGAACTATTATTTTATTTGTCCAATTTTTTCATTTCTAAAGCACCAACTTCAAAAACTAATGCGGCATTATCATTAGTTTTACACATTTAAATGCACAGCAACCGAAAAATTGCTTTTATAAAACTGTCACCAAAAATACTCTATGTGCAGTAAGATGAGCATGTCACTTTAACAAATCTACTAGTCAGTAATTGTAACGCATAGAACATATTTGAAGTGTAGCATTGTATAGTGGTCCTATGCACCTGGGGCAAAACCGGAGTGCTGCTTTGTATGCCCAATTATAGCTTAGAGACTACTAAATTGAAGCCAAAGACCCTAAAGTTAGTAACAAGGTATCAAACTTTGTAGGGACTGAAGTCATGGACATGGGGTTGGGTTTGGGTGGAGAAGTGGGGGGGGGGGGGTAGATGAACCTGTGTTTAGGTTACTGGGTCAAAGTGACCTTGCATTTCAAATATTTTTATTAGTGCTTTGACCTAAATCCTTGAAAACTAGCTGCGGATATTGTTTATAAGAGTAGATAATCCCCACAGATTTTGAAGTCACTGGGTGAAATGTCAAGGTCACAGTGACCTTGCATTTCAAAAATGTTTCTACATAGTAACTTAGGAATGTTTTGACCCAAGGTTTTCAATCTTACTAAAAGTAATGCTTTTGAAGAGTAAATGATGAGAGGTCACTTGGCCAAAGTTCAAGCCCAGATCGAATAATATTTTTTATATAAGTCCTAGCACCATGCCGATTTCCTGCGTTGTTAATGATTCTTTTACAATCATTGTTTATGTCTAACATGACTGTCTAATTGCAAGTGATCCTGAGGAACTTAAAGAACTGGATAAAGGTACAAAAAGAGAGTAATTTCAGTGACTCTCTATAGATAAAAACAAATACAAACACTCCTTTTGATATTTTTATTATGACAAAGGATTCACACATGGCATGTGTAAAAAACAGGAATATGTAGATAGATAAACAATATGCCTTTTCTCCTGTACTCATCTACTTGTTTTAGTGTATGTAAATAAAGTTATTTTGATATTTTGTATAAACAAATAGAGACACATTAATTTTATCAGTGCCAGCTTCTCTTACATATTATGTGAACAGTTTTGAAGATCAGAATGACTCCCATTTAAAATCAACCTTTCAGTACGGACAGCTCAAGATGCTGTCTCTAAAGCAGGCAGAAAGGTAACGCATATTTTTTTATTAAGGAAAAGCATTACTAATGATGTTCCATTCTCATCCTGGAAGCTGATTACTCAGCAAAATTATCAGAATTTTTTTTCTGTAATAAACTAATCTTTTTTAACAAGTTTCTCTCAATTATAATTTCTGTCAGTATGGCCATTGTTTACTTTATTTTGAAAAAGACTTCATGACATAGTATGCACTAGAATAATAGTAATTCAATGCAAGACAATTGTTAGATGTTCTTTATATCTTCTATATTACAATGAAACTTGATATTTGCTTTTCTACAATCTACAGTTCACCTTAATTAAATTATGTGTATAAAATGAACAGTAGGAGAGAGTTTATAAATAAGGGTAGAGCTTTCTACTCAATCCTTTATGCTGTTGTATATTAGTATGTATTACATGTGATTTTTCAATAAAATACTGGATGAATACAAGAGAAAGGGAACATAACTGACTCTGAGATACATCAATATACAACATCATTCTTAATAACGAAACAATAACTTAGACATTCACGAGTGAGATATCCAACAGCAACATGTACATCTTGTGTTATGTATTCTGTCACACCAGCTTCTTTTGCCATCTAAATAAAAATGCCATACAATAATTTGTTCCAAATCTATTCTAAACAGCATTAACGTGCTTCTGTACTTTGAGACGTTCTTAAAAACTGAAATATCCGACTTCCCTATCTCTACATTAGACTTTCGAACATTGCAGTGTACACATATGTTCCTCAAACACGTTGTATGAGCAATAAAAATTTACATTTTAATTAAAAACTGTGATAAGTTAATATACATTGTATAAAGAAAATGAAGTGAGTTCAAGACAGGATAATTTAGTCGACTATACCTTTAACAAAAGAAGAATGGACAAGCACCGTGTACTAGTAGAAATCTTACACCAGGTAAGTAAATTTACCAGTTGTCTTTTCAATTTGAACTTATGATAAGCTGTGTGGCTATCTGCTATATTTCCAGCTAATAAAGCATATCTGATTAGTGTTTTAGTGTTTAGTATAACGGACTACTATAACCCTGACCTTTGATGAAATAAGGCATGTTAAATCTTCCACAATTTAGGTTGACTGGTTTCATTAATTTCAAGGTACATGTACAAATGAGTATGTACATTGTCAATGACTGATTTCACAGAAATCAACTGTTAATACAAACTGCCCATCCATTCAGAAAAATTCGATCTATAAGTACAAAGATTTTCAAAAGAACTAAAAACAAGAGGGCCAAGATGGCCCTATATCGCTCACCTTGGTACAAGTCCACTTGCCTGGTGGAAGATCACTAGATAATGTTATATACCAAATAAGTTTTCCTATATACGTCTTTGTAGAACAAATGATTCCCAGCCCCCCCGGGCATGGTCAATTTTGACCCCAGGGGCATAATTTGAACAAACTTTGAAGAGGTCTACTAGGCAATGCTACATGCTAAAAATCTAAGCTCTAGGCCTTGTGGTTTCAGAGAAAAAGATTTTTAAAGTTTTCCCTATATAAGCCTATGTAAAACTAAGTGACCCCCAGTGCGGGGTCAATTTCGACCAAGGGCTCACAATTTGAACAATCTTGGTAGAGGTCCACTAGCCAATGTTACGTGCCAAATATCTAAGCTCTAGGCCTTGTGGTTTCAAACAAGAAGATTTTTAAAGTTTTTACTATATAAGTCTATGTAAAACTAAGGGACCCCCCGTGCGGGGTCAATTTTGACCCAGGGGTCATAATTTGAACAATCTTGGTAGAGGTCCACTAGCACATGCCAAATATCTAAGCTCTAGACCTTGTGGTTTCAGAGAAGAAGATTTTTTAAGTTTTTCCTACATAAGCCTATGCAAAACTAAGTGACCACCCCCGCGGGGTCAATTTTGACCTGGGGATCATAATTTGAACAATCTTGGTAGAGGTCAACTAGACAATGCTACATGCCAAATATCTAAGCTCTAGGCCTTGTGGTTTCAGAGAAGAAGATTTTTAAAGTTTTTCCTATATATGCCTATGCAAAAACTAAGTGCCCACCTGCGTGGGTCAATTTTGACCCGGGAGTCATAATTTGAACAATCTTGGTAGAGGTCCACTAGACAATGCTACATGCCAAATATCTAAGCTCTAGGCCTTGTGGTTTCAGAGAAGAAGATTTTTAAAGTTTTTCCTATTTGTTGCCATAGCAACCAGAGTTCTGCATGGAATGGAATTCTTTGAACAATTTTGGTAGAGCTTCATGGCAAGGAACATTCCTGCATAGTTTTATCAACATTGGCCTAGAGGTTTCAGAGGAGATGTCATTTGAATAAAAATGTTGACGGACGACAGACGACGGACAATCATCGATCAGAAAAGCTCACCCTGGCGTAGCCAGGTGAGCTAAAAATCAAAGCACAATGTTTAACAGAAGGACACTACATGTACTAGTAACAGAATTTGTTCATGCACACTTACAGAAATAATGTTATATTGTGATGAAATAAACCAATTTCATTGCATACCCTGCTGAACAATCAGTGTCTTGTAATATACAAACAACAATTCACCTGTATACATAGTTTTATCTCCAACTCAAAATGGGATGGGTTTTTCAGTTTTACACAATACAAATGTATCAAATATTTTTTTCCGCATAGAACTTTTCTCGTACAGATCATGCATAAACAATTGTGTGTAAGTGTTTACCTGGCACTCACAAAGTCACAAATATTGCATATAATATAACCAAAATTTTCTGTGTCCTAACCCAAATAAAGATTTTACAGTAGTTTTGAATAACCCAAAATGAATTGTTAAATCAACATCACATCGTGTTCATGAAACCCCCAAGCAAGTCCAAAAATATTGGGGAATATTATTAATGAGTGTCAGGTTATTCCTAAGCACAGCAGATCTATTTACACTAGTTTGAGCCTTTCAAACATTAAAATATTTTCAGTTGTAATAAATGCAAGCTGTAATTTTAACTGACCCAAATTTACCTTGATGGTAAACAACATCATTACAAGTTAAGAGAGAGGACCATACTGACAGTCCTATAAATTTGGTTATCTGAGATGACTTATTTGGTGTGACATGGAGAAGGAACATGCCAAGTACTAAATGCAATATTTGCAAGGAACACAATGTAAAATCTGTAAGAGATTTTTTTCTGAAGTTTACTAATTCCCTCTAAATATCTTTCTAATTCTTCCTGATTAATTATTTTGGTGTAAGTTTACACAAATAGAAATACATGAATTCCCCCCGCCCCTTTCTGGCAATAGAGTTTTATCACTTACACACAAATACATCATTAACAACAGGCTGGTGAAAACTGATCACAGTTCCTGGTTCGCTCAGCTAACAGAGCTATTTGATTTGCAGGTAATGTACAGAACAATACACATAAAAATTGCACATGATTGTTTCGAAGTAAGTAATTCTGACTCTCCAAACAATTTGTGGAATGATAAAAATACTTGGACAATCACACCTCTGTGTAGTTCTTACACGTGCCAGTCCATATGCAATTGTCAGGTTTATGACATCTAGACAGTTATGTATCTAGATTTGAATGTCCTCTCCCTTTCACTAGCATTCTTATCAACTTTAAAAATGCAACCAGGTATCTGACGAGTGTTTTGTTGTAATAGCAAGTGTACTTTGGAAAATTTAAAAACACCATGACAACATCTAGATTTGAATATTATTCTCTCCTCTATCACTAGTATAATTAAGAAAGCATGTAGATTAGAACTGTACAAGTTACTACATGTAGTACTTCTCTCTTCTGTTGTCCACACATATATTGATTTGAATAGTCTTTGGTTAAACTTTTTACAAATATAATTTTAATTAAAAACCAGAGACTGTTTTTCACAAACAAAAAATATGTCTCCCACAGCTATGACCTTGACCTTTAAGCTAGCGACCCCATAATATAATATGCGCAACTAGACTGCATTCTCATACTGGTGCTTCTGGCAAAGTTGTAAGAAAATCCAGCTAGGGGTTTTGTGGCAGAAGCACAGATAAGATTTTCTGTTTCAGGTCCCTGTGACCTTTGAGCTAGTGTATGAAATAATATGCACAACTAGACTTTATACCGATGCTTCCTGCAAAATTTTATGAAAATCCAGAAAGGGGTTTTGGAGAAGCACAGACAAGATTTTGTTTTCAAGTCCCTGTGACTTTGACCTTTGAGCTACTGACCCCGAATTATTATATGCACAACTAGACTTAATACTGATGCTTTCTGCAAAGTTTAAAGAAAATCCAGCTAGGGGTTTTCAAGAAGCATGGAAAAGATTTTACTGAATATCAGGATGTCATCTAATTCGCTAAACATCTTCTAAGTCCAATAACACACACAAAAATAACTGAAGCAGAAAATTATGACGATATGCACAACTACACTTGGTACTAAACATTTCTACCAAGTTTCAGCAAAATCCATCCAGGCATGTAGGAGATTGCACGGACAAACATAACAGACAGACGGCACCAAATCAATATGTCTTCCAACCACTAGGCGGTAGACATAACTGCCTTATACCAGGGCAAGTTTAATAATGCCCAAAACTGAATCTATCCAAAATCAAAATTGCAGCTGCTTTCCTACCCTCTATTAGATCTACATATAAATATAACTATAAATCAATGGAAATTCAATTTCACAAATTTTATCTATTCTGTCTGGCTTACTTATTATGCATGGTCTTAAATTGACAATGCCTCTCACATACATTGGATAGACCATCACCTTCTATACACTTTAACAAAACATATTTTCACAAACCCTCTTTTTCAATTCATGCTAAATTTACGTATAGTGACAGAAATGATATTCCTACATATGATGAAGTGTTTAACAGTATTCTGGCATCTTTGGTCATCTGTCTTCAATGGTAGAATTCAGCTGTGATGTTATTAACTCATACAAAACTGATGGATTTACACGGGCACAAAAATTATTATAAATCTACCATTCTGGTGGTAAGTGTAACAATATCTCTTTGGTGCTTCAACAAAAATATGCAGTGTAGATTTTTGCATTGTACAGCCTATAATTTCAGTATCAGCAATGAAATTTTGATCAGTAAAAACCAAATACAATTTACAACTTCTGTCTTGCCGAAACACTACTGGCAAGCCTGTAGTGGCCCCTACTTGCCCATTTCTCTTTAGGATTAAAATAGAAGAAAGAAACGACCATCAGTTTACAAATCGTTGCCTCATTCTCTGTCAAAGAACTTTATGCTTAATACCTTACCTTGTTATGATACAACGCTAAATTGGGTGATAAAAAAAAATGAAAAATTTGTAGTACAACAGGGAAATGCTGTTACAATGCATACATTCATGACAATCTACTCTGACATTCAACGAATTCTTTTTAAAATTGCATTGAAACTGACGAAAAAACTTTACTATTAAATATTGAGGGTTAAACAAATGATTTTTCAAACAAGAGGGCCATGATGGCCCTATATTGCTCACCTGACTACCTTGGCTGTAATACAAGGGGTCAAGATTCAAAAATAATTCGTAGAGGTCCAAAACACAATACTAAGTAACATTCCAAATATCTATTCTCTGCCTGTCGGCCTTGTGGTTGCTCAAACTTTTCACTATATAAAAAACTATATATGAAAACAAGTGACCTCCCCCACTCCTGGGGAGGGTTAATATTGACCAGCGGGTCATGATTTTAACAATCTTAGTAGAAGTCCACTAGGCATTTCTACATGCCAAATATCTAATCTCTTGACCTTGTGGTTTCAGAGAAGAAGATTTTTTAAGTTTTTTCTATATAAGCCTATGTAAAACCAAGTAACCCCTGGGCAGGGTCAATTTTGACTCAATGGTCATAATTTGAACAATCTTGGTAGAGGTCCACTAGCCAATGCAACATGCTAAATATCTAAGCTCTAGGCCTTGTGGTTTCAGAGATAAAGATTTTTAAAGTTTTTATTTGTTGCCATAGCAACCAGAGTTCTGCATGGAATGGAATTCTTTGAACACCTTTGATAAAGCTTCATGGAAGGTACATTCCTGCAAAGTCTCATCAACATTGGCCAAGTGGTTTCAGAGGAGATGTTGTTTAAAGAAAATGGTAGACAGGCAGACAAAAGGACGACGGACCCCAGACAGTGAGTGATCCTAATAGCTCACTCCAGCACTTTGTGCCAGGTGAGCCAAAAAGGTTCGAAAGTTAAGTTCTTCATTTTTTCCTGGCTACATGCTATCTAAATGTTTCACAACCATTGTAAAAAGAAAGTGTACAGTTTGCCAATGCTTACTTAAACACTGAAATCAATGTATCTTCAAAATATGTACACATACTGGATACTTTGCAAACATTTCATACGAGTCTTTGCATCCATCGCACAGCTTTGAAAACAAAGCATCTAATCAATAGAGATTAAAATTTCCAGAATATATTATACTGGTATACAAGTAAAGAAAAAGAAAACCTAGAAAAGGAAAACCTAAAACGGCACCAACAAATGCTTGTTGCCGTAATTTCCTGACTTGCCAGTACAAGTTGGTTTTAACGTAGCCTGAGCATGACTTTGACAAATTCTTGTCACCTTCAGGCTATACTTTCAAATAGATTACAACATGACCACAATCATATTACTGTGCTGCAAATATTTAACAAATTTTACAGTAAGATGGCTTCAATGATTTTTTCACTTGTGTGTGTGTGTATATGAATGAAAAACAGAAAAGATAAACAGTTGCATTGCCAGATACTCTATACCAGTATGCCTGTGAACACAGATCTACCATTGCCACTCCGTTCAATCCTGCAGACACTTGCAATAGCTGTTAACATGACTGGTCTGAGGTGTTGTATTCTTTTCTGACGGAGAGTTTCAACTGCAACATCTTTCCTTACAAGCTCCTGCTCAAATCTTGCACCTTGAAGCTCGAACCCTGATTATGATTTTCAGTGGTACGTTTATAGTTAAAAGACTGGGTTGATTAAATTAAGCCAATCACTAGCTGTATATCTTTTGTAATTGATCACAGGAAGGTGTCTCCATACTTTGTGCTCGTTCATATAATTTGGCGTCAGCGTAATTCCTTGCCCTCCACAACATATTTTCCTCTGTAAAAGAAATAGAACATTGTAATCATTTATATAGGTGAAAATTTATGGTATAAGTGAAATACAGTAAAAACAAGAGTTGTCCCTCAAAAGTGACGAATGCCCCCGAAAGAGGTGCCTCAGTGCGTGTCCTCTCCATGTGCTCAATAAATGTGCTACATAATTTTAAATCCTTCTATGCATGACAGAGTAACCATGCATACAGTATTCCATTACTTTTAAACACTAAGTGTGACCTTGACCTTTGAGGTATGGACATGGTTCATGCAGACAACACATTTGTCTTGATGTGCTGAACATTTGTGCCAAGTTATTTTAAATCAATTAATGCATTAAAAAGTTACAATCCTGACACAAATGAATGCATACAGTCGACTCTCGTTATCTCGATTTTTTTGGGACCAAAGAAAATAAGTCGAGATAACGAAAAATCGAGATAACTGAAGTTGGATAAAATATGCTCGATAGGGGATGGGAGGGGGGTAAGGAAGATTATTGTTGATAGAAAGACGTTTGCTTCTTTCTACCATCTTATGATCTGTGTAATACACAGGTTGTGAAACGAACTAGCTCGTAGGTTTAAATCAACCAAATGTTCATTTCATCTGATTCATGTTGCCTTGCACCCCGGTGCCAAAAGATTGGATTCCACCCGGGTCCTTCTCCAAAACCCTCAGTGTTCCAGATATCCTCCCGGGTTGGTTACCAGGCCCTTCTCTGGATTGCTCGACTGGCACTCGGACAAGTTCATGACTTCCGCCCTACGACATGACTTTTCCGTTTTTTTTTCAATATCAAGATGTTATCTGTCTAATGTGTACGTATTGAAGACACGATTTATAATTGACAGAATCTTCATTTCTTGCTGTTTATAAATGCAAATAACATATTACACAGCTTACCTCACAAACAAACAATTAATTAATTTTGGGCCGTGAATCGAATCACTGAGTGAATAGCCGCGCGTGGTGTTTTTTGTACCTCTGACAGCAGACGACAATTGAGCGAATACAATCACGTGCAGCTTTTCACACCTTGTTTGGCAGGTGATAAATGTCAAATCAAGATATCGGATGTCAAAATAGAAGAAATTTCATAATTGGGGATCAAAAATTAAGTCGAGATAACGAAAAAATCAAGATATCCCTATTTGATTTATATAGAACAAGAAGGGAAAAAATGGGGACCGAGAAAATCCAGTCGAGATATAGAAAAATCGAGATAACCGAAGTTGAGATAACGGATGTGGACTGTATATACAGGATTCCATTACCTATAAACTCTAAATGTGACCTTGACCTTTGAGGTAGGGACGTGGGTCTTGCACGTGACACATCGTTTTGATGTGCTAGACATTTGTGCCAAGTTATTTTAAAATCCTTCAATGCATGACAAAGTTACAGTCCGGACACGAATGTGTGCATATATGCATATATAGAGGAACCTATTAGTTATCTTCAAACTCTAAGTGTGACCTTGACCTTTGAATGTGTGCATATATACATATATAGAGGAATCCATTACCTTCAAACTCTAAGTGTGACCTTGACCTTTGAGCTAGGGACGTGGGTCTTGCACGTGACACGTTGTTTTGATGTGCTAGACATTTGTGCCAAATTATTTTAAAATCCTTCAATGCATGACAAAGTTACAGTCCGGACACGAATGTGTGCTTATATAGAGGATTCCATTACCTTCAAACTCCAAGTGTGACCTTGACCTTTGAGCTAGGGACATGGGTCTTGCACGCGACATGTTGTCTTGATGTGCTAGATATTTGTGCCAAGTTATTTTAAAATCCTTCAATGCATGACAGAGTTACAGTCCGGACACGAATTTGTAAGTGGGGACGCACAGACGGACAGACAGATGGACGGACGGTGCGATTTTAATATGCCACCCTTCGGAGGCATAAAAAGCTGTAAAAACAAACAGTGCTCCAGGTAGGTTATAACTGAAGGATGTTCCTCAATTCAATCAGATGGTTTTTTCCCTGTCTTGCTAGGTAGCAATAAATTTATTTAAATTTTCGTTACCATTCCACAATGCTTAACACCTTTCAGAGCAAAGTGACGAAATTGTCACCATGCTTGATACAGGCCTCACGCTTGCATCATTTACACACATATAATTTTATTAAAATAAATACCATTTTATCTGTGCAACAAACATTAGGACTGCAGTAAACATGTTCATCTTTTTCAAAGAGATTCTGATTAAATATTCGAAGAGTTGAAAACTGTTCATCAGATTAACTTACTATAACTTCTTTCTCGCCAACAATTTTGACGTAAATTTGATATAAATTCTTCCTCTACTTGTCTTTCTATACGTCGTAAATCACCCTCAAAATTTGATGTAAAATCTTGTTTCACATAATAAGGTATACGTAAATGTACCGTCTTTCTCTGAGCAGAGTATTTGCTGAAATGGAAACAAAACGTTAATTAGAGCCAACAATCACCTTAATCTATAAATAGCCCTCACAGACTGTTACAATCAATGTAATTCTTGGTCAAAACTTAACATAACTTCTTTAAAGTAGACATAATTCATGACAAACGCTTTAGTTTCCAAGACAACAGCAGGTTTCTGCTGTGTAACAAATGAGGGCTGGATATGGTCAATCCTGTTTTAGTAAAGTACAAAAATTTCTAGATCCTAATATTAATCAATAACATGCTGAAACTTTAGAACAATGCTAGTTGAAAAACTTATATCTGAATCTAAAATATTGTCCCACAAAGTGATAAAAAGTTACTACCAACTCTAAATGTTGTTACCATACAAATTTACAATGGGTGTTTTTAAGATATTCTCACTTGAATGGAAAAAAAACACTTACTCTGTGCGAGAAAGACTGAAAACTGGATCTGACACAAAGAAACTGCTAAGAAGTGACAAAATAACCAACAATAATATAGGTGCCAACTGTAACAAGAGAGTAGCGCTGCCCTGAAATAGACAAAACAGGAAACATTTAAGGTGCAACCAGTATCTGAAGTACTGAACCAGGTACTGGAACCAGGTGCTGGTTTTAAGTATTCAATCCATACCCACTTTCTTAAAAATCTATTACTGGAGTTTAAGCTGATCTTGTTTCAGATTTTCGTGAAAATTTAATTGTCCTCAGAGTTTCAATATAGTAATGTTTATAAAACAGATAATGAAACTATAACTAAATGAAGCTTAAAGAACATTGCATATCCCCTGCCATTTGGGGCCTTCAAAATGTGAATCCTACCAAACCAGTCAAACTTGACAGGAATGAATTACATACACTGAAGTGACATAAACAATGAATAAAACGTGTAGCTTGAAAGTCAAGGCCATCATCAAAGGTCAAAGTTCACAGGTCATCCTATACAGACATGTTGCATTAACTGTCCGTCATCAGACTGACCTGGTTATTTATCAAGGCCTTGACCTTTCACACATGGGGCTGGTTGTTGTGCAAGACACATTATATTATGATGATCATATGTGGAAAGTAATTCTCAACTGTTTCATACCATTTTAAATGTATCACTGTGCCTATCAAGGAAATTAGGAATCCAGTATTGAAGCTGATTGGTGAACACAATATTACATTATGTACATGTGCTCAGTAAAAGAAATGTCTATACACTAAATCTTAATTACAAGTAACATCCTCTCCACCACCACATCATGCTTTGTATATCTTGAGAATTTTACAACAGATAGGGTTCAACTGAAAATTTAGAGAGCCTATCTAGTATCAACAGATCGCTGTATCAACATTCCTTGTAAGCAAGTTGCCATCATGAAGTACACAATAAGCACATGATAAGAGAATATAACATACACTCTTACAGTCAGAAGGATAAGAAGTGAAAGTAAGAGTTGCGTATAATGCCTATTTTCAATGTTTGGTGAACCTTTGCTACGATTCCATCTATATAAGCATGCTGTTACAATATTTTGGTTGATTATGACAAACAATATACTGGTACACACCTTTAGGTAAGAGCATTACAGATAACTAGAGGAAGATGGTACATATCCTTACTTAGAATAACAACTTCAATTGTATTCGAGACAAATTTCAGAGATTTATATCCTGTATTCACATCTACTACCAACAGTGCATTACAAGCAAAATATTTCTACCCTCATTGTTAACCCTGACATCTTGAGTTCTGTTACTCTCGTTTGAACCCTGGCTTCCGATTGGTTTAAACCTTTATTTGTCATAATTTAAAACCAATCTAAAGCCAGGAAGTCTAAGCTGGTCTTTGTGGAAAGTTTCATAACTTTAGTAACTGCTGTAATTAACATTTATGGTGTCAAATTCTGTCAATAAATAGAGATCTCTCCAAAATCTGTTTCACTTGAACCCTAACAAATATTAAAGCTATATTAACATAAATTAATTACTGAGTCCAATGGTTGAAACATTCACAAATTCTTAATTTAACTATACAGAACTATAATCTTTACTTGAGAAAACTTGCACAAGAAATAATTTAATTTGTTAACATCTGACATTAATATTCAAGGATAAATTTAAAACTATTTTATTCACAGAGACAGCAGAGCAGCATGGGGGCAGGAAAAAGTGACAGGGTGCAGCACCCTGCTAAAACACTCTAGAACTAGAATTGTGTCCAAAGGACACGGATGCCCCCACTGTGCAGATGTGCTCATAAACAAGAGCAAGCATATCTGTATGTAAGATTTTTATGTGGAACTTTTTCATTCCACTGTTTCATTTCTGTACATATACCTAAAATGATCTACAGGTAACCTTATGTACATGTTAAATTAAATTACAAATGTAAAATTTATATGTTCAATTATTTATATGGTATATAGTGAAAAAAATCAACAAAGGGCCATAATTCTGTTAAATTTGGTCGCAACAAATTTATATGGTATATAGTGAAAAAATCAACAAAGGGCCATAATTCTGTTAAATTTGGTCGCAACAAAAATTTCTTCCTTTACTACCATCTACACATTAAAGCTGTTCATCCCTGGAAGTTTAAGCAAAATCTGCCATCCGGTTTAAGAGGAGTTGCGTTCACAATATTTCTATATGGTATATAGTGAAAAACTTAACAAAGGGCCATAATTCTGTTAAATTTGGTCGCAACAAAAATTCCTTCCTTTACTACCATCTACACATTAAGGTTGTTCATCCCTGGAAGTTTAAGCAAAATCTGCCAACCAGTTTAAGAGGAGTTGCGTTCACAAAATTTCTATATGGTATATAGTGAAAAAATCAACAAAGGGCCATAATTCTGTTAAATTTGGCCGCAGCAAAAATTCCTTCCTTTACTGCCATCTACACATTAAGGTTGTTCATCCCTGGAAGTTTAAGCAAAATCTGCCATCCGGTTTAAGAGGAGTTGCGTTCACAAAATTTCTACATAGTATATAGTGAAAAAATCAACAAAGGGCCATAATTCTGTTAAATTTGGTCGCAGCAAAAATTCCTTTCTTTACTACCATCTACACATTAAGGTTGTTCATCCCTGGAAGTTTAAGCAAAATCTGCCATCCGGTTTAAGAGGAGTTGCGTTCACAAGATATATAGTGAAAAAATCAACAAAGGGCCATAATTCTGTTAAATTTGGTCGCCGCGAAAATTCCTTCCTTTACTACCATCTACACATTAAGGTTGTTCATCCCTGGAAGTTTAAGCAAAATCTGCCATCCGGTTTAAGAGGAGTTGCGTTCACAAGATTTCGGGACGTACGGACGGACGGACTGACGGACTGACAGACTGACGGACTGACGGACGGACGGACAAGTGCAACGCTATATGCACCCCACTTTGTGGGGGGCATAAAAATCCCTATATTCAGTTCCAAAGAAAAGTATCTTTCTCTTTCATTGAAACTATTGTAGGATTTTAAGCTTTTTAACCAAAAGGAAAAAAAGCAACAGAAGGACACCTATGACTAAGACCCATTTCAACTTAATAATCTATTCACATCAAACTATATGAAGTATCCTGTTCAAAGACTGTTTCAAGCATCTACTACTTCAACTTTAAAACCTAAATTTCAAGTTTTTGAACGTACACTAAATATATGCTCACATTCTGAAAACATTGAAACAGACATACACATTCCCTCATACACACAAGATAACCACTCTGAACTGAAGTCATTTACAATTAAACAAGTTTTCTTCCTTTAACTTCACACAACACTTACATCATTCGATGAATGTGATTCTCTAGTAGTAAATCTATAATGTTGTCTTGATTGCATATGTGAATGTCTGCCCCTTCGCTGATAAACACTCCCTGAATTCAGATGTAAAGCAGATAATGTACATCCATATACTAGGTTAGACAGACTGTGAGCTCATTCTGGTTCCTGGCTCTCAGTAAATACAGTTAAACAAGGATAGGAGCCATTAATGACTTCACACTGAAGATTACACAACAAGCTTGCTTACATGTTCTATAAAATCTTGGTGGTAACCTCATTTTGATTTCAAAACCAAGTAATGCTTAACCCTATTCCATTCAGTTCAGTTTTTCTGTCTAAAATAGAAAAGTATTTGGTACAAAAAGGCTGCACAAAAGTTACTAAATTTGACAGGTGTAATTTTCTGATGACCAAACACTACACATCCTTAAGTTGCCAAAACAATCAAAGTATTTGTAGTACTTAATATCTTGTCTAAAAGCAATCATAATTCCTTGGAACAGAAGTTTTTTGTTGTTTCTTACAAGATACTTTTCTTCCATTTACCTCCGAGATATTATAGACATATAAAGCAAGTATTGGAACTACATGAACATAAATACATGCACTGTTTCCCAAAACACTATACTGTACCTCATCTGAAGATCTCGAGTATTCATGCGAGTATGATCTCTGCTGACGTCGTACACGTGCTAAACCATCAGTAGAAATAGGGAAGTCAGACTGGTTATTTTAATTTATTGCCTTAATATCACACAAAAAACGTTGAAACTAAGTTCTTACAATTAATTACCAACAACTTGGAGTACTACATCAATACTTCCAAGGCTTCATCAGGTTTACCACTTTTTAATTTGAAAATTTAGTAAATTTAAACACATTTTAGAACAAAACTTTCACACTGCAGTGGTAAATTAGTAAGTTTAGTACATGTATTAAGTTTAACACTGAACTGGTGCAAATTTTCTGAGGAAAATAATGATAAAAGCTATGAAAAAAAAGGTGATCTTAAACCATTAAAATGCTGGGAGGAAGTATTGAAATAGTGCTCTGTGTCAACAGAATCTTGACTGAGATGTAATAAAGTCTTAACAAGATGATAAAGATGCACTAAAGCAGTATGGCTCGGTGGACAATTTTTCTTAACAAGGAAATCTTTTCAGGATATTCATTACCACAAATAAGGAAAATTACCAATGATTTAACTGTCTGAAATTATCTGAATTTACAAAATCACACGAAAGTCATTGTAATAAGTATTTTCCACCTCTGCAAAGTTTGCAAACTGTTTTGAAGGACATGTCACGCAAGTCCTAAACTAGTTTCAAGTCGCATCAATGCAATTGCGATACAATAAATTGATCTGTTCAAGCTAGGTTTATGACAATACTTTTTTCACTGATTTTCAGTTGATTAGACATGGTAAACTATTACTGGTGATATTTATTTTATCAGACTGACCTACTTTAAATTTTGAAAGAAATCACTGGAAAATCATACATGGAGCTGTATCTAGTTCCTTTTTGTTGATTGCCATGTGATTTTGTTGTGTTTTCTTGACTTGACAAGTTGACCTGATGATCTCGTTTTAAAGACAATTTGTACAAATTTGATACAGCGTGATACTTCAGCTCAATATTTCCTTAATTTATGAAAGCTTCTCCAGTGGAAATGTCATTTGAACTATGTGTGCAGCTGGCAAAAAAGATGGGTGACACAACAAAGAAACAGAAAATTTCACCCTTAGCACTGTTCACAAGAGAGAACAAGAGCTGTCAGTAGGACAGCGTGCTCGACTTTTTTAGTGCTTGCCAATAAAACAAAACTTTGACAGTTAAGAACACACAAGACTTTAACTATGAATTTCTAAGTACAAATCAAGAAAATTTTTCACAGAGTTATCTTCTTTTGCTTACAGATATGTCTTACGATGGTACTTAAGTACTCCAACTTTCAAAGTAATATCTCAAATGGTTAAGTTAACAAGTGGACAAGAATGAAAATTTTAACTGAGTTTCTAAGTCAAAAAGGGCCATAATTCAAATAAAATCCTTGACAGAATTACCTTCTCCTGCCCATGTTTGGGAATCATGATGGTAAACAAGTATTCCAACTTTCAAATTAATATCTCAAACAGTTCAGTCAAAAAGTGGACTGGTACGAAAAACTAAACCAAGATTCTAAGTCGATAAAAGGCCTTAATTTTTAAAACAAATCCCTGACAGAGTTACCTTCTCTTGCCTACACATGGGGGTAATGATGTGAAATAGCATTAAAAGTTTCAAAGCAATATCTCAAAGGGTTAAGGCAATAAGTGGATTTTACCCATATTCAATGTATTTTCTAAGTAAAAAAGGGGCATAATTCTGTCAAAAACCTTGACAGAGTTATGTCCTCTTGTCTGTTGATGAAGGTCGTGATGGTAAACAAGTATGGTTAGTTTCAAAGCAATACCTCCAATGGTTTTGAAATAAAGTGAGGTGGTACGAAAAACTTAACCAAGCTCAATACACTTTCTAAGTAAAAAGGGCCATAATTCTGTCAAAAACCTTGACAGAGTTATGTACTCTTGTCTGTAGATGGAGGTTATGATGGTAAACAAGTATGGTAAGTTTCAAAGCCATACCTCTAATACTTCTGAGATAAAGTGGGGTGGTACGAAAAACTTAACCAAGGTGTGACGCCAACGCCGATGCCGACACCGACGCCGGGGCGAGTAGGATAGCTCCCCTTTTCATAGAAAAGTCGAGCTAAAAACTAAGTAAAGCATTTAACAGTAAGAGGTTGATCTATCAAAAAGGGCAAAAACATACTAAAAGGAAAGCATTTTTAAGTAAACTCTAAATTCTACATTAGCAGAAAAAAGAAGCTTTCAAGACTGTAGAATTGTCTGCAATCTTAGGAAATGTCATGGTAGTATCCCCTGTCAGACATCTTGTTTTACAATCCCACTGCAAGGGGCACAGGTTAAATATTCAATGACTGTATAGACAGGTCTTCTATTTTAAGCATCCTCATCTACAGCTGGTACATTTAATATATCCTTGCTTTCCCTTTCTGTACCATTGTATACCTTGTCAACCGAATCATATCTTTAATCTTACACCTTTAGCAAGATACTGGGCCCATGACAAGTGCTGAAAACAATACATTTAAATTACAACTGTATGTTTCTTCTTTCAGTCTTACCTGAGGGAAATCCACCACCAAAAAACATGTTGAACAGTTCCTCTGGTGAGATGTCACCTGAAAATGACCAAAAGCCAGTGAAACAATTCAAACATTCTTCATCTCATCATGCTCAATTCAATTCAATTCAATATATACTTTATTTAACGACGGTTATACAATAAACAATTTCAGCATCATTTATCTCACTTGCAGCCGTCAATAATAATATGATTAAAGAAAACATTTACACACAATCACGCATTCAAAACACATTTAAACAATAGTATATATAATGTATATATAAAAAAATTTAAGAGGACAAATGCTGTGAGCGAGTTGCCTGGACTACTTCATATAACCATTCTTTTTATAATCACAGTTGTTTTCCAAGAAGATATTTTCTGTAGTGTTTGCGAAACGTGTATAATTTATCACAGGGACGGATTTGAACCGGAATTTCATTCCAGACAAGCATAGCAGAATATTGGAAACTGTATTTTGTATAACGCAATTGAATAATGGCTGAGGAATATCGTTTTTGTTTTTGAAACAAAGATTATAATTATCAGTTGCATATGTATTATTAATGAGTAGGTTTGATAAATGCACAGGGGCTAAATTATGAAAATTATGCTCTTTATCTTAATTCTCCAAAATCACAGCAAATCAAATAGCTATAAACATTAAACCCAAGCTCTTGCCACAAAATACCTAGGATTTTAAAAATTCACGACAAATTCAAAGGATTTCCTAAAATCATACTGCATAGAAAAACCTGACATTTCAGTACATTCAACTAACATTATGCAGGTGCATATTGCCAGATTTAAGTTCAGGTATCTCTATATTCAAGTCCTATTATAGTAAATAATTATTCATCATCAAATTTTATGTGTAATGTGTAAAATCATTCTATGTAAACTAGATTATCAAAAGCCATATGCTCAATACTGTTTCTTGCTTAGATTGATGATGTCACCTGAAATACAGTTATTAACAATTTTGGACTTACCTTCAAACCCGTGTGTGTAGTCATAATCACGATTACCGCGAGAGCTTCTCTGTTCTTCCTCGGGACCAAACATATCATACTTCTTCCTCTTGGCTGGGTCATTTAACACAGCAAATGCATTACCAATAGCTGAAAGCACATTTCATAATGTAAGTTTCAAATTAGTAACAGGATAAACAAGGCTGTCTGAAAGACAACTACATGTATATCCCAACTCCAGAAAATAACCTTTGGTCATTGAGGGTGACCATAATCTTTTGTCAGATGAATAGGAGCATGGATTCTGCAAATTATCTTGAAGAGATAAACATTTGAGAAAGGTTTCATGAAAAAATTCTTCAAGGGTAAAGTAAGGAACATTAAAACCCAATGAACCCCAAGTGTGACCTTGACATTAAGTTGGCAGAGTTGGAACATGGGTACTGCACAACGTATTGATGAAATGATTATCTGACCTGAGTTTAATGAAAACTATATCAGTTATGAAGCAAGAACAAAAACATTATGACCCCTAAGATGGAACATGGGTTCTGCACATTGTCCTAATAAGATGAACATTTGATCCAAGTTATATGTAAATAATTCCAGGGGTTTACGAGTTATGGAGTAGATGCGAAATAACCAATGACTCCTTTAATGTGACCTTGAGTGGGCTGCATGTTGTCTTTATGAAACAAACTTTTGTCTTTATGAAATGGACTTTTGACTAAACTTATATGAAAATCCTTCAAGGAATTTGTAGTTATGGAGTGGACACAAAAACCCAATGACCCCAAAGTGAGGCCCTTGTGGGGGGCGGGGTTTGGACATGGGACAGCATGTTGTCTTGATCAAGTTAATGTTTGACCAAAGTATGAATATCCTTCCAGGGACTCCTAATGGTGGCCTTAACCTTCAGCAGGTAGGAGTGGGACATGGGTTCTGTGGATTGGAAGCGGACCACCCCTATATCGCCCTTGCACTTTGCCACAGGAGGTAATGAAACTTAACATTCTGAAGTTCTCAATTTGGAACTGCAACAAGACTTTTCTCCCATTTTTACACACAATCATATACAACCATTACAGATCAATTCATAGCATCAAACTTCCTACCAAGATCTGCAGTTCTATTCATTTCATTCAAACAAAATATGAATATGATTTCCTTCTAGTTTGTTATGCAGAATTTTTAAGTATGGATTTTAAACTGTATATAAGTATACACAAAGTATTCAAATTCCTTCCAAAAAAATGTTCAGTTTCATTATCCCTATCTTTGGCAAATCTGTACGCCTGATAATAGTAATTACTGTCCACTATCCACTAATTAAATTTTCACACACCACCCCTTCGAACAATTTAATGGTAATGTCCAAACTGATATCGAAAAATCCCCCAAAACAAAAGGCAGAGTAATGGTTCTATCACAAAAATGTTGTATGTACCTTTAAAGGACTCTGTGGCCCCTGGTGCTTTGTTTTTATCTGGGTGCATCTGTAGAGCAAGTTTCCTATAAGCTTTCTTCAAATCACTTTCGCTGGCATCCTTCTCAACTCCAAGTATTTCATAGTAATCTTTGCACTTTTTAATCCTGTAATACATGATAAACAAGAATAAGGTACGTGGACACACAGACAAGACGGGTCAGGTTTTAATACTTTTAATATGATACCGACGTTTCGACTATACAATAGTCTTCATCAGGGTGTTTCCTGCAGGATCAGAAAGGGGCATGGCGTTTTTGTCTAAAAAGGGCACTTCTGACGTGCGGCTATGTTTAAAAAGGGCACTTTTGTTTTCTCATGTACATAAGGGCGCGATCACTTTGTCATGTATATATATTGTTCTTCCTTTACACTTGCAACTGCATGTAATTAGAGCCTTGTTTATATGACATAATCTGGCTTAATTTATTGCCATTGGGCTTAAGAATTTCTAGATCCTGAGGAGAGGGCCTCAAAACAAAATGTAAATCAGATTGGCCTCTTCCCCTCACCCCCTTTGAGTTTTTTTCTAGAGAAGTATTTTTTAATAATACTGCATGTATACATGTAGAATATGATACACCCATGTCTCCCACCTTGTCGAGTTTGTTATGTTAGACCAATTTTAAACGGTTTTGTGTATTTGTCTCTGTTTATCACATATTTTCATGATCCCGTTATCTCCGATTTTCGGCCATTTATTTTGATTTTTTTCCAACTTTATCACTGTTTCGATGATAACAATTGTCATCAGCAGACGGTACGATGAACATTTAATTTAAAATAAAATTATTCAAAAACATAACATGGAAACCTCTTGAGAAAACAGTGTTACCTATAACCAAGCATTCTGAACAATAAACGACCTACCAATGCTTTCCTTCTCTTCTAATGTATATGAGTTTACGGAAGGTAAGATTATAGAAGAAAAAAACAAATAACGAGTCGGTAACTATGTACACGCAATTATAGAATAATGATTAAAAAAAATTGAAAAGAAAAATATACTGATAATTTTCAATTTAGCGGGATAAACAGAAAAACACGTGTTGTAAACTAAACAATTCATAAGTGTCGTCATTAAATGAAGTTTTCACATTCTAACTATACTTTTTTGTACCATGACCAACAGATTAATTTTAATTTGCCTCTAGCAAATCAAACATATTGATCAGCAACGTTCTCACTGGACGCGAGACTCTGTGATTGACAGATAATATTCAATATAGAAGTTCATGTAGGCAGATCTAACACGACTGTAATTATCTAGAGGCGGAGCACAAGTTTGCTGACTCTGTTTCGGATTATCGATTTAATTCGGCGGACATGGTGTGTATTAGAGGACGTGTTGACACTTTTATTTTAAAGATTGTCGAGAGGCGGAGCACACGTCTGCCGACTGTTTAGGATTATCGATTTAATTCGGCGGACACGTGCGTGTATTGAGGGCGTGCTGGCAGTTTCGTTATTAGTAAAACGGGCACGGAGGCGGTAAGGGCCTTTGATTGAGGCAGGATGGCGCATGGCCGGCCATCAAAAGGGCAGGACGGCGCTGCGCCATCCAAAAACGGTCCAGCGGAAATGTATATTGAATTAAGTATTTATACATTTTGCCACTGTTCACTGTACCAAATGAATGCATGTTACTCCAAGGTGTCTTTGGCTCATCTCAGAGGTTGCAGGTTTGAGCCCCTCTAGGGTCATGACTGTAGTTCCTCATATGGCACCAGTACTAGTTTTTCCAGGAAGTGGACCCAAGAGAGACTCAATAAGCTTTTACATGTAATATACTTGCAAAATTTCCAAGAAATTAAAATTCTTACAACATTTTTACTTAAAAAGTTTGTCGCATCACTAGTAAAGTATGTGTTTCAAAAAGAAATCAATGCATGTAAATATGATATTATAATAATACCTCTTAACAGCTGTAGCCTGATCATCCGTGTAATCTTTCTCTTTTGGTTCACCAGATTTACCAGAATCTGTAGAATCCCTGCCGTGACTTCCTCTTCTGTGCCGTACACCATCCGCACCTTTCTCTGTCCCACCCCCGCCTTCATCTGGTGCAGTCTCACTCAGCTTCTTTACATGGTCCAATAAATCTGAAATGAAATTGTTGAATCACAAAATAAGTTCCGGGACTGACGCTCAGGCCTAATCAAGGCTACACTCTTCCTGTTATTCAATTATTTACCAGTGATTATGCTATATACCGAATATAATTAATATAAAATGGTTTGTTTCTTTATTTTCGGACATACATGAAATACTTTGAAAAAATTGATGAGGTTTATTTTAATTTCATGATTTTTACACTGTAAGCAGCGCTTGTTTGAAAGTTTTTTACCCTTCCCTGATGTGAAAATACGGCCGCGTCTTATATGAGAGTCAAAGCAAAAAACTCAATTTCCAAAACCCTTGTAAGGGATGCGTCTTATAGTCGAGTGCGCCTTATAAGCGGGTATATACGGTAGATTATTTCAATTTATCTCATTCAATTCACAGTTTTCCCACTCTAATTTCTAAAATGAATAATTAAATTCACTTTACCTGAAAACCTAAAGGTTTAGGTAATTTCTCATTCTCACCACTGATTATAAAATCTGGAGGTTCAAACCTAAACATGTATGCAATTTTATATGCATGCTGCTATTGGCCGGTACCTGTTTAACACTAACAGTACTGACCAACTTTCAACCTCTAGTTCTTATTGTTATGTCAATTACAGTATTTTTATTTATCATATTTCACCGATTGATTTGCCTGTCACTGTGTAGATTGGTAAATTGAACTTGGAATAGTGTTAACTTCAATATTAAACTTAATCCTACCATGCCTACCGTGTAAAATCATGAAAATTTATACTGGATTACCTCATGTGTTCCTGTTACTGACCAACCCTGGATTTATTTTCAACAAATATACATATTTTCAATTAACTTGTTCAAGGTCATATAAAAGACAACTGTAAGTACGTTAGCTTACAGAGTGGACGCAACGGCTGCCGTCAGTCTGATGCATTCTCATGAAGTTAAAAAAGATAAGTGGATGTGCCCTCTCAAATAGACTACCTGAAACTTTTTTTTAAAAAAATATAATTTTACATATAAAAAATTTAGACTCTTATTTACGATAGTGTAACCGATACTGACACAGCTAATTGGGAAGTTTTAACCAATCTTCAGGAGCCAGTTAGTCAGAGACAGGAATGTGGGCGGTCCGAAATTAATTTTGATCACTTTATGAATCTAGGCTGCCACTCGATTTCAAAACTTTTGAGCCCGGCAGGCTAATGACATTTCAAAGTCAATTATTTTCCCTGGACAATTTGCTGACCGAACCAAACTTCTGACTTCGGACCACTGTCACTGGTCATTTCTGAAACAGATATTATTTTTAAATGATATTTCTCTTGATTAACAAACCTTTGGCTTTTTGAGTTGGATAAAGTCTTTCTGCCTTGTTTAAGAATTTTAAAGCCTTTTCATATGCGCCGGCATTGATACATTTCTCTGCGATAGAAATGCATCTTCCACTTTCGTCTCTATTGCCTTCCATATTTAATCGACTTCTCCGGCCTACAGGGTTTTGAAACGGGATAGGTGATTCGTCAGAAGATCTTAAAAGGTAGCCATCAGGCAAAAATTGTCCAATGAAATGCAGTGTTCTTTATTTTGTTGTGTTGACGTAGCTGTCAAACTGGACTGGTTTTATAACATATGTATCGGTCTGTTAACTAGGGTTAACCTATTAGTGGTGCAATCGGCTCTGCGGGTTCTATCTAGCTATCTTCCTGTACTGTCGAACCCTTTACAGGGACTTAGACAATTTCGTGCGCGTCAAGCCACAAAGACTGTTAGTAGAGATAAAAATAAAAGAATTAAAAAAAGGAAACAGGTCAAAATAGGAGAAAAGGGGGAATAATTTTGTTAATGATTAAAAGATGAAAACAGGGGTGGAGGCAAGTTATGGTAGGGCATGATCAATGCAGCTTATAGCAGCATTAAACTGATCAAGGGTAGGAAGGGAGGAACTATCAGGTGGGAGACTATTCCATAGGACTATGGTCCTAGGGAAGAAGGAGTACTTATAGTAGTCAGTGGTTGCGGTGATTAACCTGTAAGGACAAGGGATGATAATGGCGTGATTTTCTAGTTAGAGGGATGAGATTTCCTTGGATGGGGATTGCAACCAGGTTGTTAGAAATTTTATACATAAGTGACAGTTGAGAGTCAGTGTGCCGGAGAACCATAACTCTATCTTGCCTAATTTTTGAATTTCAGAAACGACCAGTGGCAACGGGGTTAACCCGTTTATTGTATAGATCTGATATTCTTTAGTTGTCAAACCTTTAAGTTATGTACAAAAAAGTGCCCATCCATAAACTATCTCTCTGGTATCAAAGTCGAATTAATTAGACCTAAAAATAGCAATTCAGGGCCCAAAATGTGCACTTCTGCACATAGTTGTATCTTGCCGTTTGTTTGCATTAGTTGTTATCCCAGAGATAGGAGTGTTCTAATTTAGATCGGATGCTATGTCAACATAATTCATTCTGCAGAAGGGACAATCGCCAGGAATTAGCCACGGATAAAATATTGCGTTTGCCACCGTAATAATATTTTTACTTTTAGTGATATGCATAACTTGGCATTTGGAATGATTAAATTCCATGTCCCAATCGTTTTCCCATTTCTTAACATATTTAGGTCATCTTTAAAGGTTTTGCTATCTTCTTGAGTGTTGAGGGTAAAATAGACAGACAGCATTATCGTCTTCCAATTATGATATTGGAATGAAGATAATTTATGTAAATTAAGAAGTACAGAGGTCCTAGGATATAACCACAGGTAACTTCAAATGTTACTGGTACTTCCTCGAAAAAATCACCGTCCAGGACTACAGTTTGCTTTCTGTTGAGAAGAAATGCCTTGAAAACAAAAATAATATCAAACAGGGAATGCCACGTACCAAAAACGCAGCCTCCCCAAAACGAACCCCACAGCACCCAGAAGTGCACACCACCAACACACACACACACACCCACACACGACACACACACGCACACACAATCAGTACACACACACATATACACTACCAACACACACTAGCATACAAAGCAAACACACGAGGACAAAACGAACAATTAAAAAGGGAACACAGTGGGGCACCGCCTTGGAACGGTCAGTGGCAAAAACACCACTGGGGAGCTTAAACCGGTTTATGGTGCGCACCCAACCTCACTCTTACCCCCACCATGTTCCAAAGTCACAGGACAGTGTAAATAAAAGTAATCCCTGCTAGGTGAATCTCTAACACACGCAATGGAAACAAAAGGCATGGTATGTAAAGAACTATTTGAGGATTTGTGGACATACACCATAGTCTGGAAGTTTAAAAAGGAATTTCTAAGGGGCACTCCCTGTATCTAGCAATTATATTCTCCAAACATAGATAATGTGTTCAATGAATGTACAATGATAAATGAATACACTTAAAAAACGTTAATATATACATTGCAAGCAATAATGTGCACATGTGTGTTTGCATAATATACAAGAAAGTGAAATGAGCCGATGATTTCCAGAGTTACTGAATCTCCCTTTTCGAATCAAGGGCACACGAAAGCCTTGGATCAGTTTGTTGGAATAGTACTTATAGAGATAGATTTTTGAAAGATGGATTGATATGTATGAAAATACAGTTTAAAATTTGTTTCAATACGTCTCTGCCATAAATAACCATTTAAACAGCTTAAATATGGACATATTTAGAATAATTTGTCAAGTGCAATGATGAAAAGAGCCTACTTTTAAAATTGACAGATATACCATGGAATGTGAGGAAGTTGTAAAACTGATCATCATGCGCCATCTCGATAGCAACAATCTTCTCACACCTCTTCAACATGGCTTTCGATCCAAACACAGCTGTTAGACTCAACTATTATCCTTTACACAAGAAATTTTTGACAATCTCCAATCTGGAAAAAAAACAGATCTCATTGTAATGGATTTCTCAAAAGCTTTTAACAAGGTCGATCATCAACTTCTTCTCTATAAACTCATGAAACTTTATATCAACAAAACATCCCTATCTTGGATTCAAATTTTACTTAGTAATCGTTCTCAATCTGTTGTAGTTGAAGGCTCACATTCTGATTCTTTACCTGTTCTGTCAGGGGTAAAAAAAACACAAAAATAATATGAAACAGGGAATGCCACATACCAAAAACGCAGCCTCCCCAAAACGAGCCCCATAGCACCCAGAAGTGCACACCACCAACACACACACACACACACACACACACACACACACACACACACACACACACACACACACACACACACACACACACACACACACACACACACACACACACACACACACACACACACACACACACACGACACACAAAAAAAAAAAAAAAAAAAAAAAAAAAAAAAAAAAAAAAAAAAAAAAAAAAAAAAAAAAAAAAAAAAAAAAAAAAAAAAAAAAAAAAAAAAAAAAAAAAAAAAAAAAAAAAAAAAAAAAAAAAAAAAAAAAAAAACAAACCAAACACACGAGGACAAAACGAACAATTAAAGGAACACAGTGGGGCACCCATGGTTCTGTCTTGGGCCCGTGTCTCTTCCTTTGTTTCATCAATGACCTTCCCGACTCTGTTAAAAGTAGGATACGCTTATTTGCTGATGACACAATCATATTTCTCACCATCGACTCGTCAGTAGACTCTAAGAAACTTCAAGATGATTTGACAAAATTAGAAGAATGGGAGCGTAAATGGTCTTTCCTTTAATTGTTCGTTTTGTCCTCGTGTGTTGTTTGCTAGGTGTGTGTGTGTGTTTTGTGTGTTGTTGTGTGTGTGTGTTGTGTCTGTCTGTGTCTGTGTCTGTGTCTTCTGTGTCTGTGTCTGTGTCTGTGTCTGTGTACTTCTGGGTGCTATGGGGCTCGTTTTGGGGAGGCTGCGTTTTTGGTATGTGGCATTCCCTGTTTGATATTATTTTTGTTTTTTTTGAATCCAATCCTGATAAATGCGAAATAATTTGAATCTCAAAAAAAAGAGAGAAAAAACATCATCTTTCAATATAAATTACACAATCAAGAACTAAAAACTACAGAAAACTCTAAATACCTTGGGATTACCCTCAGTGATAACTTTAGTTGGAAAAAAAACATATTGAAACTACATCTTCAAAAGCTAGTAACACTCTTAGATTCATAAAAAGAAATGTACAATGTCACAATCATAATATCAAAGAAACTGCCTACAAAACATGCGTCCGTCCACAGTTAGAATACTGTAACACCATATGGCATCAATGGCAGACAACTTAGCATATGAAATAGAAAAGGTACAAAGGGCTGCAGCCAGATATGTTATGAATGATTACTCTTATCAAAGCAGCGTAACATCAATGCCTGAAACTCTTAAATGGCAGACATTAGAACTGAGAAGAATACACACATCCTTAATAATGATGTACAAAATATCACACACCTTCGTCATTGTAGATCATAACCACCTGACAGTCACTAGAAATCTTAACTATAACATACCATTTTCAAGAACACAATGCCATATGAAAACAAAAATAATATCAAACAGGGGATGCCACGTGAACTCCTTTTCCCCTCAGATACGATCAGATACTGGAACGCATTGTCTTATAACATCAAGGACAGTGTGAATATTCAGTGCTTTTTTATTTTGAACCAAGCTGTATAATAGTAGTACTCTTACTCTCTTAACACATGCATATCATGTATCATGTAACATAGTATTTTCTTTTAACAACTGCCCCAACCTCCCAGTTATGATCAGAAATTGATTGCTGGGAGTAACCTCGTAGATGTAGATGATAGGTTTTGAAATTTACTTTAAATTAAATTTTGACTCCCACATTATATTTGTTAGAACTAAATATCTTAAAATATATTGGTAATAAACTGAGTAAACTCAATAGATAACAATAGTTCATTCATTTGTTCTGTCAAATTTCAATGACTGTCCTTTGTCTATCATATTTCATAATGAAAAAATGATGTGCAAATGTGCAGCTTGTCAACAGTTTTGTCTTTTCATGTTCATCCACAGTGTTATTTGCTTTTTTAAATCTATTTATCTATTTACTTATTACCCCACCAAAAGCGGATGGATACGGTTTTGGCGTTGCCCGTTCTACCGGAGCCATAAGTAAGGAACAAATGGATAGAATTTCATGAAACTTGTAATACAACCGCTAACGAAATTCATTAGAGTTGGGAAGTTCACCGATAACATCAAAAGCAATGCACAAATGTTTGAACATCGCCGACTCGCCTGTCAATTAAAGTAGCGAAGAAGCACCGCCCAATATTGGTTTCCTAAACTCCGCCTTTTATCAGTTTTTTGACAATTACTTTGAATACTATACTTTATGTATAACGCGTCTTTAGTGATGACTTTAGACTGTTTATGGTGCGGAAACTAAGCGATACTGGCCCTTCTATGTCTCTTGTTTAAATGAAAGCTGCCGAAATATATGTCAAGTCAATGGACATGTTGCACACACACTTGAGGGAACGGGTAACGTGTTGAGGCAGATAATTACTCAAACTTTAACATGTAACTATCATTGTGTCGGGTATTGCTCACATTTTGGTGTAGAAACATGCACAAAAACCCGTATGGTAAACTTCACGTATGTATTTTAATGCAAGTGACAAACAGTATTTAATAATGTTAGATATAGGTTTCTTCGCGTATTTTGGAGTGACTTCGAGGGAAATTATATTAATCTTCTGTTTTATTTAAAATATTGATTAATATATGCTCTTTTAAAAGAGACCTCTTTCAATCACAGCGATTGAGCTACGGTATCATTGCATTTATTATAAGTGTAGACCGTGTTTATGAATTAGTATACATGTAAATTATGTTCGCGGAACTTTACACACCGGAATTCCATTGCAGTAACATGTTATCCTACATAATTCATAATGACGTCTGGTGAACAAAAATATATTGTGATGCATTTTTCATAAAATGCGTTTTTCAGTCTGTTTCTTTACTTCAGTGACACTGACGACACAGCGGTCAGTGCAAAACAAAATGTTTCACTACTTAAGACTGTCGTTTTCCCGCAGATTCTTTAAATATGTTTTCTTTATCATTCGTCGAATGAACTCTGATCGTTACATTTTGACTTGTGCTGAATTCACGCCCCTCTAATCAATTTCATTAGCAGTTGTAAGTGTACAATAACATAATGCCGCGGCGCACACGCAACTCTCGTCAAGTTTGGCATATCTCTAGAGTTATTGTACTTTGATTTTCTTTCTTCTTTTCCAATACGAAAACATTAAATTTTATTTCTCTGGAACCGGTTATCACAATTCAATTGTAATTGGCTCGAATAAATTAATGATCACTCTTTCTAATATCCACCCCATATACCACTGCCCCCACTCCACCAACCCCATTTGGGATGGGGCCATATGATATATTTGGCAAAAGTAATCAACTTTATAGTTTCTAAGAATTGAAATATTTAGAAAATATACATTTTGTTTTCTGAAACTCATAGTGTTTAACTTACAATAACTGAGTTCTGTATGAATGTAAGATGCAGAAAGAAGAATTTCCCCTCAGTAATGAGCCCCCAGTGGGGTGGTGAAATTTAAAAAATGCGTATAATTGATATAATTTACAAGAAGTCAAGATCAGCAGATATGACACAGGTTTCTTTATTATTGTATCTGATAAGTGAAAAAGTTTTTAAAACGTTAAAAATGTGCTAAATGTACGTAAAATAATAAATAAGTGAATTTCTTACATATCGACACATGTTTCCTTTCTGAACAAAATGCAGCTTTTTAAAAATAAATCGCTACTGTACTGTCTATCCATCTAAAAATTAAACCCAAATATAAAATGAAGGTTTAACAGCACTACCACGTATCTTCTTTCGCTTATTTTCCCGGTTATTTGATGTTTTATTTGCTGAATCCTTTATTATGTTTTGGCAGATTCTTTCCACTAACGTACTACTTTTGTCCAGTTCCACACAAAGTGGTACATAAAATCGAAATCGACCTTTAGAAAAGAGAACCAGTCAACGACGTCGTGCATATCGGAAACTCCATTGTTGCTTGCAAAAAAAAACCTTGAATCATGTCTGAGTTTGAAGAGTTCGACAGGGAAATGGCACAAGGAAAAGGTATATTTACTTCTAAACCTGGCTATAATAAGCTACATGGCGAAAAGTAACATCAAGTGCATGTATTAAGAGGCTTAACTTGAACTGTTCTCCGGATAAATATATTCGGACACATTCTCCTAAGTCTACGCAGCGTTGGGAACAGTAGCATCGGGGTCATGCATTTCACCCGCGCTGTCTTATGACGATTTAATCCAAACTGCTTTGCTGAAGATAAGGAATGAAGATAAGGGCAGTGTCTGTTAAAAAATAGGGTTAAATTTCCCCCCTCACTTTAAAGGAAGTGGCTAGAGTTACGGTAGTATACTGGTAATTCTAGCCTCCGAGTCTAGAGTTACGGAAGTTCTGTATCTCTAGAAAACCTTATGAGGATTGGCTTAAGTTACGGAAGTTTATAAAGGCATACGCAGTGAATAATCTAGGTTTTGATTTATATGAGTCCCTGGGACGCACATTTTTCAAAACAATGAGTCCCAGCTATGAAACAAGGAAGTGGCTTCTCGTCCGATAACCGGACGACTAGAATTTTTTCTAGTTGTCCGGTAACCGGACGAGCAGCCTATACTAGTATGCTAGGCTAGCCGTCCGGTAATCAATTTCTTTGTATATGAGTTCGTCTTGATGCATGTAAGAGCAGTAGTAAAGCAAAAAAAAAGCTGTGTTATTATATATATTAAATACCTTTACCTTGCATATGATATTTGTTTGTTTCCTTCATAAAATTATTTCCATCTCGTGTAGAAGTGGTCTCGGGGTTTAGTCTCGAACCAAAATTAGGGATGTTCGCGGATTTAGGATCCCGGTACAATATTACTAGGCAATAAAATGGATAATAACAGAAACTCATAATACTGTGCGTGTAACATTTTTTTTATATTTACAACAGCAGTTGTGCCGAATTGAAATGGAATTGTGATGTAAAGTTTGGTTGCATACTAAGAGAGATAACTCTTACGGTAATATCGCATTTTTTCATGGTGATAAGAAGATAGATTCAAATACTTCTCTTTATGAAAGTATGAATTTTGTTTGCATCTTGGAACATATTTAAAAGATGCCCTTAGGCTTTGAACAGAAATACCCCAAAACCAGTAAGCGCTGATTAAAATAGTACCGGTACTTACGGAGAGCGTTTTGACTGCGATATTTTTCTTAACCAATGTATAATGACGAAATAATACGTTGACCAGTGACTTTCAAAAGCGTGTTTCAATTAGCATGGTAATTAAAATCGTTTGATCCGTTTGAAATGGTTTTAATTGAGGTTTGTTAGCGCTTAGTAATAACTAATAATATAAGTTCTAATTATTCAAAGATGCCGAGTTTAACAAACTACTTTGTTTTTCGCATGAACTTGTTAAAAACACTTCGTTCTAGACTGTTCGATTGCCTGAAAAAACGCATGTCTCTCCCGAGACCACTTCTACATGAGATGAAAATCATTTTATGAAGGAAACAAACAAATGTCATAGTAAAGGTAAAAGTATAATACGATATATATAACACAGATATTTTTGCTTTACTACTGCTCTTGCATTCATCAAGATGAACTCATATACAAAGAAATTTATTACGGGACGACTAGCCTAGCATACTATTATAGGCTGCTCATCCGGTTACCGGACGACTAGAAAAAATTCTAGCCGTCCGGTTACCGGACGAGCAGCCACTTCCATGAAACAATGAGTCCCTTTCTGAAAAAGTCAGAAAATAGAATGGGACATCCCCACTGTGAAACGCCGTCGTGATGTGTTTTTTTCAAATATAATTGTGTCTAAAAGTATTGAGTTACTGAAAATATTAATTACCTTTTACGTAGATGTAAAATATTTATTTCCGTTAAAAATCTGCTGTAATTAGTAGAGGTTTATTCTCCAATTAGCATTTGTCACTCGCGAATGTCGCGGTAGGTGTGAAAAATACGAGCATTCATAAAGGATGACAAACTAACTATGTCAACTTTGAAATCTCGAGCTATGTGACACCACTGATTGAGTAACGTTTGATAATTTGTGTATGCGAAAAGTATTTTCAATTATCTTAATTAACATTTGTAAGTTCCAACAATTCTTTATTTAAAATAAACGTTATGTTTATAACAAAATCGCGGCGCTTCAAGCCGATTTTTTCAGTTTCTATGTAAACATTTTCTTCTACAATATATTTACTTTAAAGAATTTCCTTTGTCGAATAAAATAATTTCTACAGCGACTTCTTTTACTCATAAAGCCGCAGATGTTACGAGATCAAAGCACGTACGCCGACGCTGAGTTTTGTTTGATCCAAGCGAAGCACGTGGCATTAAAAAGACCGAATATTTTGACAGGTAGTGACAAGTCTGATTATTTTGGAATTATAAAAACTAGTTTGGAATAGACAATGTTTTATATGAGTAAGTTTTTTTTGGGTTATGCACTATCAAGCTATACAAATGTACGTCGGTCGGCAAATATTTTCGAATTTAATAAATATACAAAAGTAAAAAATACGTGTAAACAAATTTTCACGGAAAATAATTCTTAATTTAATGTCCTGTTAGCTATCTGAAACACCACTCTAAGTACCGCGATTTTACACCCGCGAAGTGCCGCGATTTCTTAACGATTTCATGTGAAAATTCTTCTAAATACTTGCAGGAAACGCAAGTTCGTGGACGAAATTCTTTTATACAAACTGCCGCGAGCATATACCCAAGTCTCGCTTTTCACGTGCTTGCGTCCTAAAGGACGCACATATTTCAAATCTTTGTGTCCTTTGCATTTTTTGTGCGTCTATGACGCAGGACGCAGGGCTAGATTATTCACTGATACGTATGTTGCTTTCAATATGTATGGTAATGTATTGTAAACTTAAATATTTCACCAGTAATAGTGAATAAACCGATCTGTCGGCAAATGCAGCGACTTCGTAGCCGCCATTTTGGTAATACATATTGGCGGAAATATCGTTGTTAACTTCGTCTTTATTTGAGCGTTCCATTGTAGCTGGACAATTTTATCACATTTTGTGCAAAGCATGATAGAAGTTAAGTAAAATATGCTGTTGACATATATGTTGTTTTTGTATTTAATTGTCTGACTACATCTAAGCCACACCACAAGAAGGCACTCAAATCGTGACCAAAAAAAAAAGAAAGATTTTAATTGTGATCGAAAGTACAGGTGTTAAATTTAAAAATAAATCTTAATTTCGTTCTTTTTTTACGTTTTTCGTGCTCTTAGAATTCTATTATTCTTCTTTTCTTTATCTTAATATTGTTTTATTAAAGTTGTTTGTAAACAGAACATGTAACTATGTGCAAGAGTAATTCACATGAGAGTGATAGTTCCGATATTAGTATAACCAAACTGGCGCCTGTGAAATTGTCGTATATAAAACAGATCAGTTTATTCACGAATAGTGGTAAAATATTTAAGTTTACAACACATTATCATGCATATATTAAAGCAATATACATACCTTTATAAACTTCCGTAACTCTAGCCTTTCCTCATAGGGTTTTGCTAGAGATACGGAACTTCACTGCCCACTTTAAAATAGGGGGATTTTCAAAAACATGGGGGGGGCAATATCAGATACCTGTTTTTATTCATTGTACAGGCTTTATTGCATACAGACCTTTTAGCTTTACCTGCATTTATCAAAGGACAATTTCTTTGCTTCTGCTATGGACTATCCATGATCAGTGTTACTTTTAAGGGGAAAAAACTTTATTCTTTTCTTTGATATGACATGATTTTGTCATCTGCACTCTGTTTACCTGTACATGTAAATCAAAGCGATCAAAATTGTTTGAACGAAAATATTTGTTTGGTGATAAGAGTGTCGCCTCAATCTTTTTGAAAGAAAATATTTATATTAATTAATGTCAGTTAGAGTTACCTCCCTTTTGTTTTTCCAGTGCTCATGTAAATAAATGCACCTAGTTTATTGATTCGTTTCGGGAATTTTCATGCACATGTTACCAAAATATTCGCGATCTTTGAAAAATAAGGGTGAATCCCACAATTGCGCACCCTAGAATAGACACTGAAGGGTTGAGACGTATACCCCTGCTGCCATCACCAGTGACCTATCACCAATCAAGATTTAGTTGAAATATCAACAGAATACAAATTTGAATTGCAATAAGCAGGTCTATGTTATTGCCCTATTTGTGTATAATTTGCAAAATTGTGGAACTGATTAAAAAAAATATCTGGTTCACTAACATCGTTGTTTAGAGAACTAATTCTGGTTCACTCATTGAGTGTGTCTTTGCAAAAAAAGAAGTGGCTAGGTAGCCAGACCCATATTTAGTAAGGCAATGATTTGAGAGTGGAGCTCACTCAATCAAATCGCTGTGATGAGTTTGCACATTAACAGGACATCATCAGTCTTTAAATGACCTCAAATTCAAGAGGTAACTGAAAATTTAGCACGTTTGTAGATGATAAACAGCGCTGTTTTTAATCCTTTTAATAAGGATAACATACATGTAGATGTAGAATATTAAAAAAAAGAAAGTTTCTTTCAGGTTGGTTACGTAAACCCCAATATTTTTAGAATCATGAGACTTATTTTTTTACTAACTGAGGAGTCCTGCGCCTGGGCTTGTACTTTCGTTCCAAGAACCCTGGCCTGTTTTCATTTCAGTATAGATATAAACCAGATAAATAATCAAATTAATCTTTGGTTAAAAAAATCACAATTCAAAAAAGTGAAAGGACGACCATAGCTAATGGACAACCAAGAATTTGCATGTAGTTGCCTCGCAGAACAAGTAACTTATATTATTATCATTACTTTAAACAATTTGGGTTTAGTGTAAATTAGACCAATTTTTTTAATCATCTTGTATTTGGTGTGTTTCCAGGTTTTAATAAATTTTGCTCATGTCATTCAACTTAAAAAAAAACTGAATATAATTATAACCAAAAATCAGGGGTTTTGTAGAAAACATTCTGGACAAGTTGAAAATGATATGGGCAAGCTGATACTCCATGTTTGCCTAAATGGGCAAGTCCTTCAAAAAATTATCATGAAAACTGCATCATATTGGGCCTGTAATAGAAATATATTTCATCCACCGGTGCAGTAACCCTGGCTTGATGCGGCAAGAAATGTTTCGTGTTGCTGAAGTTGAAGCAAATTTATAAATAAGAACAGTAAAGTTAAAAATTCTTTAAAAATTCTATTAAATTATACATGATTATTATCCTCTTTTGAATAAATAGTTTTCTTTGACTAAATGATTTCCAAAAACATAGTTTATGTAAATTTTCTTCTTGGTTGCCGATTTGCAGATGGTGCACTGGATTTCACACGGGACAATGAAATGAATGGCCAATGTTGAGGGAATCTTACATAATTATAGACCCATTACAGTTTTCTGTTGGGCAATCAGCTGATTTGGTTGCTTTAAAATGGCAACCAGCCAGAAATTTTGTTTTAGAAAAAAATCATTTTATCTGAAAATTATCTGATATTATGAAGTGTTTTTTTCTCTCCAAATTTATCCCTTTATTCTCGTAATGAAAGTAGCAGTAATGATAGGATACAGTTTGTCATGTCCAGCAAAACATGAGTAAATCGTAATGTTTATAAATATTCTTCAATAATTGCAGTGATGCAAATTTCAACTGCCATTTGCACAGACACAATACCTACACGTATGGTATGCTTCTAATTCAAGATAAATTTGACAGTATTAAATAATTCGCTGAGCTCTTGCTCAACCATGCATTAATTCCTGCCCATTTTATCACTCCGATTTGACAATACACAGGTTGTCTCCTGTAGCACATTAATGATTTTCTCACGTTTTGGTAGACATGATACACTGTGTCTAAACCATCTGCCAGGGTGAGCTTTTCTGATCGATGATTGTCTGTCGTCCGTCAACATTTTGATTCAAATGACATCTCCTCTGAAACCTCTGAGCCAATGTTGATAAAACTATGCAGGAATGTTCCTTGCATGAAGCTCTACCAAAATTGTTCAAAGAATTCCATTCCATGCAGAACTCTGGTTGCTATGGCAACAAATAGGAAAAACTTTAAAAATCTTCTTCTCTGAAACCACAAGGCCTAGAGCTTAGATATTTGGCATGTAGCATTGTCTATGGACCTCTACCAAGATTGTTCAAATTATGACCCCGGGTCAAAATTGACCCCGCGGTGGGCCCTTAGTTTTTGCATAGGCATATATAGGGAAAACTTTAAAAATTTTCTTCTCTGAAACCACAAGGCCTAGAGCTAAGATATTTGGCATGTAGCATTGTCTAGTAGACCTCTACCAAGATTGTTCAAATTATGACCCCCGGGTCAAAATTGACCCGCCCGGGGTCACTTAGTTTTGCATAGGAATATATAGGAAAAACTAAAAAAATCTTCTTCTCTGAAACCACAAGGCCTAGAGCTTAGATATTTGGCATGTAGCATTGGTTAGTGTACCTCTACCAATATTGTTCAAATTATGAGCCCCGGATCAAAATTGACCCCGCCCCGTGGGTCACTTAGTTTTTGCATCTAGGAATATATAGGAAAAACTTAAAAAATCTTCTTCTCTGAAACCACAAGGCCTAGAGCTTAGATATTTGGCATGTAGCATTGGCTAGTGGACCCTACCAAGATTGTTCAAATTATGAGCCCCGGGTCAAAATTGACCCCGCACTGGGGTCACTTAGTTTTGCATAGGAATATATAGTAAAAACTTTAAAAATCTTCTTCTCTGAAACCACAAGGCCTAGAGCTTAGATATTTGGCATGTAGCATTGCCTAGAAGACCTCTACCAAGATTGTTCAAATTATGCCCCTGGGGTCAAAATTGACCTTGCCCGGGGGGGATCAATTGTTTTACAAAGGCGTATACATATAGGAAAACTTATTTGGTATATAACATTATCTAGTGATCTTCCACCAGGCAAGTGGACTTGTACCAAGGTGAGCGATATAGGGCCATCTTAGCCCTCTTGTTTAGGTACTATTGGAAAACATGGTGTCCTGAATGACATGCAATAAAATTAAGCTGGCTCATCAGTTTTATTGTTATAAAATGAACAGGTCTTTGTGTATTTGCTGTTCTGTGTACTTATTAGTAACCTGTTAGCAAAAATTAGCAAAAAATTCTTTGTCACATTGTTCACCCAGCGTTAATATTTTTGTTGCCCGATCTCAATTTTGGTTGTCCTGGGCTTCAGGCAACAGACTTGCATGGAAGACTGCCATTATCAGCTGTTTCCCTATTCATTTATAACAGTTGTAAAATATCAGAGTCATCTATCATGTCTATTGTCTCAGATTTGTCATTAATTTGCTGTCAATTCAAATTTCATGAAATTTTCATCCCACTAAGCAGTAAGCCTACAAATTTGAAATGTGTTTTTAGAGGAAAGAGAGAAAGATAGAACCACCAGAAGATCAAGGTCAGGATCAAGAGGAAGAGGTAAAAGATCAAGAAGTAGGGACAGAAAGCGCAGGTCAAGGTCACGAGAAAGAGGAGCCGAAAGAGGAGCAGAAAGAGGAGCGGAAAGAGCAGAAAGAGCAAACAGAAAGCACAGATCAAGGAGGTAGTACTAAAAATAATTTGAATTGTTTATATCAGGAAGCTGAAAAGAGAGCATGGAGATTCCATTTTTACTTTTTAGAAGTTTTGGGTTCACAACTGACTATGGATTTCCAACTTAAACATGCTTTTGAAAATATACCAAGCTAATGTTATCATTCATATCAACAATTATTTGTGCATTTAAAAATGATAAACCTTCCTTAATCCTTAACAAAATTAATGTTGATTAACATACAACATACTCTGAGATTTTAGCAGTTCTTGGTATGTGCGTTTATTGATTTTTCATGTTTCAGTCGATCAAGGGAAAGAACTTCAAGAAAGAAGAAAGCTTACAAATACTGGGATGTCCCTCCTCCAGGATTTGAACACATGACCCCAATGCAGTATAAAGCATTACAAGGTTTGTATTATTTATTGCAGACAACAAATACATATAATGATAGCTCTGCCTTCAGTAATTCTTTCCTTCTGAAACGCTAATCTAATAACAATATATCTTGAATAAATAATTTCATTGAAAGAATTTAATAGAATTTTGAAGTTCTGTTTAACTTGCAAAGTTGTTTGGATTCTGTTCGCAGCTGCTGGCCAAATTCCTCAGGCTATGCCAGTTCCCACACCTCAAGTCACAAACACTACTGTACCATTTGCCGGTAGCGCAGTTAGTAGGCAGGCCAGGAGGTTGTATGTTGGAAACATACCATTTGGTGTAACTGAGGTAAGGGAGCATTGTGTTTCATCTTCTACTGTTAGATTTTGTTTCCAGCTGCTGGGCAAGTCCCTCAAGCCCAACCAGTTCCCACCACACAGTTAACAAATACAACTGTACCGTTTGCTGGCAGTGCTGTTAGCAGACAAGCAAGACGATTATATGTTGGAAATATTCCATTTGGTGTTACTGAGGTTAGAATTTCTTTTGTTGAAAAACTGTCAAATCATTGGGTGAAAATGAAAATATTTACTTTATTAATACAGGATAGAGCACCTGTTTGTAATTTTTCAGGTCTTATGAGTGTTAGTATTTCAGTGATACAGAGACAGTTCTAAATGACATTTACATGTATTTTCTCAAAGATATTTTGGCCAAGGATATTGCTTCATCAAGTGTTTCCTTCCAAAAAGATGTTGGCAAGCTGTTAGTAACTCTCTGAGGGCTGATTTCCATTTCATACATGAATAGCAATTGAAGCAAAATACCCTTGATTCCAGCAGCAAGCAAAAAGTATCACCTTGATTGGTCAGGGGTTCCACTGGCTCTTGAAAGTCAGGGGTCACTGACCCTTGGGCATGAAATTTCAAGGCTTATTTTTGTGTTGCCCTTTCAAAGAAAAGGCGATACATAGGGATCGCCTTGTTCATCCATCTGTCCGCCACAGAAACTTAACGGTGGCTATAACTTTGCCATTTCTTAAGATTTCTTCATCAAATTTTCAAATTGTATTGGTTATGACAAAAAGGTCGTGATGCAGTCAAATTTTGTAGGTCAAGGTCATATTTTACATAGTTATGCCCCTTTTTGTACTTAGAGTTGGTGGTTTGGTTATTCTGACAAAGTGTATGAGGGCTGGCGACACAAGTGTTCTACTGAACACCCATCTATTTAAATTATCATGGGCCATGGTCAATAAGTCAACAATCTGCAAAGGAGATGAAACAAATTTGGATTTTTAATTGCGAATCAGTTTCAATACATATTATTATCTAATAAGCAAATACATTGGTAAAGATTTGTATCTTTATTAAAGCTAAGAAAACAATGAAAACAATTTAATCATGACAAGCATTTTAAAAAGCTGACGACAATTCCATGGGACACATGAAATTTTTAGGAAACACAGCTTGACAGCTAATAAATGTTTTGTGCTCTCAACCAATTTGAATGCTAGGTTTTCCAATACTTAATTGCTGCACAGGTAGGCAGTCGTAACACTAGATATTCTGTGCATTGTCTAATTAACTGGATTAAATGATGCTTTAATTTGCGGTGTGTTTGATTCGAAGTGACATTTAAGTTAGCGTGTTTGCCGATAAATTATCGGCTCATTACAGTTATTTTTCAGAACTGTCGACACACTTCATGCCCAATTTTTTGTGTTTTTAATTGTTTAATGTGATGATTGACACAAAGAAGGCGGAAAAATCAATGACGCACAGAAGCGAAAAAAGTTAATAATTCCTTAGGTCAATGTGATGCTCAGGCGGAAAATATACCGAGTCATATTGTGGTCTTTTTGAAAACAACGGGTCAGAACCCGTAGCTATGGGTCAAATGGAACCCCTGATTGATACTCCAAAATTTAGGTTCTACAAAGCAAACTTGCATAGAGATCTAGGTAGAAGACCAGAGGATGGTCCAGTCTTCCACTGCTGTAAAGGATCTTTGTATGTCTTCTTGTATTACAGGCTGCCATGATGGATTTCTTCAATGACCAGATGAAGTTGAGTGGACTGGCACAAGCAGAGGGTAACCCAGTAATTGCTGTACAGATCAACTTGGATAAAAACTTCGCTTTTGTGGAGGTAAGGCCTTACACAGCAGTTAAGTCACCAATCTCAGAATGAATCTCTGTTCTTTGAAAACACAGAAAGCATTCATGGGGTATTTATAGTTCATTTTCTGAAAGATCATATTTTCCAAAAGTAAAAACAAAGAATGCATAAAAGTTTGCAAGTTTTGGGCATTCAGTTAAATGTTAAAAAGTCAGACTGCTGATAATTTTTGTCTCGCACCCCTTCATTCAGTTACATGGAAGCTATAGGTCATAAAAATATGGATTTGTCTTTAAAAGTCATTTTACTCCTTTAAGATGGTCACATTGGTTTATAGTTAAAGGTCCCATTGATTGAAAAATTCACCTGTTAATATATTAAGCCATTCATAATTAAGCGCAATATACACAGCCGAAATTTTCGACAAGAACGGTTTATTGGGACATTAATAGCATATCGACTATTCCAAGAATAAAGAGGCTATCTGCACTTCTATTCGGAAAGTTTCCATGTGGCGTCACTACAGTGTCTGCGAAAGTGGTTAAATTGATTATAGTAAATTCAAAACTATCTTGTAAAAATACTATTACTTACAAGTTATATGACTTTTGAAAGTGAAAGCCTATATGTTTACCATCAACAACAAATGGGGAAACAATACCCACCCATACCTCTGGATTTAATTTAAATCATGACTAAGATTATATGCCCCTTTTAACTTAGAATTTTTGGCCCAGGAAAGTCATTTATAAAAAACCCGGCCCGACTATCAAGATATATAATATGTTTTACTATCAACCGGGGTTTTAATATAAAATTTTTCAGTCTGAACCTCAAGTGAGTATGACGAATGTTCTCTACTAACATCTGGGGGAAACAGTCTAAGCGTTAACTGAGGAACATAGACAATAAGCATAAAGTGTGTTTTGAATTGCCTTTGTAGAATGATCTCGATCCCTATTCAATTTAATTATTTTCTTTAGGAAAAAGTTTAAGACTTTGTAAATTACAAATATCTTGAATCTAATATTCCCAAGTGCAACTTGACTTGAATAGCTTAAAGCATGTGTCTACCATCAATACGAAGATATTAGGTTGAAACCTTGTTACAAAATGCATTTATTACAGAATATTATGATATTATTTAAGACACATTTTTAAGATCCTTTATAAAAAAGCTTAGCATTTTTGGTTCAAAATAATTTAAATAAAATTGTAGACCAAAGGCCCTATATTGAATAAAACATTACTCAACAGAGTATTGACTTACATGGTACAGAACACTCCAGTAAGTCCATAAAGTGTCACTATACCGAATCAACATATCAACACCTGCCAGGTAAATAATTCCCATAACTCTGACATTTTAGTTACAGTTAATTTGCCCAGCATAATACAACAAAGGATTCGATATGACTCTTTTTAAGCCCCCCTGCCGATCTAATGGTACACATTATTACATGTTACACTTCAATTGCATTTGGTAAATTCACAACAATATACATGAATAAACAATATATAAGGTGCAAACTGACCAGTTAAAACTCTAAACCATATTATGTTTTCAAGTTTCAGTCTTAAAACATAAATATACACCTTAGGAAAAATCAGTTCCCAATACAGCAACTCTGTTTTGATTTTTGAAAGATATATATCCCTTTTTGAACTTAGACATTTTTGGTAATGGAAGAATTTTTTAAAGTCATATATATTTATATACTATCTAAATATATTGACTTTAGGTGAAACTCATTAAGTTATATGAGTGTTCAACCATCAAGATCTACACCATTGAGGACCAACAAAATCTGTATAACTCTTTGATTTAATTCTTGATAGATTTGTGAATCCGTTCTTTAAACTATCCACAAGAAAATTTTGTCTAAAAAATCAAGCTCATCATTTTAGTATTGTAATTAGTCGGATTTGCTGTTCAACATTTTCACACAATGGATATTTTGATTTTTAACATATTTATGCCCTTTTTAACTTAGATAAATTTCTGGTACTTTTTTCCAGACTTAAAATGGAAATACTAAAAATTGCATTTTTTGAAATAAACAGACATAGAAGTGGCGTCATTTTTAAATATGCAGCATAGCGGTATTTATACTTTTATCAAATAATTTTATAACATATCACGATTTTGTAAAAGTTACAAAATTATCCTCATCCTACTCTCTGAAGATGAATAAGAGGACATGTATTTCTTTTGAGTACATGTTATCCGCCCGATTCGTACTCGGCCTCCAGTTTGCGATTCTGAAACTCCTAGAGTTTGAAGGCTTTTTATGCAAGTGTTTTACAACTGGGCTGTTACGACAGGTACTTTTCGTTAACAAGTTTCAAATTGCATTTGACCTGAAATAATATCATTTAAAAAGAAAATTATTCAATCAATGCCTGTTCTTAGACAAAAACCCCGGGATTTTACAAACAAGCATGAAATAAGTCAAGTGTGCTGTCATTGACAAATAGAATTTACAAAACAGAAAGGCTCGGGGATTGTTAATTTTTGAATAGGATCTATAGTCAGAAAAAAATTATACAGATTTCCTCTATATTCAATGTGAATGAAACTGTTATACAAATCGTTCTTTTTGGGTTATAACTATGACACTATTTATAAATCACTGATGAATGTTTTGATGGTCACTTTGAATAGTTATACATTATACCTTATTTTTCAGTTCCGGTCAGTGGACGAAACAACACAAGCAATGGCTTTTGATGGTATCAACTTCCAAGGACAGTCCCTGAAGATACGTAGACCAAGAGATTACCAGGTTCTGCCAGGAATGTCAGAAAATCCATCTGTCAATGTACCAGGTATGATTAATGAGATAAATGAAAGAGAATATGCTCCCACTACATTCTATTTAAATGATGCTGTTAATTTCTTACTGAAAAAAGGTTTTTGAAATAAGGAAGTGAAATCATATACAAAACTCCTATTAAATTTGAACTGATTTGGCTTTCAGCAGTTTAAAGAATGATTTATACTTGATTCTATCTACAGATTTTTAGGGGGTTTGTATTATTTAAATTTCAGGTGTTGTGTCAACAGTTGTACAAGACTCTCCAAACAAGATCTTCATTGGAGGATTACCAAACTATCTAAACGAGGATCAGGTATGTATATCATGTCACCTTAGTACAGGTACATTGTGGGTACTTTGTTGTCTCATGATGTTGCAGGCAACAGAAGCCCTGATGAGGTGGAGCTCGGCAGATTTTTTGTTGCAGGTAATTTCAGGTAGTTTGGTGACGCCACCTTGGGGAACGTAGTTAAACCATCGTGATACAGTGCTATTCTTAGAAATGAACTCCTCAGATAACGTTGCGCGAGACCTATTCAAAGTAATGATGATAAAAAAGGCATTAGATTAAATTTTTGATGATTAGCTTTGCCAAATTGGTTGGGATGTTTTTGTTGCAGAATTTCTCTTTTCAGGACAATTTTTGTTTCAGTCCGCCCACATGCCAGCGCTTTCCATTTTTTTCAGGGTTCTTTTTCAGGTCTTCTCTTTCAGCAATTGTTGAATTTTTTTTAACAAATGTTGAATTTTAAATTTTTGTAATTGAATCTGTCTCTACAGTATATATTTCTAAATTGCACTTCTTAAAATGTCTTTTGAATTACAAACGGAAGAAAATTATAAAGTTTTACTGAAGAATAGCACATGTATGGAATTAGAAAGGAATATTTCAAATTCATATCTGTAAGATTGCTCTGTATTGTGTATTTGCTATCTTTGAAAACACTTATTAATCTGTTTTTTGTTTTCTCTCCCCGTTTATTCCCTAGCATAGGGGAAGAGGTTGAGTTATCTCTAATTTGTGCAACAAGAAAGCCAGGCAAGTGCTTACATATAAGTTTACTCAAGCTAAATCATGTAGCCACTTGAACTCCTGTAGATAGGTAAGAATTCTCAGTGGGTGGGGTAATGAACTTCGGCTTATAAGAATGCTTGGGACTGGATCTTTTAAGGTGAAACTCCTTAAACCAAGAAGTTGTGAAAGTATTCACTCATTGGTCAGAGAAAATTGTGCTTGTGGCAGTTGTGTTTCAATGGAGCAAAAATGTTTGAAGTGATGCTAGGGCTTGTAAAGTTTTCAATCTTCAAAATTGATAATTAGATAAGAAGAAAAGTACCTTTGTGGAACTGATCAGGTTGAAGGGGAATGCTCAAGCATTTAATCTGCAAAAAAATCATCCTATGATAATGAATTGTGCACTTTATAAGATAAAATATTTTGCAGAACATAAATGTATCTGTATAGTTTTTTAGCTCGACTTTTCGAAGAAAAGGGGAGCTATCCTACTCGCCCTGGTGTCGGCGTTGGTGTCACACCTTGGTTAAGTTTTTCGTACCACCCACTTTATTTCAAAACTATTAGAGGTATGGCTTTGAAACTTACCATACTTGTTTACCATCATAACCTCCATCTACAGACAAGAGTACATAACTCTGTCAAGGTTTTTGACAGAATTATGGCCCTTTTTTGACTTAGAAAGTGTATTGAGCTTGGTTAAGTTTTTCGTACCACCTCATTTAGTTTCAAAACCATTAGAGGTATTGCTTTGAAACTAAGCATACTTGTTAACCATCATGACCGACATCAACAGACAAGAGTACATAACTCTGTCAAGGTTTTTGACAGAATTATACCCCTTTTTTACTTAGAAAATGCATTGAAAATGGGTAAAATCCACTTCTTGCCTTAACGCTTGTTTACATCATTACCCCCATCTGTAGGCAAGAGAAGGTAACTCTGTCAGGGATTTGTTTTAAAAATTAAGGCCCTATATCGACTTAGAATCTTGGTTAAGTTTTTTGTACCAGTCCACTTTTTGACTAAACTGTTTGAGATATTAATTTGAAAGTTGGAATACTTGTTTACCATTATGATCCCCAAACATTGACAGGAGAAGGTTATTCTGTCAAGGATTTTATTTGAATTATGGCCCTTTTTGACTTAGAAACTCAGTTAAAATTTTCATTCTTGTCCACGGGTTGTCTTAACCATTTGAGATATTACTTTGAAAGATGGAGTACTTGTGTACCATCAAGAGACCTATGTGTAAGGAAGAGAAGATAACTCTGTGAAAATGATGCTCTTGATTTGTTAAAGTCTTGTGTGCCCTTAACTGTCAAAGTTTTGTTTTATTGGCAAGCACTAAAAAAGTTGAGCGCGCTGTCCTACTGACAGCTCTTGTTTTATTCCATCTTGGAAAATAATGTACTTTCATGCTGTGGTCAAAAGTTCTGTTTGATTTAGTTGTGTATTAAAGCACACAAATTTAAACATTTTTGCTTCATGCTCTATATTGTTTTATATGTGCAGGTAAGTGAGATTTTATCAGCTTTTTACAAAACCTCATTAGCAAATAAAATAAGTTAGAAATAGAATACATTGGGTCAGTTTAGAAACATAGTATCCTACATAGTACCCTTGGGTCACAGCTTGGTCTAGCATGTGAAATGATGGTTAAAACAGTATTCTACAAAAAATACAACTACGAAAATTTAATGTTTCAAACAGTGTGTTTGTCATGAGTGATCAAACAATGTAAATCAGCGGAACTGTTAAATAAGCCTAAGCTTTTAACGTCCAGTATGTTGATTTGAGGTTCTATAACATTCTTATCCATTTTGTAGGTGAAAGAGTTGTTGACGTCTTTTGGACCACTGAAGGCTTTCAACTTGGTTAAAGACAGCGCCACAGGATTGTCAAAGGGATATGCTTTCTGTGAATATGTTGAAATGATGGGCGGGCCATCTGTCACTGACCAGGTGAGTTGGACACTCTTTTTGTGAGACAGAAAACTTATATAGGCTGTAGTAAGAAGTTGTACTTGCCTTAAGCCTTGTTGCTGTCCTAGTCTTGTGAATGAGAATAAGCTAGACTGCATGCAAAGTCTCTCCTAATGTTTCATTTCCTCTGACAAATCATAAACCTGAATTATCATGACTGATCTTAAAGTGCATGGCACATTGATATATCAATGCAATTAGTAACCAACTGTGGTGCCATTAAATTTACTCTGGGGAAGAACTCAATGTACTGTTTCTGCTGGATTTGCTAATAGCCAGATTTTATGCCCCCGAAGGGTGGCATATTAAAATCGCATTGTCCGTCAGTCCGTCCGTCCGTCTGTCCGTGCTCACATTCTGGTACTTAGGTGGCTTTACAGACAATAGGTAACAGTACATTTACTTTGACGTCATTCATTCCGTAATGCTGTTATGTGGCTATTTTCTGTTAAGTGGCTAAAAAGAACAATGGGGAGAACAAAAGGCTAGCCACATAAGTATCAGAATGTGAGTACATCCTTCTGTGCGTCCCCACTTACAAATTCGTGTCCGGCCTGTAACTCTGTCATGCATTGAAGGATTTTAAAATAACTTAGCACACATGTCTAGCACATCAAGACGACGGTCTGCATACCCTCCCTACCTCAAAGGTCAAGGTCACACTTGGGGTGAAGGTTATGGAACCTCAATATGCACACATTCGTGTCCGGACGTAACTTTGTCATGCATTGAAGGATTTTAAAAAACTTTGCACAAATGTCTAGCTCATCAAGACGGGCACGTGCAGACATCCTAGCTCAAAGGTCAAGGTCATACTTGGGAGTTTGAAGGTTATGGATTCCTCTATATATGCATATATGCACACATTCGTGTCCGGACTGTAACTTTGTCATGCATTGAAGGATTTTAAAATAACTTGGCACAAATGTCTAGCACATCAAGATGACGTGTCGCGTGCAAGACCCACTTCCCTAGCTCAAAAGTCAAGGTCATACTTAGAGTTTGAAGGTAATGGAATCCTCTATATATGCATATATGCACACATTCGTGTCCGGACTGTAACTTTGTCATGCATTGAAGGATTTTAAAATAACATGGCACAAATGTTTAGCACATCAAGATGACGTGTCGCGTGCAAGACCCACGTCCCTAGCTCAAAGGTCAAGGTCACACTTAGAGTTTGAAGGTAATGGATTCCTCTATATATGCATATATGCACACATTCGTGTCCGGACTGTAACTTTGTCATGCATTGAAGGATTTTAAAATAATTTGGCACAAATGTCTAGCACATCAAGATGATGTGTCGTGTGCAAGACCCACATCCCTACCACAAAGGTCAAGGTCACACTTAGAGTTTATAGGTAATGGAATCCTGTATATATGCATACATTTGTGTCCGGACTATAACTTTATCATGCTTTGAAGGATTTTAAAATAACTTGGCACAAATGTCTAGCACATCAAGCGGATGTGTTGCGTGCAAGACCCAAGTCCCTACCTCAAAGGTCAAGGTCACACTTAGTGTTTAAAGTAATGGAAAACTGTATGCATGGTTACTCTGTCATGCATGGAAGGATTTTAAAATTACATAGCACATTTATTGAGCACATGGAGAGGACACAGACTGTGAGGCACCTCTATCGGGGGCATTCGTCACTTATGAGGGATAGCTCTAGTTGTTATTGGATTACATTTGCCATTTATATAATGCCTTAGAGGTCCCATACTTCATTGTAACATTTGCTCGGTTGTTGTGACAAGAGCATATTTGGTAGTGTGGTCAGATTTGTAATTGAAAGCCACTGTGGCACAGTTGCAGTATTATTTAGGGATCTAACCCAACTCTTACATAGCAGAATAATTAGGCTGTCATTTAAGATTTTAAACTTTATCATTAAATGCTTATTCAGGCATGTGCTGGGTTAAACGGTATGCAGTTAGGGGACAAAAAGCTGATTGTGCAGAGGGCTAGTGTAGGAGCCAAGAATGCCCAGGCAGCACCAGTACAGGTCCAGGTCCCAGGTTTGAATCTCCAACAGGGTTCAGGACCACCCACAGAGGTGTTATGTTTAATGAACATGGTAACGCCAGAAGACTTGGAGGATGAGGACGAATACGAAGGTATCAAAATAAACTCTCCAATATATTCCAGATTCAGCTAAATCAGTTTTAAACTTTTCAGACTTTGTAAATACCCTCTTCGAAATAGTCTTACACAAATTAGATACTATATAAAACAAAGTAGTTGATTCTGCCATAGAGTAAAAGTAGCTCTAAGTTGTATGAATAAACATATGTAAAAGTGGAAATTTAAAGACAAATCAATATTCACTGATTGAGAACTTAAATGAGCATTGATTGTTTAATTTAGATATCTTGGAAGATGTACGGGAAGAATGTGGCAAGTATGGTATGGTGAAGAGTTTAGAAATTCCACGACCAATTAAGGGTATAGATGTACCAGGATGTGGGAAGGTATGTTGTATTTTAATAAGCACTATATGTTAATTTGGACCTTGTAGATTATTTGAAACAAGTTACTCCTTGTAAGGTTTTGTTAAAAATATTCTTTTGGTTGTATGTCAGTTAGAACATGATGAGTTTAGTTCTCTAACGCTCTAATATTAGCATGTAAAAGAAGTTGGCTTTGTTAACTTCATAATGTGTCAGCATTGTCTGGTATTAGCAAATATTTTCCTGTTGTCAAATATTTTCCTATCTCTTTAACGTATGACAAAGAAACACAAAGAATGATCTATACAGCACTGTGCCTGAATGATCTTAGATTGTCACTTAAATGGATTAATAAAACATGTCAATGTCTTCATTATTTCAGATTTTTGTTGAGTTTAATTCCCTGATAGATTGTCAAAAGGCACAGCAAGCTCTGACAGGCCGAAAATTCTCAAACAGAGTGGTCGTCACTTCGTACTACGATCCCGATAAATACCATCGCCGAGAATTTTAAACCAGAAATCTACACAATGTTTTATGTTGTTTACTTTAATATTATGGTCTGGTAAATGTGTTAATGTAAGCTTGTATTTCAAAATGTCAAAGAATAGACGTGAACGAACGCAAAACAAAAGAATCTTACAGTTTTTGTGCACATTTTCCAGGTCAATTTTGTTGAGATGTAATGACTAATGGCTTACAGTATTTTACAGTTTCAGACAATACAAGTCTACTTAGAAATATTAGGTCAAAGACAAATGTGTAGGTCAGTTGATATATTAGAATACAGGAAGTTAACCATACATCTGTCAGTATTTTCTTCATCTTAATATTTTGATGTAACATTTGTTTTAACTGCTAATAGTAAAGGAGCATACATGAATGAAAAGTGTATCAAAGCTTTATGAAATGCTGATTGTTAGTGTTCATGTTAACATGAATGCAGATCTAAATGAGCTATTGTCATACAATATATGCAGGTTTTAGCCAAGTGCAAGGCATTGGGTATCCTTATACTAAGGTTTTTTACTGAAAATGTAGACCAGATATGTTACTTTGTATAGATCAGAAGGTACTTTGTAGAGAGGATGGTGAGACCTTAATGGTGACAAAGTTTGATATAGCAAAAGAGCTAAATGAATGAATCTTTTGATCAGTAAATTCTGTTGTGTTTCTGTTATGTTTCATAACATTGAACAAGTGTTTAATTGATTTATTTAAAGCTCATCAAAAGTATTTGAGATATCCGTGACATTTAATTCATTCTCATTGGATTCTGCATTCAGCATATTATTTAAACGTTAATAACTTCATTGGCATTTTAAAGTTAAGAAAAGAAAGCTGATGGTAGATACCATTTTTGATGGTGTAACATTATTTCAGGATCATTTATTTGCTTGGACTAAAATGCTTATATCAGTGTTTTGAAAAAAGGCAAGACCAGTTGAATTGTTAGTTGCTGCCTTAGTAGTATATGTTCATTCACAGCTGTTGACATTTAAACTTTAAAAGGTTTATATGGAAGTTTCATGTGTAGTTATAACATCTGCAAGCTACTGTGAAAATTATCTTCGGTTTCGTTCAGTTGAAGTGGACTTTCATAAAATGTTAAGGGCACAACACACTAGGACACAGAGCACTGTATCACAGAAGAAAAATAAACATTTTCTCATTTTATTTTATTGTTTTTATTTTAGACCTTCATTTTTATGCCACCGAAGGTTGGCATATTAAAATTGCACTGTCCATTCATCTGTGCATCCGCCCCCTTACATTTTTCCGTGTCAGGGCTGTAACTTTGTCATGCATTTAAGGATTTTAAAATAACTTGGCACAAGTGTTCAGCACATCAAGAGGATGTGTCGCGTGCAAGACCCACATCCCTCCCTCAAAGGTCAAGGTCACACTAGAGTTTGAAGGTAACGGAATCCTGTATATATGCACACATTTGTGTCCAGGCTGTAACTTTGTCATGCATTGACTGATTTTAAAATAACTTTGCACAAATGTTCAACACATCAAGCTGATGTGTTGTGTCACATGCAAGAACCACATCAAAGGTCAAGGTCACACTTAAACAGGAGTTTAAAAGTAATGGAATACTGTATGCATGGTAACTCTGTCATGCATGGAAGGATTTTAAAATTACATGGCACAATTGTGGAGCACATTGAGAGGACAGACTGAGACACCTCGTTCGGGGGCATTCGTCACTTGTGAGGGACAGCTCTTGTTTTTACTTCAAGCCCTCCATGTGAAAACAGCATGTGTTGAACACTTTCTGGTAAGCAAGTGCACACATTTAATATATAGATTGTATCTGTCTAATCCAGTACAAATTCAGATCCTCTGATGCAGCATTGTTGCAAACATATACATAAGCTACGGTTCCAAGACTGTTTGCAAACTCTAAAAGCGGTATGCAACATGCCATTCAGTTTGAAATGAACTAGTACATTGTATTAGTCTGCTCATGCGTTTTCAGTGGTGTTTGGCTTTGCACATTTAAATCTGTAGATTAATCTAACCCAAATGCTTTCTCAGCAGTAATGGCTTTACCTAGGATCTTCAAAAGTGACGGTGGAGGCCTGGATGATCAGCAGATGGCCCCTGTTTTTGAGGTGAAGGTCACAGTGACTTTAAACGGTAAAACTTCCGACTAGTAGCTTGAACATGCTTAGGATCATCAAACATGGTTGGGGATCATTTTTGCTTCTGAGGTCCAAGGTCATAATGATACTTAACTGTAAACGGTTTCTGATTAATAATTTGACAGGACTTTGGACTGATCAGAGAGATTAATCATGACCGGTAGATCACCTGTATCATATATTCTGAGATCATGTTCACTCTAACATTCTAGTAAAAGTAAGATAGTTGATCAGCCTGTATATCTAAGTCTGATTTCAGTTCAGGCATGTTGTCTAACAAAAGTTGGAACTATGAGCTAAGTTTTCTCAGATTGTATTCATTGAGAAGCACTTGTGAGGACTTTCTTTAACTGAAAGTTAAGTTTATTTCTGAGCAGCACCAGAAAGATTCATGTCCAGTGACTCTTCAAAGCTGTTCGTAACAACCAGAACACTGCCAGCCATGGTCCCTACATATAGAACAATGTTTTTCAAATTAAATAAAATCTGATTTTCACATGCACCGCAAACAAGGAAACAGCAGGTTCGGAATTAGATTTAAAAGGCAAGAAATGAATGGGAACCTGTCTTCTGGACTAACACTCAATATAACAACTAAGTTAATTGTAGTTATTTCTACGATGATTAAAATGAGCTATTTATAATTGGAATACGTGGTGAACACAACAAACACATGTACTATAAAGTTTCATATACCTAAATATTCCATGCACTATGTAGTTATCTGGTAACGATGATTTAATGATTAACTGACGTTTAACAGTATCATAGATAACAAAATCTGTAACAGAACAAAGTGATCTTGTAACCATTGTACGTCGTTTTGTAACCATTGTACGACATTATTTAGAACAAAGTGGTTGTGTAACAATTGTACGAAGTTGTGTACCCATTGTACGATTATTTGTAACTATTGTACGACATTATTTAGGACAAAGTGGTTGTATGACGTTATTTAGAACCAAGGCATACGTATAAACTAAAGTGGCAAAACGAAGAACAATTACATCACGGCATGGACGAAACACGTCACGGCAACAACCATCATCCTTAAAGTTGTTTAAAGACATAAAATAATTAATATTTAATCAAATTATTTGGACTTCACTAAGGTCATCACCATGATAACAGATAGTGAATGCTTTTAATATCCGGCACCCAACCGCGCCACAGTTCTCTTATATCAGATTCTTTAAATATTGTCCTAAATTGGTGGACCCAATAAGCACAATTACAAACAAAATTGTCCTAAATGCCTGGGCACAATCTTTCACCCTGAAATACTAACAGTCAGTAGCTGAGGGGAAATTTAAGCACATTTCTTTCAAGCAACGTAAATGTTACTCCATGTTACGGGTCGAAAACCAGCGATCTCTGCTTTGAATGGTTCAATGGCCAAATTTTTTTACAGATGAGGAAAGGGCACATGTCTGTCACTCCATTATATGTTACCTAGTGTTGTAATAACAACTACTAGTTTTTCTTGGAAGTTTTTGTTTCAATTCATAAGGCAACATGAAACTCCAAACAGCTTCAAACATCTGACTTTCTTGTATTTAAAATTTTTAATGTTAATTTTCATAAGAGTTACGGTCATTCGAATTAAGTAAGGTGAGGGTGGTTCCGTTTCGTTATTTTATAGAAAAAATGACAAATAATTCTCTGTTTACAACACGTTTGATATCTGATGTATTTTAAATATATAAAAAGCCCACCTGAGTGATTTACCCTGTAATCGCCGGCGTCCTTCCATCTGCATTTGAACTTTAACTAGATCTGTAGGACTGGCCCCGCAAACTGACCAAGAGCTCCGCATGTACCACTTACTATTACCGACTTCCTGAATCAGAACTTCGAGACATATTTCATACAAAAATATCACATTTGTACATACACTTTGTTAAGAAACATAAATCCATTAAGAAATTTTGTTACAGGGCGGTCAAAGAAGTATATTTACACACACAAAAAAGAATCACGATCACAGAAACATTATTTTGCATGTGCTTTTTTTTAGATCTAACGTTTCAATAGAAACGTACTTCTAAGAACACAATCATGACACGGAAACTGAAGAAAAAGTTTGCTTACTACTCACTATCGGTTCACGATAACAAAGAGTGGTACAATCTGTGTTGCTATCAACAATATTAAGTTTCCGCACAAAGATCCACACTGTTCATTGTACAAATAGTAATATACAAAATTAAGTGTAGGAAAAGTTGTTGTTTAAAAGCAATGTTATTAAAGATATATAGTTAGAATCTTTATAACTACGTTATTCACGTGACATATCTATATACTGTTTAAGTAAACACACGCGGTAATATGATGCAATCCCGCCACATTCAATACTTTCAGTTTTCAAGGGATTTTCAAATTCAAAATACCCACACTTAGAATGTCTGGAAGAAATAATTATCAGACTGATTCGTTGGTAAGAACCATAACTTGTTACACATACCACACGTTACTTTTTAAGAAAGCAAATACATCTACTTGATATAGGATGTAGCCATTGGAACAAACTACCAACATTTGTTAGGAATCATACTAAGCTTGCAGATTTTAAAGGTTCTCTTAGAAAACATTTGCTACAAAATGTATTAGATATCTAATACCTATTTTAATTCAAATTTTCTGATAAGTTTTTATTTCATGATCATGTCCACTGTGATCTCTTTGTTTTTAATGTCACGTAAATTTTATCTTCATAATGTGTTCAGACATCATGTCTCTCTATGTCTAGTCACTTTGTTTTTTGAGGACAACAGTGGAAAGACGGAAAACTTTGAATCTCTTTTTTTGTGTTATCCTCGGTGTATAATGTGTTTAGCATGCTTCTTTATGTATCATCTTCTCATTGATCAACATTGTCATTATAATCATCATCGTTATCTTTATTTTGGGTCACTTTTATAATATAGTGTGTTTACTGTGCTATACATGTATGGAATGTTGTTTTATAACCATGTTAATATACATTTTATTTATCGATCTACCTACTCCACCCACCTACCTTACCTACCTACCCATTTCCGAGGCTTTAACTTTAACATTCGAAACTCATGTTCGGATATCACGCTAATTCACCGCTAATATAAATAGTTGAATCGCTAAACCTATCACCAGGACTGTTTGGTTTAGTTTTTATGTTTAACGCCCGTTCCAACCCTGGTCATTTTATCAAGCGGACAGTTTACCTAAGAAGCGTTGGGTAAAACCAGTACTAGACTCCGATCCTCCGTAAGAAACTGCAAACTTTCTCACATGAAGAGACGTGCTCGGTAGCAGGGCGCGAACCCATCGCCCTCAATTTATGAGAGGTTACAGTGATCTCAAGTCAGCGACTCTAATCACTCGACCACGGAGGCGGTTTATGGTACAAGGTATCGCTTATTGCTACGTTTAATAGAAAATGCAATAAGCTCATTTTTACAAGAATTTTTTACTCGTATATGTTCATTATTCCAATGAATATCGACTAATTGTGACTACATTTTGCGCAGAGGTAAACCCAGAAGTAGTCTCGAGTATATCAGTGCTATACACCGGGCACGTAAAAGAACCAAGGGGTCTATTCGTGAAGAGCTAGGTTCTGATACATCTGCATCTGTCTCTTCAACCTGCGGCTGTCAGGAGTCTTGGCAGAAACCCTAGGGTCGGCCGGGACTGTAAACAATAAAAAAAGTCAAGTACAAGGCAGAATAAGAGAAGATACTGATGGAACTGAGGGTCAAGATCACGGAAAGGGTAAAACAGATGGGCTGCTATTAGTATTGGGAATTGCTTGAAGACGAATGATGGCAAAGATGTTAGTAATAGTTTTAACAGTGATAATAAATTTTATAGTGCAGTAACAGAGGAAAGCAAAAAGGTGCTAGGGACGCCCGTGACAGTATGATGGTTTGAAGACAGAAGACAGCTTGAACTGAAATGTTGCAATTAATGTTTCACGTATCATTGGGTATAAATCTCTGTATCTAATCGTATCCTTATTCATGCAATCAAGTCATTTATCAAACAAACAAAACATTAAAGTTGCCTTGAACTGTGACCATTACACCTGAACAAACAGGACTGATATGGCAGTTTTGCCTCATATGAAGCTGACGTTAATATTTAACCGTTACTTGAGCTTACATCTGTCAACAAGTAAAATATAAGCACATTGTAGTTTGGCAATGTAGCAAACAGAGTAGATCTTCAGAATTCGCGAAGCCCCGATGAATCGATCCAACAATGATCTATTTAATGATACTTTTTCAAATTAGAAGGAACTGTAAAACTTGCAATTAAATCTACTACATGGATAAAAAGCTGCAGACAACCGAAAAAGATACTTCAAATTTTGAAACTTTCAAGTACCCTCACTAGGCCGATTGTTAAGACAAAAACATTTGTTTGCTCATGACGCCAGTATTATTGGTATATTGGCCATAAAATGTAGTTAAATATAATGAAGACTTAAACTGAGCAATTTGTGATGGAACGTTAATGTGCATAACAAAATTGCATTTTTAAAGAACATTGTAAACAAGTCAATCTTCATATGTTTCTTGTATTAAGAAATTTTATTCCGATATGAATATGCGGAAGCGGGTAAAAGTTCGGCTTTCACAGTTTATCACTTATCAACGTTTTCGCTTAAATTTACAAAATGCAAGAAAAAAATTATGAAAACCTTTCTTTCAATAAAATCCATTGGCTTTTGTTGACGTAAAACCAGAGAATTACGTTTAAAATTATTTATATGGATAAAACATATTTCGGTTCAAATTAATTTAATTCTTTTTAACCTACCACATACACTTCACAAGACGCACTGCTTTTGGAGGATCTATTAAATTTGATAAAATTTTGAGTTGAAAATCTCGTCTTGAAACCATGCATATCTTTCACCAAGAAAATTTCGACGTTTTACCATGTACTAGTAGAAAGTTGCCATTTTTTCGGCTGTCTTTCATATTTCACAAACTGCGCGAGAAACTCATCATATAGTTGGCCAAGGAATGAGTTACTTTAACCTATAGGTTTCCCAATAAACACTAATTTCTCCTTTGATCGTCAGCGATATTTAAAGCCCCCATAATCACTATATAGAATAGTGAATAACCAGCAAATTTCAACATGACAATGTTTTAGTCTTTGAAAGAAATGTCAAACTTGTTTCAATTGCCCTCGCGAAACGTTAATTTTCCGTTGTTCACTCGTCTGCACTAAAACTGTCTGCATTGTCGGATACTAAATGACCTTATTTATAGAAACAATCTGGATTCTTAAAGCTGCTCGCTCTCAGTTACCGTTGAAAAAAATAATTTTCAAAAAAATTGACATTCGTATTCATAAATATAAAACTAAAGGCTAGAATAAGAAATAAGCAAAAATCTAGGTAGGAATGCAGAAATCGATTGAAAAGGTCGGTTACACGGCACCGCTACACTATAGTTTCTATTGAAACTTCAAAAGGTTTGCAACGCTTTTGAATTGGTAGCGTATTTTTCGAAATTTAGAGATGTACGTGACATGAATACTGGAGCCTTTTTTATACCACTAAATGTTCTAAAATACGTTATTTACATACAATTTGAAGAAATTATTATTTTTACCAAAATCTGAGAGCGAGCAGCTTTAAAATTTATTAATTAATAGATTTTAGGACATACACGTGTATACTATTTTGCGACATTTCAAAGGCAACTGGCAGAGTCTGGCACTTTTAAACTTAAATCCTATGACGATACTTCAATATCTTGAACTACATCTTCCTTAAATGATTTAGAAGGTATTATCAACTATACCTTGACAATCATCAATGACTGGTCGAAGAAATGGATTGTTGATTTTAACCCTAACAAACTTTGGGAAGTACTTTTTACGTTACAACGAGATGTTTCAAAAGCCAGTTTGATCTTTAGTAATTTACCAATTAGGTTTGTCATTTAGATTTCAAGTCAGTTCTTGTTGTATTAGTGGCATTGCTATATCAAGTTAAACCAATGAGAAGATCATCTCATTTGTAGTACGACTCATTCAAACAATAAATTAAAGTATCTTAAAGTAGAACGTACAACAGTGTAATGGTAAGTGACATGAACATATATTTAAGATAGCATCCTCTGCAAGTAAAGTACTAGGTTTTATGAGAAAATAAAAAAATTCTTTGATCTACACTGATAAGCTCTTTATCAAATTTACTTAATTATAATTTCTCAGACAAGTGTTAGACTATGATATGCTTCTATTGTGTGGGACCTTCTGATTCTGTGAAGGATATTTTAGAAAAAAAAAGCTTCAAGAATAGTTACAGGTCTTACCCGTTCTGTGTCATTGCAAAATTTGTATCAAGATATAAGTTAGCTTTCTCTTTCTAAAAGAATAAAGTACCAAAAAATATTAATTATGTTCAGAATACATCACGGAGAAGGAAGCGCCATACTATCTGACTGAAATGGTTCCAAATTAACTTAATTGGCACTACAACACCTTACAATTTAAGCAAAGCTGACAATTATTCTAGTTTATTAGATTGCTTCATAATTATTCTCCCTGCGGAGTTACTACTTACGTATAGTGGCGGCTCGCCGGTATTACGATAGGATTTTACTATAAAAAACAACCTAAAACTGCAAACATCTCCAAAAGCTCAAACCACGTGGCTTCCGACAAACGGCGGTACTTTTCTGTGATATGCATATAATTATTATCTTCCGTAATCACTCGTTAGTTGACATTACAGCGCAGTAATTTCTAAAACCAGACTCCGCGAATAATGGTTCCAGTAATCGATGAGCTATTCTGGAATCTTTTGAAACTGATTGTACCGTTTTTCTGTTATGGTGGTCAAATCGTATGCTACTTCAAAAATCTGTTTGATCTGGTCTATCATGCACTTCTTTTCCCATAGCGCAGTTTTATAGTTGTTATCAGCATATTTCACAGTTAAATTATCTACGGTGTTACAAATGATCAGTGGTCTAGTGGTTAACGCGCTGGACTTGTAATCAAGGGATAGCAGGTTCGAACCCCCGATTCTCCACTAACATAACTAACGTTCTTTCGGATGAGACCTAAAACCGCGGTCCGATGTATCGGTGCTGTACACCGGGTATGTTAAAGAACCAGGGAGTGTCTCTGGAACGGGACGTATTCTGTATCCTGCACTATCCCCCGAAACCTAAAATAACTAAACTCTTCTGGGGCGTTGGTCATATGGATTATCTGGAACCAACGATAAAACTATAAAAAACATACATACAAATGTAGCATGTTAACATTGAATAGATAACAAAACGAATATTTTTATGCCACTGTTATACCACAAATTTGTAAATATTCCTTTAAAGGAAGACACGAATCTAAGTTGAGAGAACTTGTGGGTATTGTAATGTTTTATTGATGCAATTTTGTAAAAATTGGCAAAACAGTATGTTTAAACTAAACTATACTTAAACTCTGCCTATTTTTATATAGTTAAACATCTTATCCAAATAACTTGAAAACCGGTTTGAAAAGTCGTTCGTTTGATCATGGCGTAATATTATTGATGTATTTCCCAATTTATTTCGCAATATGTAATTAACATAGTTTTTATATGTTTACACTGTCAATGTAGGGGACATATGGAAAAAAAATTGTTTTCACAAACCAATTTCACAACATCATAAACAGTGATTATCTTATCGTTGCAAATAGTTTTCATCTACAATAAACATGTGCGGCTAAGGTTTTACTAATCTATGATAAATGAAAGGAAGGCATACCAAAAACAAAACAAAAAAACCATACAACACACGTTACATCTATATCATCTAAAACTTACGTCAATATGTAGAAACATTCCTATTAAAACAGCAGTTGATGTAAATTAAAAAGAACAAGAAAGGAAACTGCAGAAAGAAGAAAGTGTTTAGAAATAAGGTCACAATTTAAGATACTATCCGAAAAAGCCTAGCAGTTGAATTTGTCGATATCTAAAATTATAGATGGCATTTGTCTTCGTTCATTAAAGAAACTTCACATGGACTGGAAGAAGTAAATAGCGATCAATACTTAAGAAATATAAAAGGAATTCATGTAGTCTGGTAAGAAAGAAATTTACGTAGCCCAAGAATGACTTTAGAATATAATCAGACCTTCTCGCTTAACATAGAACGAAGAGTGAAACCATGCACAAAGTCATACCTAAAATACGAAGGAACCGGAAGAAGCAATCATCGTGCGTTGTGAAAGAATCATAACATATTTAATCGTTTCTGAATGGTTTGAAAGAAAATTATTAAAATATAGAACATTTTTATGGTTTGTCCCTTTCAAAAATATACTAGTACAATGTAAGTTGAATGGACAATTAGGCGTTTCTGTCGCTTATATTATTTCCTGTCTTTGTATCCCCTATGCTAGGATGTTCAACTCATTTTCGAAGGCAACTTATATTATAATGCATTGTCTGTGTCCTTTTTACATCGAACCAGTTGGACAAGCTAGTATATTTTATTATTTAAATACATGTATATGCGATAAAGTAAAGAGTTTGCTTTTCTTTCCTGTTTGTCCATATTACTTGATTACTTCTAAATCTTTGTGATATTCAGAAAATGCAAGATTAATTATTTATATCTAGTATAATTGTACAAGCTTATATATTTTGTGAAGGCTGTTACTGTTGTAAACTGATCATGAATTAATTGCCGCCAGATACGGCTTTGCTTTATAATGCTTACGTTTATGTTTAGTGTCTACGTGACGAGAAAAAAATTGATGCACCAGACAAATGCCACTTATGTTGACAAGTGTATATGGACATATAAAGCCATGCCGACCTGACAACAGTGTAAACATCGAATGATTTGTTAAAGGATAATTAAGCAAGTCGTTATCTCTCGTGACTCTTTGCTATATAAAATACTTGAGCATGACCAAAGTATTAGTTATTCCGTCCAGGTAGTTGAGACAGATATGGGTTTGAAGATTTTCTTAGCAGTAGCCGTGTCTGTAGTCTGTAAGTTTAGATCTTTATTTTATTTGAACTCTTTAGTACTTTTTAAAAGCTACTTAGTAAAGTTTCGCATAGTTTACTTATTTTCACAATGCATATTCATTTACAGTAGTATTTTGTGAATGCAATTGTCTTTAGATCGATTAAGAAAAAATGTAGTTTTATCTCCGTTTTATTTATTTATTGCTTGTTAAAAACAGCAAAATAGAATGATTATTAGCTAATAAATTCATTCATCCATTTCATTTTCGAAAATGGCATCATTTGCAGTTAAGTTAGAAATTTAAAAATGCATATTTAAGTCATTTGAGTGTGTTAAGTTCGGATTTTAATAAACAAGATACTTTTGACAGAGACAACAATTTAACAATTAAGAACTCTCACTTAATTAGCACATATTTCTGAGCTTAAAATTTTCAAATATGCAAAAATATTTTACCATGATGACGAAAATTTATCAATACTGTCTAATTCTTCATTAAGTTAAGCTCTTTCAAGCCTCTGGTTATCAATATCCAGAATGCAGTTGCAAGAATACAATGAAAGTTTCGGAAGCTTTTACAGTGACTAATGTTTGCTTTATGTCGTCAAAAAGGTTGTAAAAATGCGATATGTGGAGATAGAATGTATGATTGGGAGTATTCAACTATTGTTTTACAATACAAGTGGATACAAATTTCAAAATACATCGTAATTGTCTTGTATTCTATAAAAAAATCGCCTAATGTTTGATAAGAACACACTCAAACAGTCTGGAACTTTTTAGATTTCTTTATAATAACTATTTAATCTCATTAAGAAATGCGCTACTGTATAGTTAGTTATCCGCCGTCATAAAAAATGATCGTCTGATGAAAATTGGATTTTATGCTGCTTTTTACGACACGCTATTTCCATTCTAACAACCGTGCAAAATGTTAATGAAATTGTCACATGCTAAACGATTGTCATTTAGATTCTCAGTATTAATTAAATCGATGGAGACATTCGCCGCATGGATAGATAAAGCCTAAAAAAGGAGAACTAAGTGCTACTTTTATATCTCTGGTGATTAAAAAAGGACAAAGTACCTCTTTGTTCAATGTAATAATAAGGAAACGGGAATGGAAAAGAACAGTACTACAACTGAAAACATTTTGAAAGCGTTGAAAATTTACTGACAGCAATGTATTAACTGTGAAAACTTTGTTAAAAGGTTGTGTATTTAAAAAATAATCTGAAATTTACTTCCAAAGCTGTTGTGTAGATATAATCTGTTAACATTTACCAAGGGATATAACATTGTGTACTTAGGGTAGCGCTGCATGTCCCTTAGTGGCAGGGGTGCATGATTTTTCTTTTAATATCAAATGTGTTTCACTTGGTTGGGATGCCATACTATTGTGCGGCAGAATCAGTGGAAATAAAGGAACTAAAACATAGTTCACACCGCTACCAACACGATCTTATGGTAAAAGGGTTTGTTTACACAAATATTTCAAAGAAATTTAAAAATTCAGATATTGACTCCAAGACTTCTCTCATTTTTTTTACAGATATATTTCAAAGTATGTATTTGATACAGTTAAACGAAATAACAGTTTGTTGATAGCGGTGTAAACTATGTCTTAGTTCCTTTATTTCCACTGATTCTATCACACTGTCTTTGTCCGTGGACAAGCATGACGGTATTTCAAAATGTATCCGTTTTTCGTTATAATTCACTAATTTCTATTTTTCTTTACATGAACTACTATTGTAAGTATACTACATTATTATGGCATCCCAAACAAGTGAAACAGATTTGATATTAAAGGAAAACGTGAAAACTGAAGAAAAAAAATGCACCCCATCCACGAAGGGAAATGCAGCGAATGCAAAATAAAATAAAATTTATTCAATATTAAAAAAAGTGAAAAGTATACAAGACGAATGAACATATAAGTCATGTGACAATGAATTGTGCTGTTACGGATGCAGAAATGAGTGTCTATATACAGAGCCACAGCGAGTACATGTAGGTCAAGTTTTGTGTATACATTGTATTTTAGCTCTCTATAAAGCAGATCTGAATTCTGCGCAATTAGTTTTTAAAACCTTTGTTAAATTGTTAATATAGGTTCAGATTCTTTCAAAATCTAGGGTCTTTTTCCGCTGAATAAATATGATATTAAGCTTGCACACGCAATGAAGTGTGGTGCATTTTTGAACTTTTTTCACCGCACATCTGATTGTAAGCATACGTGGATGATTTCAAGTTTATACCAAGCTTTGTATGTTTGGCACAGGAGCTAGCACCCAATTCCAAAAACTGATTATAAACGTCTGATACATATTTTCTAAATTTTGGCGAATCTAAATAGAATATTCATTTTTACTATTAGAATGTTTCACAGATAAAAATGTTTGTTTTTTTAACTTGAAAATTAACTTCGTTTTGTCTCTCATAGCGAACTGAGAAGTCTGCTTTTCCTAAATGAGTGCTAATAAATTTCGGGTCAGGAATTTACTGTGATGTATTAAACATATTCTAATAATAGCCCGGATTCAGTTGAAAAAGTGTTATTGTTAACATCTCGAACATAAATCTATTTTCAAAATTCAGTAGTCTTTTAACAGTATAAAAATCACATTTATACACATTCAGACGAAACATGTCACCTAAAGACAGCAAAGGTGATCTATAAAAGAATGGCGATAAATCAGTTAGAGAATAAAAAGGAATCGAATATCAGTGCGTTCCATGTGAACGCCTACTCATTGGACTTCACTGCCAGAATTCATTAAACATTATATTATTTATTCTATCAAACATTCTATTAAGACACACCTGTTCGACAACTATTCTACTCCTAAAGACATTTCCATTTTTTATGATTAATATACAAGTAATATTAATTTGACTAATTATACTAGCTTACAGCTTTTACAGATTTAAATTAACACTACTGGAAATACTTAATATCTTTTTTTCTTCCTTAATGTGCTACTGTTGTTCTTCGGAGCTATTATCCCCTATCTGATTTGTTTTTGTATTTTACCTTAATTTCTTTGTACCGTTGTATCACCTGATCAAAATTATTTTACTTTGTGTTCCTCTTTTTTATATAAATTTTATTGTTATAAATCACAGAGGAAATTCAAATTGTAAACGGTTAACATAGAAGAGTAGGTTAAAATACAGAGAATGAAGGGAGTACGCTTTAATGGCGCCATGCACTGTTATAGCAAATAACAAAAACATTACCTTTAAAAAGAATGATTCTATTATTTCTATTATTGTTTATGCATTTCAGTGAATATCAATGTAGAAATGGTTGCATCAGATGTAAATGAAACGAGCACTACAGCTACCAGCTCGAAATCTGCCGGTAAGTCATTTATTAGCTAGTATATTTAGTTATAAATCTAAATGCATCAATGTTTGCGACAACCACCATCATTCCAATCTCATATAGCATTAGAAACTTGATTGTCGACTTCAAAGCAAAAGCCAGCTTCATGCAAACAACTTTAATAACATCTTCAAAAACGAGTACAATATAACACAACGCAATAGGGGGTACCAGTGGCCACTCATTTACTTTTTAGGCCTGTTAGGTCTGTACTATTATTGTAATATGCAGTTTTGTTACGTCAGCCGTAAGCAAGACTTGAGCCTATGAGGCAATGACTCTGCGGAAACAAGACATTACGTCTGTTAAAATGTGACATTAACATATCTTTTTTATAGTTTATTTATATTATCATGCTTTCACACTTTCATAGTAGGGGATATAACAAAAAGTCAGATTAATTAACATAAAGGAAGTAACGTCCTATAAAAAATTCTTTAACATTGCAAATGATTTTCGTGTTGGGCCATTGAGTACGCATTATTTTTTCTTAGTTTTATTTGGGCTTACGAGACATGCTACACACATTATGATCTATAGCATTTAGAATGCGATTTCTGTATGAAAAAAGCAGCATAAATTAAAAATTGCAAGTGATAAACTAAGTTAAAAGAACAAGAAATAGGTAAAAGGTTTAAAGTTCAAGTTTTGCATTAATGATGCAGAACATAAAACTGAGCCCAATTTGAATAACATTGAAACATCGTTGCATCAAAACAATGAAAGATTGCCCCAATACCTTCAAGTTTCAATTAAATTTTCCGGCAAATATCGCTAATAGTAGCGTAGTTACATGTGTTGTAGGTGTAAAACCTTCATCACCATTTTGTCATAACATTTGGGTAGCTAGCTCTGTAGCATCCTTGCATTGACATTTTTCACGAAGTAGGAAACGCCTCCGGTCCATTACACACAGGAACCAGTGTTACTTAAAATGAAAAAAAGAAGCTTTTGACTGCTTTTTTCATGAACCAATGGCTGGTAGTCACCAAACTTGCTCTGTAGCAGCCTTCCATAGATCCTTGTCTAAGTATAGGAAATGGTTCTGATTTATTGCAACTCGTTGACTGAACGCGCAACGGTCGGTTGTAACTCTATATAGAAAATTAGATCATTTACAGCTAATAGTATAGAATCCTCACAGTAATATAAATAAGGGTATAAAGTTGTGCACCCGGGAATTCGTTTGTTAGTAAAGGTGGATTTACTACCCTCGAATAAGTGAAAATGGATATTTTTGAACTTGTGTCTCGCCATTTCAACCAAAGTTATAAAATCTTTTAATGCACTGTATTTCCAATCAGGATTTGAAGTGCACATATACAGACAATGTTAGGTAAGTGGGTACATTTGTGTCCAATGGATACATTTCTAATTTTATTTCAGGACAGGCTGGTGTGAATACGAATGTCAAGGATGCTACTAATGCCAGTTTGGGACAGGCTCGTAAGTAGGCACTAATAATTAGTCACATATTTAAATCGATTATATTGACGACAACCATCGTATTAAAACAGAAGATCTTACAACAATAGAGTCAAAAAGGACCTTCCGTTTACTATCGGATTAACAATTCAGACTATATCACCAGCCCTGGACGCATTATTTCAATTAATTATTTAACAATAGGGTCAACATAAAGTATGTAATATCTTTACAGTATAAAAAAGAAATAAATTGAGAAAGATGCGATTATAGAAATGAAAACATTTTTCATGTACTTAGGTGAAACTTACTGTCTATGTTTGATTGAAACAAAATTCTAGTCACCTACAGGGAAACAGCATTGCTATTAATTATCGATACTTTATTTACTTTCTGTCAGCAGCAGGAGATCAAGTGTCAGCATCCATACCACCAAAACCAACAACACCAAAGGTATCATGTTTTTTTTTTTACCAATCGTTTTGTATTTCAATTAATGACTTATTACTTAATTACTTCATTCTTTTAGAGCAACATGTAGGAAAGAATAAAGAAACTGAAACAAAATGTAGAACAAGTGGCGAAGATTTTATCTTTTTGAAGAGGCTATGTTTGTCACCCTAAGTGATAAAAATTACACGCAAGCAATCACGGTAATTCCGGGGATGTTATATTAAATAACAAAATGCACTTGCCATTGTCGTGAATTTTCATCAAATACTAATGACTGAAAATAGAATGCGCCACATCTGTTTGGGAATTTGAAAAGACAAGTTGAAAGATGAATTGGGAAGAATATCTTCCTAATAGCCAGAATTCGAGCTCGGTTGTGAGTTTTAATCTAGCATGTGGTAAAACCGATTGTTTCCCTTTACACCTAAAAGTCATTTATTAGCTACACTGTGTTGAACGCGACATTGATAACGTTTTTGCTTTCGACTATTGATTGGAAGTTTGGAACTCTTCAACCGCCAATGAAATGACGAGTAGAATGTATAACATTTTTTGAAATAAGAAATTTACGCTGTATGCGGAGTGCATAGAATGACCGAACACAACCGAAAAAGACTTAAAAAGGACAAAAAGACAGTTTATTCAGACCGAAAACAATTTTTTCTAAAAGATAATGCATAATTTATAATTTAAGTCTTAAAAAAATGAAGGAATTTGTAAATAGTGAATAATCAATCACTACTAGCGATTATAGGAATAACTGTTTTGTAATTTTGATATTTGCGACTGTATATACGGTTTTTAATGGTTGCAAATATTTTTAACGGCGACGGCGTTAGCCGGAGCTGTTAAAACTGTTTGCGACCATTAAAACCGTATATACGGTCGCAAATATCAAAATCACTAAATAGTTATCCCTTTTCTAACGCACAATGTGTCTAAATGCGATAATTAAAATGCCGTTTGAAGCTTGCGACTATATATACGTTATTTAATAGTCGCAAATTTAAACGACGTCACCAATCAGAAACGACGTCACATCGGTATTGCGTTAGAAAAAATATTCTAACGCAGTTCCGATGCAACGCCGTTTCTGATTGGTGACGTCGTTTAAATTTGCGACTATTAAATAACGTATATATAGTCGCAAACTTCAAACGGCGTTTTAATTATCGCATTTAGACACATTGTGCGTTAGAAAAGGGATAACTATTTTGTGATTTTGATATTTGCGACCGTAAATACGGTTTTAATGGTCGCAAACATTTTTACAGCTCCGGCTAACGCCGTCGCCGTTAAAAATATTTGCGACCATTAAAAACCGTATATACAGTCGCAAATATCAAAATTACAAAACAGTTATTCCTATATTAATGGTCGCAAACAGTTTTAACAGCTCCGGCTAACGCCGTCGCCGTTAAAAATATTTGCGACCATTAAAAACCGTATATACAGTCGCAAATATCAAAATTACAAAACTGTTATTCCTATATTATCTTTAGAAATACTTATAGTTTCTGCCACGAGCACGCGGTTCTGATCGAAATATCCGTCATTGAGGGTAACTGTTTTGGCGGGAACGAGGCTCTCCCTCTGGAGTGTGGGGCATTAGATTTAACAACTGTGCAAGGGAAGATACATGGGTTCGAATACCGATCAAGATTCTTTTTTCAGTACTCACCTTGTGACTTTTTGCGCTTTCCGACTGAATAAAATTAATGTTTATATAAAACTGTAGCTAACAATTGCTTTCGTATACTAAAAATTGCGCCGACTATATTTTTAAAGGTAGTTCTTGTTAAATATTTATGTTTTTAAGCATTTTACTAATCTGGGTCCTTATATTAGGACCCAGTACAAAGTGTTGAGAGACAAGCAATATTTATAGTTTGATAGAAAACGAAATAAAGGGAAACAAGAAATAATTTAAATCTTCATCAATTTGATTTACTGATTTATTCGGGACCCAATGAAAATGCATTTATGAAAGTAGCACAAGTTATCGTTATGAGTCAGAAATTTAGCTATGCTTACTGTAAAACTGCGCGCATGAAATTAATGCAAAAGCGCAGCAAATGCTGATTTTGAAATAAAAATCGATTATAAATATTTTGACGTAAAGAATTTGTTTACTGTACACTTGTCCACCAATTGTTTCTAATAAATGTTTCCAAATCGCGGGTTTCCTATGCTAGCAAATTTGGTAACAATAATTTGACCAAAAAAAGAGAACTGTTTCTGATTGTAGACGATGTACTATGTACAACTCTTAATAAAGTATCTGTTCTGTTCTGTTATATTCAAACGTTCAGGGAAGCAAGAAGACATAAAAATAAAGATGCAACATTATAGTTTATTTCAATGACTTAATAGATATTGTCAGCAGCAGTGTCTGTGTCTGAGTTGTCTTCAGTTTCATCTTGTTATTCTTGACATATATTGTAATAATATTTTGACATGGAATATGTAGTATCAAAATGAAAACATAGTGAAAATAAATAGACAATTCAAAACAAGATATGAAAAATAACAGTACAAAAAGTAGATATCTAAAATATGTTTTAAAATGTTGCTTCGAAGGTAAAGGTAGGTATTAATTAATATGACTATTGTTATGCACAGGGCTCGAACCCTTACCAGTGTGTATGCCAGTCCAAGACTTAATGCCCTGCGCTAAAGAGGTATTTACAATAAATAAATGTAATAATCTGTTATATTGTGTTCGATGTATTAAGTTATAACTAAATGAAAATTGATTTGTATTGCTCTACCTACAGGGATTAATGGTTTCGTTGTGTTTACTATCAACTTATCCTAACTGACGTCATTATACCCCTGAGGTCAAAAGTTGTCACGCCCTTGGGTCACTTGTTTACATGGAAATATATCAGAAAGTAACTTAATAAATCATGTTGTCAGAAGACACAAAGCCTATCTATAGCTTAAATAGTTGGTATGTAGCATTGAATACTGTGGTCCTCAACCAAGTTTGTTCAAATTATGTCCCTCGGATCGAAATTGGTCCCGTCCCGGTTTTTTCCACAAAGAGACTTATACAAGAAATCTTTTAAAAATCAGTTTGTTATAAATTGCAAAGCATAAAGCTTAGGTTTGTGGTTCGTGTAATGGTCTTCCACTATGTTTGTAAATATGCTCCTTGGGTTAAAACTAGCTTCGTCAAGGCTGAGAGGTGACCTATTTTACATGGAAATACATGTTTATATTAGAAGAATTGTGTTGCCAGAAACCGCAAAGCCTAAAGCCTAGAAATTTGATTGTGGCATTGTGTAGTGGTCTTCATACACGTTTGTTCAAATTATACCCGTCGGATCGAAATCGGCCACACATCATGTGTTGCTTTTTCAAATAGACATGTAAACAATATCTTTTTAAACATCTGCTTTCTATAAATTGCTAGACCTAGAGTCTACATGTTTCGTTGTAGTACGTTGTTGTGGTCCGCTCCAACGTTCGTTCAAATCGTAAGCCTTGGGTCAAATTTGGCCCCGCCCGAGTTAAGAGTGATATATATTGACAATAGCTGTATATCTTAGGTTTGAGTTTCTGTAACCATGACCCTGGCCTTGTCAATATGAGCAGTTGTACTCAGCTATGCGATATAAGGCAATAATGGCCCTCTTGTTTATATTACAGCCGATCAAGTGTATGACTGGAACATGCGCTGGCATTGAGGATTGCATAAATCTGTTGAATAACTCGACTTGTTCCGGTGTTTGTACAGTAAGTGTTGCAATTTCGAAAATGTTTGATAAAACGTCTCTTTTTATTACATGTATTTGATGAACATTTGTACAATTTTGAGGTTTATAAATGTTCTGACACGTGTGAGGTTAATTAAAAGTAAATGTAAAATTTTTACCAAATGTCGTATTAAAATATAAGCCCCACTAAATCGAGTTTGATGCACGGTTCATTAGCTGCACGGCTAGTTTATATCGTTCCCCATGAAGTGTTTCATGTATGTATATAGCCGTGCCCTGCAGGGCGTAACATCTTTAAACCACTTTTTTTGTGGAATACAAGCGGGTAATGACATCGTAAATGTCTGAAAAGGGTATAATTTAGTGGGTTGTACTTATCGTTAAAATTGCATATTACATGTACAAGTTAAAATGTATACTATTTACTATTGTCCGTTTCAACTACAACAAAGTTGCTAATGTAACTGACTAATAAAAAACTTGAACTATAATCTTTAAATTAAATCTGATTTCAGAAAACAGTAAAGAATAAAAATGCTACATATGGTGATTATACTGTGGCTTGCAACACGACATACAACACCTGCGACAAATTTAATGCGGCGAATAAGAACGCAACTCCAGTGACGATCTGTTGTGCTGAAAGTTTTTGTACCAAGTACATTCCATCTGGAAATTCTGCTTCGAACATATCAGCTAACTTTATTGTCTTCATACTACTTACCGGATTCTTTAGAGAATGTCTGCTTCGTGTTTCCTGTCTGTAGAAAACATTAGTGCATGACGCAGTGGTCGATCGGAGAGCCAATGAAACTGGCAGCTAGTTTGTTGTAGTGAAATGGAACTATTCTTATAAAGCCTGTTGTGGCTGGAGATGGCACTTACATGATATTTTCTACAACAAACGAACTCAGTTCTCTGTTATTTTCACATTTTAGCAAGAATTGACACTGCTAAGACTTTTTTTATGTGACTATTTAAATATATTTTCTTTCTGTATATTTTTGCAAGCAAATTAAGGTACAGGATAAATTATTGCGGAGTACTAAATTGAAACATTAAGAAAATATTAACAATTCCTGGTTACATAGATTTACTCAAGAAATTCATTTACACATAGAGTAGTAAATTTCGAACATTTGACATGCAGTTCGCTATAACATCTGTACTTGTTTCTAAATTTATATGTAGATGTTCAAGTAAAATTGTTGAATGTACACTCGGATGGATCATATAGTTAAATACTTATTGAATGTATATGCAGGTATCAAAGTTATCAAGACCCTATTTGGAATCACGGAAATTAAGCGAAAGACATTTGATGCTGCAAGCCTTTAGATAGTTAAGATACTTACTTTAATTGATTCCTTTTTAAAGCTTGAATTCCATGTGTTACTTTTGACGAATGAAGATACAACAATCTAAATATATCATAACTACATTATTGCTTAGTTTGTGTTTATTTGCAAAAAATAAATGTTAGAATAAAGTGTAAGTTCTTGTGTTTCAATGTTAAAGAATAAATGACTCTAGGTGTATGTAATCAGTATAGATCTGGTCCCATTCTGAATATAGTAGCAAGTAGCCGGACCCTTTGCCTAATTACACAGTTAAGAGACATGAAACACATGAGCACTTGTGCGTGTGATTATGTTTCTGACTTAGCGATTTATTTACCCACAGACAGAAAGGTTTATATATTACTAGATAACATATTAGAAGGAGTATAACATTAACCCTATTGACGTTTTTTGGTTACCGGCTTGGAACAAAAACTGATTACGGGATAACGATTAACGGTATGAGTCTGTTTTTCCAAATAAATTTGTTGATATGCCAGTGATAAATTTGATGCCTCATTAACTATTGTTGTGTATGTCGTTTCCTTGCTATAGTCCTTTAAATTTCCAAAAGTCGCGAGTGTATAGTCTCCCACACTAGCGACCTTATCTAGTAACTTTTTTCTCACAGTTCGTCGGAAGGTACATATTTCTAAAATCTCGGCTTCGTAAGTACGACAGCAATTTAAGTCGACACATCGGAAGGTAAAGGCAAAAAAACACCGTTAGTATATACGAAAGCACTGTCTTTGATCTAGAACTGCTTTACCCGATTTTGTTCAAACTTATTATCACTTGATTATTTCCTTTGATTTCCAAATTTTAACAATTTCAACAGTCTTTTTCTTTTTAGATAGCTGGACATCAAAGGTAGTGAACAGGCTTGTCTGTGTCAAAGTAAAGTAAATGACATTCAAAATTGTTACGACCTGACGATAAATGAATTATCCTGATTATAATCGTTCACGACTTTATCACGAATCCATAATCTATATTTTACTTTCAACGTTTTTTATTGTATAAAAGAAAATGAAATTATTCTTGCAAGAAAAAGAAATATTCCTTCAAGAAAATGAAATATTCCTGCCGTGGGAAAATATTTGTAATGAGCATTCAAAATCAACGTTTCAGCAATAAGCACAAACAAAATATAAAAAAAACCAATTCGAATTTGTATTACATACATTTCTGTAAATACAAATGTGATATTAATGGTCGTAAAAGTGCTCTATTTTCTCAAATCAAGAAGTGTATAAGGGGACCAGTTACTATTCTTTTATGGTAAAAAGAAATTGATATACCATTTTAAACACAAACAAACGTACTTGTTCGCGCACATATGAATGTTCATTGCAATTGTACATACAAACAAATTCCTCCCCTGCAACAGACAAATGAAAGTTTACATCCATGTTCAAATTTTTAGTGTCCTGATATCAAGCTTCTTCTGCAACATTAGGAGCAAACTTGTTAATCTGATGAAATACTAAATGTCCTGTCCCAGGTTTTTGACCTAAATTCTGTCACCTGTTACTTTATTCCGAATGTTGTATTCAAAGTTCAAACACTTACTAATTAAGTCTTTACTAATGACCTAACTAAAAGAAGGAATGTCCAGAATATGTCCGCATCTGCTCATACGCAACCCAGAAAGTGACCAAGGAGCCTGTAAAAAGAAATCAACAAACATTTATTACAACATTCCATGATAGTATACTAGTATATGTTTAACAGCGACGAAGGAATACAGGTTCATGTTTAGGGGAAAAAATCGAAAATTGGTGTCATATTTTATTAAATTAGGTGTACATTTCAATTTAAACCAAAATCGGATAATGATTGTCAGTTTTTGGAAGGAAATGATAACTTTATAAGGAAAAGACATCGCAAATGTTGTAATGAAATCAGATATCACTTACACATCTACAATGTGTGGGGAAGAATCCTTTATAAAGATCTTGCTGGACAGTTTTGATTGTGCATTCTAAGTCCTTTTCCTAAATGATTAGTATTCATCCAGCTTGTACGAAGGCGCAAAAGTGTAAAAAGGTCAAATATTGCATTTTTGTTAGATCAGGGGCCCATAACCCCAGACTAACATGTTCAATTAGGCTCAAAATTGAACTTCACAGAGATCTTAAGGACATACATATTTCGTCTAAAAAAATTATTAGAATTAGTGAACAGTGTATGTCTCATATAAACAAGGTTAAATATGACATTTGTGATAAGGCAAGGACCATAACATTCGACAGAATGTTTCATTTGGTCCAGAATCAAACTTGACCGAGATTGTTTGAGACTTGTATTCAAGTTTCTTTTTCAGTTTGAGACCCTATTGAAGAGGTAACCCTGTTCATTTTCACCGTCATATGCTTGATAGGGGTCGGGGAGCACCCCTAACCAGTTGTACAATGCAAACATGTAAACTGCATATATAATACGCGATGAATTAAAGTAGAAACATAGACATAAATAAACAAGCGTTCAATGAACGATTAAATAAATCACATTTAAAATGACATCATTTTGACTTTAGTAGATAATGTAATACGAATATTCACTATTATATCAAATTTGTTCGAAAGCGAAAATAACAAACATGATAAAGCGAAATTAGATTATTTCCCTACATCATTATAATTGTAATAAAAAAAGTTGGCAAGGTCTTGATTGAGATTTTCTTTACTGGTGTTTTTAAAAATTATTTGGTCTTTGATACTAGTTAAATAGTTTGTAGTTACGCTTGTTATGGAAAGTATATTATAATACGAAACCCGGAGTAAACTGAATCACGCAAAAAAGTTTAAGGCAACGAACTTGACTACAAGCATCTTTTTTATTCTCACCATTAATACTGACACCTAAAATGAAGGTACACGATTTTTAGATAAAACTGTAAATATAAAAAGAGGTTTAATGATTTGGTATCGCTCAAGTGGTCTGACTGTACTGTTCTGAGTAAGTCTTGTGAAAATCTTTTGCAAGGCTAACAGAGTTCAATGTGACCTTTACCCACTGACTCCCAAAACAGTAGGGATCATCTTCTCAGTAAGACCAATCATCCCATTACGTTTTAAGAATGTGGGTGATGTAGATCTAAAGATATTGAGTGGAAAAGATTTTTTTGGATCACTGTAACCTTGAAATCTGAACCACTGCCCCTTAAAATAATAGTAAGGTCGTAAGGTCCAGTGGTTATGTTACTGAAAAGATTATACGAGATATTTGACCTGAAGAAAACTGTCATCTCTTTGAAAGTTTTTTTCTTGTACATGTAATTGATTTTGTCCGAGTTCGCCAGAATGTGCGTGTTTCAAGTGAAGGAAGTATTCAGATAAAATCCCCCATGCATGGTTTCAATACTTAGCAAGGCAAAGAATTTTCCCGAGACAGCAATTACCATGCTTAACAACGTTTCGACAAATTTCAACAGTGCATATATGCAAAATAGTTTGGTTACCATCGACTTCATTGATGTATAATTTTAACGCAGCCAAATAATACTCGTTACTGTATTGTCAATGTTTTAAAATTTTGACGGAAAAGGGTTTATATGCCTCTATTTGAATGAAAATACAATGTATTTCAGATTACATTTGTATATGATGTCAGCAATGAACTTTCTGATGTAATTGCAACGATTTTTCATAACCGTTTCTCAAACTTACATCTGTTAGATGCTGGCCATGACACCGTATAGGACAAACGACTGATTTAAAATTTGCAAACACCTGTCTAGGGTTTTGAACCACATTTATGCAAAATAGAGGCTGATTCCGCTAGCATTGCAGACACTGCTGACAACATGCATGTATTTTATCTGTTACTTTAGGTCATTAGTACTACCCGTCAAGAGACAATTTTAATATATTTACCCTTCGACCGTGTTAATATGTGAATAATATAATATAATATAATATAATATAATATAATATAATATAATATAATATAATATAATATAATATAATATAATATAATATAATATAATATAATATAATATAATATAATATAATATAATATAAAATAATATAATATAATATAATATACAATGTAATATAATATAATATAATATAAATCCGCGTAAGCCTATGTCTATTTTTCGAAGCTTTTCATCATACAAAATATCACTTTTGTACATACACTTAGTTAACAAACATGAATCCATCAAGAAATTTTGTTACAGGGTGGAATTAAATCCCCAGATTCAAGGCAATTTGCAAAACAAAGGGATCACGATCACAGAAACATTATTTTGCATGTGCTTCTTTTGTTTTTTAGATCTAACGTTTCAATAAAATCGTACTTAGAAGAAGACAATCCTGACACGGAAACTGAAGAAGCAGTGTGCTTGCTACTCATCATCGGTTCACGTTGACAAAGATACAAATTGTGCTGAAAGCTTGCCATTGTTCCTATGTAAATCCACACTTAAACCAGAGAAGCACAGCAGCCATATTCAGTTTCTGCACAAAAGAAATTTCACAAGTTTCAAACGCTTATCATTCACCACTGATCTCCACTGTTCATGGTAAAATAGTAATATACAAATTAAGTTTAGATAAAGTCGTTCAAAAGCAATGTTATTAAAGATATATTTTTTTTTAATTATGTAATTCACGTGATAGATCTTTATGTTGTTTTAGTATATGCAAGCATGAGTCACTGTATCCAGCTGCTACAATACTAAGTCACGTGGTAATTTGATTAAATCTAATTTAATTTTCAAATTCAAAATATCCACATTTAGAATGTCTTCTGGATGAAATTAATAAGAGAGCTTTTCGTATTACTTTATAATACATGCCATATGAAGCCAAAAACATTACATTATCGAGGCTTTAACATTATTATTAATTCAAACACATTGTCAGATAGCAAACTCACAGGAACTACCAGTATGACCAAATTCAAGTATATTCACTGAATTCACTAATAACCTTACCAACGTCTTCAAGGAATTTATGATGTTCAAAGGAAACGTTTCAGAACTAAAACTAGGCAACATTTACATTTAACTGTGAATATAACCCCGAACAATTAAGACTGATACCGGAATTCTACTCCATATGACGTTCACGTAAATATTTGACCTTCAACTGACTCGGAACAAGTGAAATTATAAGTAGGTTGTAGGTAGCAATGTCTTTTCGAAGCCCAGATGAATCGATCTGACAATGGCTTATTTGAAGATACAAAATGTACATTTTTCAAATCGTAGGAAACTGGGAGAAAACTACACCTGCACATATCATTACTGCAATCAGTCATAAAAAAACAACTCAAATGTTATATAAATATGTTACAGAAAATCAGTGGAGGTACTTTAAATTGGGAAACATTCAAGTACCTCCGTCCTTGCATTGAACGTTCTTTTGCTCATGGCGACTGTGCTATTGCTATATTTACCATAAATTATAGAAGTTTAAATATGGACGATTTTTAATTGCACAAAACGTTTTGATAAATGTTGCACGTGTACAACAAATAATTCGATATTTAAAGACCATTTTAAACAAATTAATCTTCATATATTTCTTAAACTTAACAATTTGTCATTCCAGCAAAAACATGAAACTACCATGCATCTACCGCGATTACTTAATTTATTTTGATACAACTTACCAGTAACATGGTGTTTGTCATATATTATAACATAAAGTAGTTACACTGTTTACACTGTCATTCTATGGGATGTTTCGAAAAAACAGATTAGCTCACAAATTAAATTTAACAAGATCATAAAATAAATATTGCTACATGGCTGCAAACATATTTTGGTTTGCCGTGGTCCTGTCGGCCCCTAAGAATGCATTGCTTTTGTCTTATCTAAAACCATCATTGTATTGATATAACAGTTTTGCGACACCCACAATAGATTTCGCCTTTAGTACTGAAAACAACTTAATTTTGAAAATGCAGTTGATAAATGTTAAGAAATAAGCAGACAGGACCAAAAATAGTGAATGAAGTGGCATTTAGTGTAGCGCAATAAAACAGTCAAGTTTTTAGCACATGACCAGTTTTACTGTAATTACATTAAGCCTTCAATTGAAAGTGTTACGCAGTTTTGAGACTCGGAATAGAGCGATTAAAATGTGCATGTGAACATCTGAAAAGACAATAAGGTTATTTCTAATACATAAACAGTTGCTGGATGGAACAAAAAGTTCAAGTGCGCCTATATATTGCAAACCGAATGATCAGTACAAGACAATAGTGCACGCCATTTTCTTAAAATGATGTAGAACGGGTTGTTCAAATTGTCTTGTTCACCGTGCCTTACTGTAACTTGGTGCTGCTACACGACATCGTGAAACAGTTTTACCAGAAGTGTACACCTTATTCATGGCAAAGCTGCGTCTTAAAAGTGTAGAAACATTCAGGTATTGCTTGCGCCTGAAAACGCACGTGTCATGTTGTAAATCACTCATCGCACTTTCAAGATCTAAGCTTCTATGCTTTAAAGAAAGTAATATGAGTTCAGATGAAGATCTCTGGACAGCGCTATTAACCAGTACCTGCAATCAATACCAAAGACAGACTACCTAGCAACATTTCATGACTGGCTAACAACATTACCAAAATGTGTTTGTATAAATGAGGAATACTTTTAAAGTTTTCAATACAATATGTTTTTAATTAAAACTGCACTTTTGAAATCCAACTCCATTGGCAGAAGTTTTTACAGGACCCTCCTACTCGAAAGGTGATGACGTCATAGAAAAGTAACACTGACGTGGACCAGTAAATTGCCTGATAAAGGCATACAGACATGACAACAGTGTACACATAGCCGCTGATTTGTTAGTTGATTTGCGCATGTCATAATCTATTGTATGTTTTTACAATATAAAATACTTTAGCAGAGCCAAGTCAATCAGTTAGTCCGTTCAGGCATATCCAGTTCCAGCAAATATGAATTTTAAGATATGTGTGGCACTAGCAGGGTCTGCAGTCTGTAAGTTTGATTTATCATTTATTCTACATTTATTATTTAAAGTAGTGTTTTTAAACCACTGAGTTTATTATTTAGGATATGTACAACTACTAGTTTGTTAAAGTGACAACGTTTATAATTCCTTTGTGTCGCAATTGTATTTCGTTTTCACTTACTTTTACGTCCTTTGTAGTTTAATTTAAGTATTCGACCGTCAATGGAATGGAGACTGAAGTCTTTACAACTTGGACTAACTTTTACTGATGACTACTGTATTTCGTTTTTACCTATTCAGCCAGATTGTAGCTTAAACACATGTATTATAAGTTAAGATTGGTCCTTTATATGGGCTCATTATGAAAATAGTTGTGAGACAACCTTTTCGGTTGGCGGATACTGTCACAGACATAATGATTCCCTGTGACTCGTTGTTGATATCACGTTGTTGATATTAGTTCGATATTAGTATTAGATTTTAAAGCAAAAGTATGAAAACACGACCAATATATAACTTTCATAGTTTTCAGTGAAATAAATGAATTTACAGTAAATTCCTATAATATATTTTATTTACTATAGATAGTATTGAGTCAAACTCACATTATAATAATTATATATACTTATAGAACATGATTCCAAAAATGTTAATGTTTTGTACTTTCATATTTTAAGTGCCAAATTTCATTCATCTTATTATACAGAAATTTTCTCGACACAGGTGTTAACAGTCGTTGAAAAGTTTGATTGATAGTGTTGTTATTGGTGAGAAAAGCCTAATGGATGTTTTTAATCTTAAGAGATGCAAATTTTATTTTCTGAAATATAAAAAATGTTTTCTTTCAAATAAATCGTTCAGAACGCGGGATTATAGTCATAAATGTTCAATACACAAGGTATGGAGGGGAATATACGCATGTTAAAATATTGCAATAATTATATATTCATGTTCATTTATTAAGAATCAAGTATTGCAAATATCATGTTTTATTTATTTATCAGTTTCCGGATTATCTGTTCCGCTTTTTATTTCAGTAATGGCTGCTGTGGCATCGACAGGTAAGCAGTGATATTTATTTTGATGTTTTAATTTATACAAGTGTAGATCTATTTAAATGTGTAAATTTTATTTCGTAGGTCTAGCTGAAAGTTAGGTAACCAAATCAAATTGGACAAAACGTTTTTAAAACAATAACTGTATTAACCAATAGGCAACTTTTCAATTAGGAAAGAAATCCTGTAAAATTCTACTTTGATTTAAGTTGGTATTCTCACTCACAAAAAGACAAAAAGAATAAAATATTTGTTGTGCCCAAGTATTTGGCTCTTTTTGTACTACATGTTCATGTTATTTTAGTCCAGAGTTGAAAACAAGATTGTCCGCTCAAATCAAAAGCTGTTTCCTTTAATAATAACATTGAAAGCTTAAAATGTCTATTCAGAACTTTTGTGAATGGGTAGACCTGTTACAAGATTCGGATAAATAATTGAGGTCTATAACACATTTTATTTGCCTGTGGCGATATAACATTATTGTTACATGAAGTTCTTTTTTTCAAGAAGGATCACCAAAGGTGAGTTGCAATATTTTCATGCAAGGAACATCACTGTCAAGTTGTCAACTTTCGTTAACATTGGGCAGGTCGTTTAAGAAGAGACGTCGTTGAAAGAAAACAGTGAACATTCGGACGAACCACACACGACAGACGGTGAGCGTTTCGATAGCTCACTCTGGCATTTTTGCCAGACGCGTCCATGGGAATTGCATCATATAAAGTGCAAGCTGTGTAAGCGCTATAAAGTTGCTTTTGAGGAAATGTTTACATACTGGACTTTTTGAACTGACAGTTCCCACTTTCACAAGAGAAGACAATACATTTGAACAAATAGGTACCTAACACAAAGTATGGCGCTATCGATTTCATTCCGTCATTGTTAGGTTAAGACAATAATTTCAAAAGGTAATTATTATAATTAAATTGCAGACAAAAACACAAATGTCGTAGGTATTATTACAGAGTTCTTCATTAATATCACAACACTGCAATAAAATCGCATTTAACTCTTCTCTTTTTCTTTTTTACGGAACGGTCAGTAGTCTTCTCCTAAGACTTCAAAATTGACGTATGTTGAGTGATGAGACAGCCAACATCCTCCAGAGTTAAAAAAACCTGTATATGCAGACTAAAATTATATACATGACGTTAATGTTGGTACGCATGGATTACAAAGGAGCCACCTCAAATAAGACCGTGTCTGTTGTGATGGTTGGCAGTTGATTCGACTCTCTAATAGTTCGGGGATAGAACGAGTGGTGAAAGACGGCCGATATGGCCCCCATGTTGTCAGATCATTCCATTGCCTAGTGCTAGGATCGCTCGAATCTGGATCAATGTCGACTTAGTGGTGCTTGAGCATATGATTGTTTTTACCTTTCAATTTCGGCATTGTTTGTGTTGTAATACACGCGAATTGCATTACATTACATTGTTATTACATTACATACAGTATTAAGCACAAACATATAAACTATTGGAGTCCTTGTTTATTCTTATCTTTGTACAAGATCTTTTATTCATTATTGTCGTAAGTGTGTATAACTCTTGTCGTACAATATAAATAATTGTGTATGCTTATCTTCAGAAAGAATGGGGTTTTCCTAATTTGATCACCATCAATAGTTTATACGTCTTATTCACGCCATGAACGCCGAAGGAAAGTACGACCTAACAGCTGCTTAAAAAAATAAAGTAACACATTAATCTTGTTCATAAAGATAGTGTTATGTATAAAACACAATATACATGTACCTCTGTGCATTACAGTACATTCAACTACGATGAATAAAAAAGTAAAAGTATTCATTTTTAATTTCCATTTCAGCCAACAATTACTTGTAAAGAAGGAAATTGCACTGGTGCAGGCTGTTACAATACATCTAGCTTTGGTACGACCAAGAACTGTAAAACCAACGAGATTTGTGCTGTAAGTCTTACTTACATGATGTTATTGTCCTTGAATCTCAGTAACGCTGTTACTCCTCTCGTTTGAAAATGCAGCGTATCAGCTTTATTGTAACAGGAAATACTACTACTACTACTAATACACTATCACTGCTGTCAGCAACGAACTTTCTACCTGTAATTTACTGTTCTGTAAGAGAGATGAATATGTATTATACAGTCTTCAACCTTTTTTTTTTTACACTTTGGTTGATTTTGTGTTGTTTCATTGAATCAGTATTACTATAATTCAATATTCTTACTAAGCTTCTATAGATATATGTCATTCAAACAATGCTAGACAGCATTCAATGACGCAATCAAATCTTACTGGTGATATACATTCTTCATTTGACAATACATAATATATGTACCATTTTATTGATGAGAAGTTAAAACATAGAAATATTGAATCACACACGTACCTTCATTATTCACAAACTCATATGGTTTAGATATAATATGTGACTAGAGGATACATTGTATTATTATTTAAATGTATTTTCCACAATAAGCGTTTCGAAAAGTTACTAACAATGCTTTCACTTTACAGTTAGGTTAGTTATTAGGATAAACATGGTTGATGATATCGAATTTCCATTTATTCATAACTTGTATAACTTATATTAAGGGACCGCCCTTTGGAAGTATTAGTAAGACGGTATCTTAATGTAACATAATTTATTCTTGATGTATGAATTTCGTGTTCAGAAATACTAGTCTCTTAATACACATAGTTGCTTAACACACTTGGTCTCTCGAGCAAGTTTGACTATAACTGCATTTAAATTATTTTTTTGAGACATCTATACACGTATAATTCATTGTTCTGTCTTACTGTCTATATAGCAGTATTTCTGATTATGTTACTTTTAATTCATTATTTCATTAAAATTTCTGAAACATTCTTTAATAACTTTTTTGATTTTCCTCGTCAGGTACTTGAAGTTTCCGCAACCAACTTCACAATGTCATGTCAGACTTCTACACAATGTAAAAGTCTTGAAGAAAAGGGAACTGCTGCTTGCTGTGAGGCGAATAACTGTATTCCTGATTTAGCAAAGGCAAAAGCCAAGGCCACTGCAAAGAACAACGGATGTGTGAGCCGTGAAATGAACATGGGTTTTGTTCTAGCCATAATGGCTATCCTGTTGCCCAAACTAATCTAAAGTGATATGTTAAGGGAGAGCAAAACTGCAAAGACAGAAAGTTTTGTAAATTCAGTGTAAATGAACTTGAACAAGATTTTGTACATGTATGTGAAGGTCTAGTGACACTGGTTTGTAGAAAGCACCCTTATAACCAAACACTGGTGCAAAGAGCAAACCTATGTAGCAATTTATAAACGCTTTATACGTGTGATTAGTTTGAACTGTCTATCTCTAGGTTTTAGGTGTAGTATTTCTATTTAGTAAAGTATACATCAATTTGTTTCTGTTACTGTTGTGCTTTACGTCATACAAAAAGTTGTCTACCTTTGAAATACTTGATATCGTGGATTTTTAATTGTGAAAGGGTTTATTGTATAACACAAGTCCATATGTCTGTCACAATCAACAAACAACTCGAATGATACTAAAGTGATTGGATATGATGTTCACCAAATATAAAGGCCCAGTTTAAAAACTAGTCCACAATGGTAAATTAGTCAACCTTTCATAAGAGGCGACTGAGACTAATTTGACATTTTCCATTCAAAGTCTTGCTGTTTAGAATAAGCTGGTTTTCGTTGGCTAAACACAGTGACATGAGAGTGCAAAGGTGTGCCTATACGGGTAACAACTGTACAAAGGGTTTCTGTATCCTTGCTTGACTTTTACTGCCCCTATATCAAGCGTGCTATTCATATTGAACGAAAAACTTGTTTATATACGTTGTAACATTGAATATAACACGAGTAGTTTCAGCCTTTGCGATATCTATATATTTATACTAGTAACGCAACTAGAAGGAGGTATGTCTAGAATAGTTCTGCAACTTTTCATATACAACCAAGAATGTAAGTGACCAAAGAGCCTGAAAATATAAATAAAAATCCTCCATTTATTACAACATGAAAATGAAAGCTTGGAAAAAAATACATGGACGCACATACCTGGTGTCACATATTATTAAATCAGACAAACATTTCTATTTAAGCGATGATATGGTCAGAATTGTCATATTTTGGAAGAAGAGTAACTGTGCAAATGTTGTTACATGAACTTAGACACCACATACAAATCTACAATATATAGGAAATAATCCTTTATAAAAAGCGAAGAATCAGTCTTGATTGCACAATATATGGCGCTTTTGTACAATACTGATCTGTAAAGTAAGTCATAATAGTAATACACATGTATTACTTGTTGTATTGATTGTACATACCTTTGCATACAATTGGAAGAGTGATAAAAATTTATGAAATATCACTTTACGACAAAAATAGTTTATTTCCATATTTCGTACAAACATATTCTTATAATTTCTCTGTATGTTTACAGTAAATCTGACACTATTTTTCATGTTTTCACTTTCCATCTTCTGTCGGTTGATTCATAACCCTTGTTTTGACAACATCAGCGGGTGTGGACATTAATGCTGCAACCAGGCCTGGACACGCACTAGATGAAATACAGGACAATATGAAGGAAAACCGCTATTTGAACAATTTACATCATTGTGATTGAATGTAATTAGATTGATTACAGGAGACTATATTATAAACTATTTGAAGTGAAATATGTGGTTATAATACCATGTTTTACTCATATAATTACATTAAATGGTAGAAACTTGGTAATCATGACGTCTTTCGGCTGTGCATACTTATGACATAACCGTTTTAGCTATAACGGATATAATATGAAGTTGGGTATCTTAACTGTATTAGTATTTTTGGTGGTTAGATAAAAAATTTTGAGTGTAAACCGTTCAACTAAGCTAATTTAGTTCTCTTTCAGTTTCCGATAGTGTTAAAACATCTGGGCTAATAATAAACACACGAGTGTTACATGCGGAATATTGTCAGTACAATTACATGTATGTTCAAAACAGAGCTATTGTTTCCTTACGTAGACATGTACTAGTATAGCATTCATATTGAAAGAGGGTGTCAATGTTAGTGGTTATTTCTTTAAAATGTACAATAAAACGAATAATCATTACCACGATATAATTATCAGGTAAAAATGATGATTTTTGGCAATATAATGACGTTTCACTCTATCATAGATGACCAGATCTAAAAATATCCGTGTGCTCACATAAGCAACTTATGCATCCACTGTGCAACAAGACAGACATTTTCAAATTTTGGCCTTAGTCATATTTAAACTGAACTTGATATAAAATATATGTAAATTCGGTATCTGACAAGGAAATTGTATTTGAATAATGGTGATCTCGTCTTTCACCAGAGTAAGATTTCTTGATGATATACACAACTGGGTGCTGATAACACTCGCAAGGTTCCCCTGAAAATCAATTCAATCAATAACCAAGAGAAATGTGTTCATCCACAAGTAAATTTGAACGATACCCGAATACCTGCCGTACAGCAAAAACACAGATAAAACAGAACATGTAATAACCGTATACTGCTAATATGTACTACATGACAGGTTTGCCCCCTCTAATCGCTGGCGTCCTTCAATCTGCCTTTGACCTTTTGCTACATCTGTAGGACTGGCTATAAACTGACCACATGCACCACACGTTGCGCTCACGATCATTGACTTCCTGTGACAAAACAGCATTAGAGTCACATGTAGTTCGAATCTCCTCATAAAAATGACTACTGGTATTGAGTGCCCCTGACATGTCTGAATGCAGAGATCAGGCCGGAAATCGAACTTAAAACGGCCGTTCACATCAGAATACACGATATGATAAGCAAATTCGTCACTAAATGATTCAAGATCATGATCATTCTCAAGACTGTCACAGGGACAAACCCGTCCTAACCCATAGGTAGCCGAGTGACGAGCGGCGAAGGACATGAGCAAAGGTGTGTGCGATTATGCGAGTCATCTTGTCGTTTCGGTCACTGTCCGGTGCGAATCGAAAATCATCTGCCTAGCGGACTGAAAGTGTGGTATCTCAATAATGTACACCTTCATGACGTAATTTTCAGCGCAACTTGTTGCTGTATTCTTTTTCTGCTATAAAGGAAACAGGTACTTTATGCACATAAGTTTCTACTAAGGTCAATCTACGGCATAATTATATACTACTGTTTTAATTAAATACTGAAAAGCGGATACAAACTGTAGCATAGGGTAGTTTAATATCGGAGAAATCCTATCAAATTGTGATTCAGAACCTAAAAGGAGATTGGTTTGTCAAAGTGTTAGTTCATTATCAGCTGCTGGCATTCAAACTTTATGAGAGTTATACGGAGTTTATATGGAACTTTCATGTGTTATTACGACATCTGCAAGCTACGGTGAAATTGAACTTACTGATATGTTCCGTTGAAATAGGTTTACATGAAAAGTTAAAGGCATAAAACACAAAGCGTTGTCTGTATAAAAGAAGAAAAATAAATTATATTTATAATTTTATTTGTTTTTGTTTTAGAAACATTTTCTTGGGAAGCATGTACACAAATTTAATATACACATCCAATATGGATGCAGATCCTCTAATTCAGCATTGTTGCATCGTTGTAGATATTATACGTTGATATTTCAAACGCAGTGTGTGACTTAACATTCAGTATGAAAAACAAAATCTAAATCAAATTATATCTGATGAGCAATGCCCTTACCTAGGATCTTCAAATGTTATATGGAGCTTGAATGGCACCTGCTGCTTTTGAGATAAAGGTCACATGCGCATGATTATCAAACGTGAAAGGGAGGTTGGTCATAGCTAATGTATGATCACTTTCGCTTTTGAGGTCAAAGTCACAGTGACAGTGAACTATTTACATTTGACAGGGCTTTGGACTGGCCAGGTAGGTTAATCATGACTGGATCACCTGTATTGAATGTGAGGTCAAGAAGTCAATTTCAAGTTCACATTGACTTTCATCAAGTGAAAGTAAGATAGGTGTTGGACAAAGTATTCTGATGTTGTTGTAACCAGTAATGTGTCAAACCCAATTAAGAGAGGGCATATTTGTTTCATACAATATCTCTTGTTTTATACCACAATCAATCTGGCTTACTGTCCCATGAAGATTTTCTCTGCCACTGGTAATAATGCTACTTGTTTCTAGCCTGATGCGTTCTTTCTGTGTACAATTCCAAAGTACAATGTCAGACATGAAAAGTTTCATATTGAACATTAACACTGTATTGAGTGTGAATGAGTACATGAAAAAATGTCTCATTGCATATGCTTATAGTGTTTAGGTCTTTGAAATCTGATTTCAGTTCATGCCTATTGCGCAACATAAGTTGAAAGTATGAGGTTATTTTTCTCAGATTGTCTTGCTTGAAAAGCGCTGGTCAAAATACATGTAAAGCATCTTTTTTCTAATTAAAAATTAAATTTATTTTTAGCAGTGTCAGAAAGATACATGTCCAGTGACTCTTCGAAGCTGTTCATAACTCATCCAGAACACGGCCAGCCATGGTCCCTGCAAGGAGAACAATGTATTTCAAATGTAATAAAATATGATTTACAGAAATATATAAAAGGTTAATGCTTAACAGTTTTATTACTGTTTCTTTAGTGAAGTCATGTATCATTGACTTATCCTAAGCTATGTACTTTTGGGAAACAATTAAATAAAGCAAGAACAATATACCCAATTGTAATAAATATATTTACCAAACGACAGTATGTTGGTACAAAACCTTTGTAGAGAGCCATAAAACCTTCCTGTTGCACTGTTTTTACCAAACAGTCAATTGAATTCTTATAAAGTAAAGCCCTGAAAAAAAGTAAATATGTTTACTTCAACCAAGTAAAGCCAATTACTTTGCAAGCCATCTAGACAGCTACGCACTGTCGGATAGGTAAGGCTCATATGCACGGTTTTTAGTCAATCACAATCAGTCAGAGATAAAGCAAAGTAGTTTCCCAAGGCCTGAACATGCAAAACATATTTATACACTGACATAAATCTAGTTATGAAAGCCATCGCAAAACTTCATGTACACAGTCTTCCGAAAAATAAAGTCAAGCTTCTGCTAACTCCATGTCTTTTAACCGTAGATCTATGTTATTTTAAGGTTAATACGTTGAACAAGAGATGTAAAAATACTGGTAAATTAACATCAACGTTGAGCATTACCTGCCATTCTCTGTTGGTTGGTTCATAACACGAGTTTTAACTACGTCAGCAGGTGTACACATAATGGCTGCAACTAAACCGGAACATGCACTACAAAAAGGAAACAGCAGGTCTGGATATTGTATTTAAAGGGCAATAAATAAATGGGAACTAACACTCAATATAACAACTATGCTAAGTGTATTAACTTCGATTAAAATGAGCTTTCTTGACAACAAATACATGTACAAAGTTTCACATACCTAGATATCCCATGCACTATGTAGTTATCTGGTAACGATGTTTTAATGATTAACTGACGTTTAACAGTATCATAGGTAACAAGATCTGAAACAGAACAAAGGGATCTTGTAACCATTGTACGACGTTATTTAGAACCAAGTCATACGAAACACGTCACGGTTACAACCATTACCATTTTAATTGTTTAAAAACATATGAAACATTTATTATTTAATCAAAATATTTGGATTTTTCTCGCCTTAAATCACTATCATCATTCCCATGATAACAGAAAGTGATTGCCTCAATGAATCACTACGAACATTTCCAAAAGGACTATGAAAACCACTTAAAAGAAACGGTCACTCAAAATATCCAGAACATGCATTCTTTTAAATCATTGTATGGTGCCTCTACCTTGATACTTACCTCCAACATTGACTAGAACACTTCTTTGTACATTCGGTACCCAACCGCGCCACAGTCCTCTTATACCAGATTCTTTAAATATTGTCCTAAATGCCTGTGCACAAGTTTTCACCCTGAAATAGTAAAAGTTCTGAATCAGTAGCTGAGGGGGAAATACATCATATTTCTTTCAACCGACGTAAATTTTACTCCATGTTAGGTGTCGAGAACCAGCGATCTCTGACCTTCGAAAGGTTCTTAGACCAAAAAGGGCACAGGTATGTCACTGAATAATATCTTATCAAGTGATGTGATAACAATAATTATTTTTTTCTTGGAATTTACTGTTTCAATTTATGAGCCATAGAACAGGAAACTTGTTTGTTTAAATAGTTTCAAATATCTGAATCTGACTTTCTCGTTTTCAAAAATAAAACTTTTCATACGAGTTACAGGCATTTGAATGTCCTACAGTGAGGTTAGTTCCTTTTCATTGTAATGAAAAAATGACATAAAAAATCTACCTGACTGATTTACCCTCTAACCGCCGGCGTCCTTCCATCTGCATCTGAACTTTGACTAGATCTGTCGGACTGGCCGCAAACTGACCAAGAGCTCCACAAGTACCACTAACAATTACCGACTTCCTGAATCAGAACTTTTAGATAAAACTACTGATGAATATTTATGTAATAAAAGAGGGTACAAACGTGTACATTGATAAAAAGAAAGATTGACGTACTGAATGAACATGAGCTGTGTCGAGACAAATGGTATCGCAAGTTGTGGCGATTGCCAGTGACAAAAATATATTTGTTCTACATAAACTGCCTGCATAACAGAAAACGAATTAATAGATTTTAATGTACATAATGACCTTTGCAAGTGATGCGGGTATATACTTGTTTTGTTATAAAGGAATGGCTTGAAGTTATTGCGAAACGTTATTGAATGTTCTTACCATAGAGGAAATGAACCATCTTCATTCCTTTTAAAGACGTGATCCCTTAATCCTTCGTATATTATCATACGAAACCCTGAGTAAACTGAAACACGCAACAATAAAAACTTGTAATGGTAACGAATATCGTTACAGTGCATCAACTTAGGTATAATTATGCTAAATACATTTCCATAGACTTATATTATGATGTTTTCGGTCATACTCTCACCAACTGCTTAATTGCATTTCATTTTGCAGAATCAGCCTAGTCCCACATAAAGATAGCAAGATTCATACATGTTATCCTAAGATAATCCAATCCTTAATGTGTTCATGCAGTTTCATTAGTGATCTCTCACCCAGCGATTATTTCAAAACAAATATTGCCGTGTGGTTCTACTTATTTTCAGCCAATCAGCAATAAAATACAGTGTAGGTCCGCGATTCCCCTGGACAAAATAACCTGGTTTCTGTTCTCATATCTAAAACTGAGACTTAAAATGAAGGTAGAAGACTTTTATATGAAACTGAAAATATGAAAAGAGGTTAAATGATTTTGGTCCAAAAAAGGCCGTTTATAGCTGTGCACCTCCAAATTGCAGTTCTGAAACATGGTCTGCAGGTGTCTCAACAGTTACATACCTATTTGTCTGTACAAAGCCGGTGAAATTCCTTGCCATAATTTTAAAAGACCTTCTTCAGTCACTGAAAAGACAAATGAGCAGTATACTTATATACACTATATATTTTTGTCAGAATTAGACGGGAACATTGACTGTACACGTATCAGATATTGCCCGTTTTGTGATTAAGTTGGGAAGGCACAATTGCTAATATACATGATTAAGTGCACATTTTCATGATCATTTTGAATTCGAGTAGGAAAAAGTCGCGAATATTGGACCAAATCTAATTCTCGCTTGTGTAAGGTGATATAGTGAAATAACGAACCAATGCCATGCATTATTTTGAACATCCCTCTGTTCTTGTGCGACACTGTTGTACCGCCAAAGTTTATCTCCCCTTGAATCTGTAACCGCGTCCTCGTAAGGTCCAACGGATATGTCACTGAAAAAATATATGAGATATTTTGACCTATAGAAAGTTCTTGTAATTGATCTGTCCGAGGTTGCAGAGTGTGCGTGTTTCAAGTGAAGGCACTAATTTATCAAATCCCTCAATGTTTTTTTTTATTTAAACTTACCAAGGCATTTAGCATTTTGCCGAGACAGCGATTGCGTTTCGACAAATTTCAACAGTACATATATATTCAATATAGTTAGGTCACCAACTACTTCATTGGTGTATAATCTTAACGTAGTCAATACTACTCATTATTATTCTTATTTTTGTTAATGTTTTGAATTATGACGGAAAAAGGTAAATATGTTACTATTGAATTAAAATACACGTACAATATATTTCAGACTCAATGCTGACTACATTCTGATGTAATTGCAACTATTTCTCACAACCATTATTTCAAGCTTATCTGTTACAACACAGGACAAAAGGATTGAGATTAAATTGGCAGACACCTGTCCTAGGTATGGAACCATATTCATGCAAAATGGAGCGAGTGTAGTAGTGTTCGTACCTGATTCTGCTATCATTGCGGACACTGCCGACAACACAAACTTGTAGGCCAAGCGCTCCCCCGTGGACGTTGGTACCTCAACATCGTCGTCTGCCATACCTCGTCCGCTGAAAAGTGCAAAATCGAATTTAATCCTGTTTATTTGCAGTTTAATTAACGTTACGAACAGTTTTCGAGTTAAGCATCAATTGTAAACACATGTGAATCAAGAAAGACAAGCGATCACAACGATGCAATAAAGTTTAAACATTAGTAATGTTCACTGGATTACTTAACGAAGTTCAAAAATTAGACTTCGGCCAGGGCAAATAATCTGTAACTTAGTGCAAATCGAAGTGCAGTAAATATGATTACGATGCAATAATATACGAACACAAAAAGCGTGTAAACTTTGAATGCACCTATGGAACAGCGAATTTCTTTATTTTTCCTACCGTTTAAGCAAAAACCTAAACGAACAAGCACTGTCTACAGTCGGTACAAGGTAAGCTGCTTCTGTTTGACATTCGTATTTAAAGGTGTTTCCGCGTCTAACAAGCATCAACTTAATTTATTGTATGTAGAGGTGAGCAGGACATATAAATCATATATTTTTCAGTTGTAGCCTGACATAGATTTGAGCGTGCACTATCTGTTACTCAAGGTCACATATGTCACGGTACAACAGGTATGTGTACCACCCGGTTTGATTTAACCCGTTTACAATCTACATTAAGACAAGTGATAACTTTGCGACAATATTAAGATGAGACGTAAACCATACACGTATAACACAGAAAAGTTAATGCAGTTACTGTCCCTGTTTACTGAGTCATGATCATGTAAAATACAGATGTACATAATACTTACTCATTGGTCTCTTATAGACATATAACTATTGAAGAAGTATCCTTGCAACTCACCATCGTTTTTCCTGAATCACATTGACAAAGGTGATACAATCTGTGTTGAACACTTGCAGCTGTTCCTATTTAAATCCATACTTAAATCAGAGAAGTACAGCATCAATATAAAGTTTCTACACAAAATAAATGCTACTTCATTCACTGTACTTCATTGTGGATATTAGTTTCTATACTATTGTAGTAAAGCTAATGGGTTTGAACTGCACGCATGATCTATTTTTATATTTTCAATATTTTCGGTTACAATAACAAGGGATTATGCCTTGTGGAAGAAATTATTATTAACAGACCTTTCGAATTTAAGGATCATTATTTGATAATATTAATTATGTCGTTAGTTATTTCTAAAAAAAATACAGTATTACATGTATATCGAAGCTTTAACAATACTAATACACCTTATTGAAATCTCACTCTTATCTGACCGCTAAACTCTGATCACCCTTTGGCCGGGTGTAGAAACAATGCGTAGATTGCATTTATCCAGTCGTACGTCTCGGCTATGCTTTGCGTCTAGATAAAACAGGACCTCATTATCAGACTGTTTTTTTTTTGCACTGCTACTTTCTTACAACAAGAGCTGTCAGTAGACAGCGCGCTCGACTATTCTCAGTGATTGACAATATAAAATAATATCCATCCTGGAGGATATTGTTAAAGTGTAGTTAATAACAGGAACTTGTAAATAGAAAAGAGTGTAAATAAAAAAGGCTTGTTGAATGGTCAATAGTAAGAACATTATAATAAGATAATAGAAATTAAGGCTTGATACAGTTACCTACTCCTGTACACAGGTTCGGATCATGATGGTGAACAAGTGTGCAAAGTTTGAAAGGCATATGTCAATGGACTTTGAAAATATCTGAGGTAGTACGCAAACTTTAACGTAAGTTCTAAGTAAAAAAGGGGCATAATATTGTAAAAAAGCTTGATACAGTGACCTCCTCCTGTACACAGGTTGAGATCATGATGGCGAACAAGTGTGCAAAGTTTCAAAGCCATATGTCGATGGACTTTGAAATTATCTGAGGTGGTATGCAAACTTTAACGTAAATTCTAAGTCGAAAAAGGGGCATAATTCTGTCAAAAGGCTTGATAGAGTTACCTCCTCCTGTGTACAGGTTGGGGGCATGATGGTGAACAAGTTTGCAAAGTTTCAAAGCCAGATGACAATTGAATTGGAAAATATTTGAGGTGGTACGCAAACTTTAACGTAAATTCTAAGTCGAAAAAGGGGCATAATTCTGTCAAAATGCTTGATACAGTGACCTCCTCCTGTGTACAGGTTGGGGGCATGATGGTGAACAAGTGTGCAAAGTTTCAAAGCCATATGTCAATGGACTTTGAAAATATTTGAGGTGGGACGCAAACTTTAACATAAGTGGTTACGCCGACGCCGACGCTCGGGTGACTAGGATAGCTCTCCTTATTCTTCGAATAGTCGAGCTAAAAAAGGACTTACTCGTATATGTTCTGTTTACCAATGAAAAGATAGCCATTGTTTTTGCCATATATCTTATACTTGACCAATTTGTGGGGGATTATCTAGTAACGCATATTTTCAGATGTTCACCATATCAAGCCTTTTTACCATTCTGGCAACAAATGATTTTGTCTCGGCGACTAGCACATATCTGACCAACCTGCACAAACGTGCATCTGATGATGATCTTGACCGTTAACTATCATAATTAGTTACATAGTGTTTGTAATATATTATAACATAAAAATTATACTGTTTACCCTGTTATTCTAGGGGATGTTTGACAAAATCATAAAATAAACTAATTTCCGTTTGCCGTAGCCCAGCTTGCAGAATTTAGCGTTTTCTTATATAAGGTAATACTGGTTCTTAAAACAGATAGTTGATCTTTAGTCTTAAAGACACTATAGCACTATTTCAACTTGAAACAGTCTAATCTTTAAAATGCAGCTGATCAAAGTTACTAAATAAGTACGGACCAGAAATAATTGAATTTATAAAACTCTTGTTTGCTGTAAGTTATAAACATGCATTAGTATTAGCTTTAGTTGACTAAAAACCAGAAAATTACATAATGTCTCGTTTCAAATTAATTTAAGCTGGCACTGGAGTCTACAACATAGATTTATTGGATGTCCTGCTGCGATGTCGGAGTATCTATTAATTTTGTTAAAGAAACCATATGCAGCTTTCAGCAAGATAGAGGTACTACTATATACATATTTGCAATCTCGTCTGTCTGTCATATTTCACAAACTGCAAGAGGGGTTTTCAGCTTATTTGTTTAAGGTGTTTAACAATATAAAATAGGCTGAATTTTAGTTTAGACCAGTACACAGCGGAAAATTAACCATTTACGAGGGATGGTATTTCTTTCAAAGACTAAAACCACTTATCATTTTAAATATGCTGGTTATTGCGGTCTGGTATTTTTGCGGCTTTTACTACAAAAAACAATTTTAGTGTTGCTCTGTAACTGTTCAAACAAAAGTTAACACTGTGCAATGAATATGTGCCGCTCACATGTTATGTTACGCTGGCACTTTGGCAGCGACATACCTCGCTTGTTTCTGAAAATGTTCAAAGACAATCTGATTGAAGACTATATACGTTAATGCAGTATGTAAATGGATATTTATATCTCTTATTTCCTCCATTGGACAACTTAATTTATACACAACATATTTAGGGCGAGTTAATTACACACATATACATATAAATTATATATACAAAGGTTCAGACTATTGAAAAATTGTTACAGTGTATGTTGCACTTTTGAATTTGATAAATGTATTGACAACTTTGTACAATAATGTGAGTGGGTTTTCTGAAACAGAAGAATACGAAGGATCAGTGGAAGTAGAACATATTTTGAGTTCATAATTAACTCAAATAGATATATCATATAGTTTTACTACAAATGGTTTACGAAAGTCTCACCATTTTATGCACGCTTTTAACAAATACAGTGAAACATGATATTCTTTCAGCTTCAGTTAAGTCAAGAAACACAAAACCACGTAACATTTCTAGCAACTGTTTATCAGGTGTTTCGGAACAAAATTGGTCGAACCTAACATTTCCCATAAAGTCATATAGGTGAGACCACATTTGCAGATGTTGGTATTCGTTTGACCAAGGTCTTTCAAATAGTATACTATTTGAAAGACCTTGGTTTGACGTACAGAAGTATAAAACATGAGGCGTTTTGCTTTGTATTACCAGATTACACTCTGAGCATACACTATTATATTTTGTTCTCTCTTTGCATCGGACTACAGAAAAAATAAGCCGACCAATTTCGTACGAGCTTAAACAGAAGGACCATGTTGTTCCTATTTTCGCTCATCCGAGTTCCACTGCAATTCTCGGACACTATAAACCTACATGGGAATATTGGGAAAAAATGATTGTATTCCTTAAACTCGCTCACCATTATAAATAACTTCAAATCGTGCACCTGTTTTACAACAACTGACAATGGAAAACGTACTTAACCTCTCATAATCACTTGGAATCAACGGTTACAATTATTTGCAACATTTACATACATAGAAATATGTCTTTCCTGCCAAACTGACCGTTGTGCAGAAACAACATTCCTAATATTGTTATTTTAACTGAGATACTATAAGATACGCTATAAGTATAGCTCAGTATTTTTTCAATGATACTGCAGAAAGTAAGAAACGCTATTGCCAACATCTTTTCGTGGAGAAACGACATGGACACGGAAGAAAATAATACGTCAACATGTTTAAAAGTAGATAAAACATTGTAACATTATTTATTAAATCAGTAAATTTACTACATGTTGTATTCTGTGTGAGTAAACCCAAAGTAATCATTAGATTATGAATGTGATAAAAATATGTTGATCATCATCAAAGAAAAAAAAATCAGAATTTATTGGGAAATCCTATAGTAACTCATTCCATGGCCTGGCTCATAGTATTGATATATTTCCCTAAGATATGATATATAGAAGTTTAAATGCAGGAGATTTTAAAGTGAGCAATTGTCTACGTGCATAAAAATTGCGTCTTTGAAGAGCATTGTAAACAAGGGAATCATCACATTTTTGGAGCCTAAACATCAAACGAAATTACTTGTAAAAATCACTGATATTAATTACGAGTAACACGAGTTTGAAATATAATGTGTTATATATTAAGTATTATAACTTACTCTGTCATTCTAGATGAAAAAAAAAGAATTCGTTAATACCCACAGGAAGTTTACAACATCATTAAATAAAAACTGTCTGATGACTGCAATATTTTTTCTTTGACATAAACATGTGGGTCTAAGCTATCTACTAATCCAAAATAAATAAAACGATCGTTTTTCAAAAAGAAATACGACACCCACCGCAAGAAGTCATGTCAATATAAAAACAGAAGCCATCATAATTTGAAAATGCATTCGATGTAAGTTATAGAATAGACAGAAAGAACAAAACAGAGAATGAAATCAAGTTCGCGTGGTTGGACTTTAGCGTACAATTTCCCAAATAGTCTAGAAGATGATATTGTCGACATCTCAAAACAAGAAGTAACTAAGACTCAATATAAAGGAAATCTAAAATAATTTCGTGTAAGTTGACGAGAAAGAAAGGAAACTATAACATAGTTCAAGAAAGACTAGAATCTCGCATAGCTCAAGGAGTGGCCGTCATGCGTCACATAGTAAGAAATCAGTCTTGTAAATGATTATACTGATGGTAGAACGAATTGAAAGAAGCGGTCACAATGACATGGTCAAAGACGAAAAAATTCAGCATTTTTACCAGAATATTTTTGTATACTACAATATATCTTTTAAGTTGAATTCTAATATGCCTATGGTATATTTCTATAGTCAATTCGAGTGCATTAATATGATTAAAGCACTCGGAAAAGAAGGCGGAGTTTCGGACATGGAAGTAGCTCCTTCCGACTTTTCTAATTTACTCCTGCGCAGATAATAAAATATAGAAATAGATATAATATCTGTATAAATACATCAGTCGCATGAAATAGTTGTGTTTAAGAACCTACATACTATTTTTGATTGCGTCAAGTAAGCCTTAAAATACCTTTACCTTGTTTTCCTTTAAAAAGGCTAAGAAAATTCAGGATTATTCTTGCATACCCCCCGGGGAAAGTATTGGCGGATCCCAGCACGAGGAGGGAAGAGATCAGCCTATACTTTCCCTAGGGAAAGTACACCTCGGGCTTACTTGACAGCACCCGAACTACTTTCGTGTATTCAACTCGTACCTGGAACACTTTATTTCCGAGATACGTTTCACGGCGGTTTACATGTGACAGATTAGAATGTTTTTCGTAAATGTAAACTAAGGTCTCATAAGAAAGCACACACTTCAATATTTTTCAAGTTAATGTAACAGGAATTAATTTTTTTAGGAATGGTTCGAATTTTCAGGGTACGCAATAACGGTTCAAATTACGAAAATTGTTGGTAACGAATATCCATGAAGTTTTGAAGCGAGAGTTGATTGCGAAAAGAAATGGTGCTTTTTATGGTGTCACAAGCAAGAGCATCAAATTTTAGAAATGTATAGCAACAGAATATATTCACATTTCAAAGAACATACCTGTAATCATACTTTTTTCAAAACAAAAAATGGCGGTAAATGACGTCACAGTTTCCCTTGATAAATGACGTCACTGTGTAAACAAAACAAGTTAATTGAGTCAATATTGATGGTATAGTCGCATTAATCAAGTAAACTGGACGTGAGTAAGGAGAATTTCTGTTTAGGATTAAATTGATTTTTTTTATTCACAACGTAAATAAAGTATAGTTTTGGGTGCGATCAAGCACTATGTTTTTAGCTCTAGATACATAAACAGTGGTAAATTCACGTGTGAACCTACCAAATTTCCTACACAAAGGGGTTCCATGCGGGGAATTATATTTAATCAACATGAAGTTTTGATTTACCGCTCAACATAGTAGGGCCTGTTTAAAGCGGTTTCCTCGTAGAATCTGCAATAACATCAAATAAAGTATGCAAGAAAAAGGATCTTACATGGTCTACTGTGGAGGACTGGGTTGTTCCGACCCTCGGGAAAGCGGGGGGAAGTCGGAACCTCGCTTCGCTCGGTTCCTCCTATCCCCCCGCTTTCCCTCTGGTCGGAACAACCCAGTCCTCCACAGCAGGCCATGTAAGATCCTCATAACGTCATACAATGTTTTGATTCCGTGAGACAAAACAAAGAATGAAAACATTGACGTCATCACACTGACGTCATTAATCTACGTTGAAACGTTGTACAGTTCAGATTAACGGTTCGCTTTTAAATCGATTGTCTGCTTTGTTAGGTTCTGAATCTGACGTCTTCTGCATAATGTCACAGCCGGGTATGTTTTTAATATTTTATGTATAAGATGATTAAACTAAAATAAGTTTGTATAATATAGTTATGTATGAGATGTATGTAGATTAATGACGTCAGTGTGATGACGTCAATGTTTTCATTCTTTGTTTTGTCTCACGGAATCAAAACATTGTATGACGTTATGAGGATCTTACATGGCCTGCTGTGGAGGACTGGGTTGTTCCGACCATCGGGAAAGCGGGGGGAAGTCGGAAAACATTGACGTCATCACACTGACGTCATTAATCTACGTTGAAACGTTGCACAGTTCAAATTAACGGTTCGCTTTTAAATCGATTGTCTGCTTTGTTAGGTTCTGAATCTGACGTCTTCTGCATAATGTCACAGCCGGGTATGTTTTTAATATTTTATGTATAAGATGATTAAACTAAAATAAGTTTGTATAATATAGTTATGTATGATATCTTGACTGGTTGCCCGAATAGGGGAGTGAATTCCAAGAGCCACTTTTTATGTTATTTTACACATTACTGCCGAACTGAAAAAAGGTCCGTAGTAATTACGATAGTTTTCATAAATTCGGCTTATAAGAATCGAAATAATCTATGGCTTGGCATGCTTTATCGAAATTGAAGCATTTTCCGTCGGTAATGTGCCTGCATAACAATTCACTCAGGCTTCGCCCTCGTGAGTTATTCTGCCAGGTACATCACCTCCGGGGAATGCTTCAATTTCGATAAAGCACTCCAACCCATAGATTATTTCTTAAAAATCTTTGCATTTTTGTATAAAGAGGATTTAAGTATATGAGAAAACGCTAAAGAAAGAAGTGACCGTGTACTGATACAGCGTCCTACGGTGCTGTTCTTATCTTGTCTGTCTATCTAGTTACACACCCCGTCTCTGTACTCGCTTTACTTCATATCTTAGGATGTGCAAGCCCTCTATGAAAAGAAATATCTAACGCGCATATTTGATAGAAGCATGTCACTCAATGTTTCTTTCGTAACTGTTTATATGAATTATTTTTTATGAAATAAAAATGAAAAATATTGCAATACACTATTACATGACTGTTATTGTATCGCTTTGTGTAAAGAAGTGTGCATCCTACTGTCTAACAGGTGAAATGATAAATAATAACAAGGCATTCCCCGTGCATGAAAACGTGCATATTGCAAATGACCCTCCATGTGACTTCTTTTTACATGTAGTTCCAAAGCTTTGAGAAAAAGTTTTTTGGAAATAAATATAAATTGCAATTGTGTATACTAATGTGGTGTCTCTAACAGATACCGAAATAACTCGACAAATGTGTTTCGGCTAAGAGGGTTTAATCTGAAGGCTTAATTACAATAAAACTATTATGATAAAACGTTGTGCACACTTTTGAAATCTAACTCCAGTTACACCTACATTACTTTGTACAAGACACAGTATATGACAAAATATGTACAGTATATGACAACATATATACAGTATATGACAACATATATACAGTATATGACAAAATATGTACAGTATATGACAAAATATGTACAGTATATGACAACATATATACAGTATAGGACAACATATATACAGTATATGACAAAATATGTACAGTATATGACAAAATATGTACAGTATATGACAAAATATGTACAGTCTATGACAAAATATGTACAGTATATGACAAAATATATACAGTATATGACAAAATATCTACAGTATATGACAACATATGTACAGTATATGACAAAATATGTACAGTATATGACAAAATATGTACAGTATATGACAAAATATGTACAGTATATGACAACATATGTACAGTATATGACAACATATATACAGTATATGACAACATATGTACAGTATATGACAACATATGTACAGTATATGACAACATATATACAGTATATGACAACATATAATACAGTATATGACAAACTGAAGTATACTTTTCATCTTTTTAGCCCCTGATATCTTGAAAAGTAATGATTTATACACGCGATGACGTCTGGGGCAATTACCACTGATGCAAACAAGTATAAGGCGTGATAAAGGCTTGCAAACATAACAACTTTGTAAACATTGCAACTGATTCGTTCAAAGATAATTATGCATGTATGTGGTGGTTCATGGTTATATAAAAAGTTAGCAAGACCAAAGTGTAAGTTATTCCGTCCAGGTATTTAAAGCAAATATGAATTTTGAGATGTTCGTAGGAATAGTATTGTTTGCAGTCTGTAAGTGTTATTTCTTACGTTTATGTATGCAACACTTCGTTTTGTCGTTATTCTATTCATGTTTATACGCAAATTACTAATGTGTTTTTATTTCTTTTTTATTTAGTCTAACCTGACTTGAAGTAGTAGCCCAAATGAAAAAAAGTTTTCGGGCTCAGTATCAGTTGATGATGTTGTCGCTGCTTCATCAACGACAAGTCCTTTCACAACTAAAACTTTGGGTTAGCAGGCAATTTATTTATTTAACATTTTAATTTATTATCTTCGTGACACTCACAATGTTTCCAACATAATAATAATAATAATAATAATAATAATAATAATAATAATAATAATAATAATTTCTTTATTTTACGAAGGTATTAAACATTAAGTTATGTAACAAATTACATATTCTTATTTACAATGTGGCCATCGATAAAGCTGAAAAGAAAATAAAGCAAACACAAAACTATCAAGTGGAATAAACACATAATTAAAAACACACATATCAGAAACAAACATATGATTCATGTACACCCGACAAACACTCCTTAATTTTAGATTTTAAATAATTATTATGATTAATTAAATAAATTCAATGGCAAGTACACAACAGTATCACAAATGTAACAGTAAGAAAACATTCAAGTAACTGACATAAATGCTATAATACGAATGCACGATAAAACAGTCGATGAATACATTAAACAGTTTATGCTTTGGTCTGTTCGTCGAATAGCATGTTTTTTTAGTTGTATTTAAATGAATTAAGTGAAGGAAGATTTCTGATACTTGGTGGTATGGTTCTCCATATATTTGCGCTGCTGTATGTGAATGAATCTTTTAAATAAACTGATCTTGGTTTCGGTGGAACAATATCAAGACGTTCAGTTGAACGTAGATTATATCTGCTATTGGTTGAAAAAGAAATATAATTTGGAACTTGCCTATTTTTACACTTGTAAACAAGTAGCCCTATGTGATAATTACATCTATTTTCAAACGAAAGCCATTTTAATTCTCTGAACATATCACATGAGTTAGTTCGTAATGGTTTATTTAATATAATTCTAGCCGCTCTCTTTTGAATTTTCGTTATTTTATTAATATCCGATTTGCAATTTATTCCCTTTCCCCACACAGTACAACAATAGTCAAATAATGGCATAATATATGCGTTATAATACATTCACTTCATGTCCTCAGACAAGAAGTATATAATATGTTTTAATAATGCTACTTTTGAGTTAAGTTTACTACATACTTTTGATATTTGATATTTCCATGAAAGTGTGTTATTAATACATATTCCTAGGAGTTTTTGAGTGATAACATTTTCTATCAGAGTTCGTCCTATTTTCAATTTTAACTCTCTTACTGTTTTGATCTTATGTTTTGAAGATAACACCATACATTTTGTTTTTGTAGGGTGCAAAGACATATTATTCAGTATACACCATTCATTTATACTGTTTAGACTTTTTTGAAGATTATTTTCTATGTCAGATACATTATAACTTGATTTATAAAGTGTTGAGTCGTCTGCATAAAGATCAATATTAGCAGACTTGGCTGTCAGTGCAATATCGATATAAATAAGAAATAGAAGGGGGCCAAGTATATATCCTTGCGGAACACCTGAATAATCACATATCATCTTTGCTTATCTGTTCAGTCCCGGTCATGTTTTAAGAATTCTTTTATGCATGTAGCTGTTCATTTGAATAAAAGAATTCTTCGACATCTTCATTTCCCAGAGTAAAACATAAGAAATACGTGAGGTCTTCCCAAGGTTTCGTAAGTTTATAACAGAACAATAAGCTCCAATCCTACAAGATTCAACTGGGAGGACCAAATCTGCAGGCATGTGTAAAGACATATCACCAAAAAAAAAAAACTTTTAGACTTCTCGCATTATTTTTACACCTCTCATGAGCAAAAACGCTTCTCTTAAGATATTTGTTTTATTTCACAAAATAAGATACAGGTACATGCAATGTATACTTCATTAAAGAAGTGTGTCATAAAGGGATTATTCTAGATGACGAATATAGTAGGATGTCCGAAAAGAGCACACTTCAAGTAACGCTTTATAGAGAAATCCCTATTTATAGATATATATAGGATATTTGTTTGTTTTGAGTGGATATGGAATTTATCCCAACGTTGAGATATTTTCCATATCCACTCAAAACAAACAAATTTTCTTTTTATTTTATGCTAGCTATTAAAACAAACGCTATATTATGTATATGCACCACTGAAAGAATAAATCACCCACACTATCTTTATATTTCACTGATAGAACAAAGTATTTGATTAGTTGGCATAAAATAGTTAGTTATAAATGGCAACACTTCAGACGAAGCATCCATTTGCTCAAAATATAGGCCTTTCCGCCCTAGTAATAGTCTTATATACTAATATATTTCAATGAATTTTACGTGTTACTGCATGTATCCTCTTTTTACAGAAATAACCAATGCAGCTGAGATAAGCTCAAGCAAAACCATAAATAAGCAGACAAAAACCAAACCTTTGTTGACAGCAGACTGGGTTAGATCAAAACTGCTCTTTCACAGTTTCCGGTGAAAATAAATTCTCCAAAGTGACATTTTCAACATAATTTCTCAAATCGCTATATAATGTAGAATTTTACTTGTGTTGTTGAGTCTGGCTGAGCTTGTATATCACGAACCCCATAGGACAATTTAAATTAAAGTCTGTTCCATTCCACTTTGGACCCCCAACTTTGACCTGAACTGAAAAATCCTGAGCGGTTTTCGTATAAATTTTACCTGTTTTGTGATCTACAAAAAAGTCACCCTCGAGAATTTTAAGCGTTTTTGAAACAATCACGTCATTTTGTAAAGATGCCAATTTTTATTTTTCTATGGAGACTCGCCATTGTTAAAATTGGACGCCATTGACGTTCACTCTTCCGTAACAGAGAAGTTACGCCAAAATTCACGTGTTTTTCAATAAAATGTTCGGGGGACATTTCAATAATACAATCAGATGCATGGTTATTAATAATGAGGTAGAAAAATCTATGTAAGCAGAAAAGTAACGCTTAAATGTAAAAAAACTGTTGAAAATCTAATAAGATCTACAATAAAAGATTTACCTAATAATTCCTGCTTTAAAATGATTCCTAGCCTACTGCAGTAGGCTAATGTCGTACTGACAGTCCGTCACACATTTCAGATTTACCAGGTCCATGAGCCATGACAGCACTAAACATTTCGAAAAATCTTAAGCAGTTGTTGAATTTCAGGTGAAGTAGCATAACATGCAAGTGAAACACACATTCATTTAAACAGTGGCCCAACATGCATGTCATAGTATAACCCTGAACACTCCATAATCCACGTCACTTTGCATTACGCCCGATGGAGAAAATCACAAAAATGCGGATTTTTACGTTTTAGTAAGAAATAATGGAAAAATAAAAAAGATGCCTGGAGATATTAAATTTCCAGATACAAATATGCTATAAAGAGCAAAAGTACATGCAATGGCGACAAGAAACCAGTGGTCCAAAATTAGGTGGAACAGACTTTAGTTCTTTATGTCCGGAGTTTTATTTATAAAGCATTTTCATATTAAATAAAGAAGGAAAAACATCAAGTCCAGAAAATTTGTCCCTTACATCCAAAATTTCATCATATCCGGGGTCGTTATATACTGAGTGTACTTTACTATGTAAACTGTATATAACGGAAGGACTCTATGAGAAACACATTCTAAACTACCTATAATGAATGACCTCTCTGTTCACTATTGAATTTTAGTCAAATCCATGGGTCCAAAAAGATGGTATCAAATTGATACCTTGCATACTTATTTGTCTTATACATGCCGATGAAAAAGAAATTACAATTCTGTTTGTATTGTGGATGTGTAAAGTGGTTACAAACTTCGATTGAATTGTTGAAGCCCCGGGAACACTTTGGATGTACATTATATTTAATTATTTCCAAGAAATATGTCTTGCCAGCGACATTTGCCATTTTTTGTAAGACAGACATTCCTAAGCATTGCTTTTTAAATCGAAAGTAAATGATATACAAATGATGCATTTTTGCAATGATATTGCAAAGATAGAAACGCTTTTTAGTGAGAGTGCATTTGTTTAAAAATATTTTAAAAATAGGAAAGCTTTTTAGCGAGGAAGCGAAAACATTGCGAAAGAAAGGGATACATCAGCATTACTTTAAAATAGATATAATCCAGTTCTATTATTAATCTACCCGTCATATTTCTTTATAAGAGTATTTAAATTGCTCCTGAGGATTTAAGTTCCCTGTTGAATTGATAAAAACAGATTTGGTAACCTACTGTTTTCCTTTAATGTCAGTCACTGCAACAACAACAACCGCAGCAACAACAACAACATTCACACCAACAACAACAACAGGAATTTCAACAGAGGGACCCATATCAACCCAAACAACAGGAGTTTCAACAGCGGGAGCTACACCAAAACCAACAGCAGGAGATTCAACAGCGGTACCCACACCAAAACCAACAACACCAAAGGTATACTACATTTTACCCCCATTTTGAATCTGACAGATATTGCAGAAGAAACTAAGTCCAGTACTTTCTGAATCAGCTGTTCTAATGTCAATGTCATTTTGAAATAATATGCATGTAGCTAATAATTAACAGAATTTACTTACACTTGTCATAATTTTACATCCGTGTCTTCGTCTAAATGACGCTATCATTTTAAGAATGGCTTTGAATAAAACTCAGAAAAATGAATATTACCTAGTTTATAAAAAATATATCTACTGCAGTCTTATTTTTATTGGATATACATGCAGTGAACGTTAAGGAGAAATCAATAAGTAATTGATATTTCTCACATATTGTCAATGTATTCTTATATATTATACACTTAAAATTTATTTGTTAGATCTAGACTATATAGATTAATTTGCCTTTATAGTTAAGGTCTTTACATTTCAATTTTAGCATGTATTTTTATTGTTCGTGTGATTACTGTTAACCACAAGATATTCAGATAAGTATTGAGAAATACTTAAGCTATGTGATAACATCTAAGTAGAAGGGCGATAAAGATCTGATCATCATTTATTAATGTCGCTGGAAAACATACTTGCCTAATTGAATCAGAAAAACAAAGTGAAGTAATAAACATGATTTCTGTTATATTGTTGTAGTGCAATATGAAACAAGCAAAGCAAATGCAGATGAAAATATAGATCTACAGTTATATAAAGCGTATAATGGAGGAAGATTTCCATTTCAGCCACCAATTAAGTGTACAGTAGGAGAATGCAGCAGTGGTGCAGGATGTTACAACAAGACTGGCTTTGGTACAACCGTCACATGTAAATCCGGCGATAGTTGTGCTGTAAGTCTAAATTAACGGATCCTTGTAGTTTATCCAATATCATTATAAACATTTGTAGGCGCTATTTTTTTGTTTGAAAATATAATTAATATACCATTTAAAATTTCTTCCTGCTGAACCATAACCAGAAATTTTAATACCAGTCTACTCATAATAATACTTGTACACATAAATAAATGTTAATTGTTAATTGCTGACAACCCCATATGTCTGCAACGGCTAAATATAATTTCGACTATGGCAGTTTTCAATATTTCAGTTAATTACCATGGGTGAAATGCATGTTCACATGACAATGTATGTGCCATACTATTAATGAGACCTTAATTGACAGAATAATATAGAATCAGAATGCTTTTTTTATTCAAACACGTTTATTCATCAAAATTATGTGGTTATGTGTGTTCTTAAACGGACTGTAGGTAAAGACATTTTTTCAATTATGAGAGTTGTATTTCACCACATTAAGGAGCAGGAAATTGGTTCACATTATAGCTAGGTCACTCAGTATGATATTATTCAAACTGACCACTTTACATTTTATTTGTATGTAACTGAATCTAAACGAATTTTATGTATAATTCAATATTCTGTGTGCGGTGAGTATTTCTGATTGAATGTCTTCATATGGGTAGTGCTGTGGTCGAGTGGTTAAAGCTTTGGAACACCAATCCGGAGGTCCGCAGTTCGATTCTCGGCCGGGGCACTGGAAATTTCAGAAACGTTTTTCATAGTTTCCCACCTATCTGAGATGAACTGGTTAGAAACCTAGAGGTAGTCTCGAGTGTATCGGTGCTATACACCGGGCATGTGAAAGAACCAAGGGGTCTATTCGTAAAAGAGCTAGGGTATGGTACCCGGATTCCCTTGTATCTGCTTCTGTCTTTAAAAAAAGGACCACAATGGAAATAAGAACTTGCTCTTTATTGTGTTATCATTGGTACTGACAAAATACACACATGACGTCATTCGTATCATTGGAAAACTATTTAATGACTTCTCTGGTTTCTTTGACAGGTACATGAAGTTTCTGCAACCAATTTTACAATGTTATGTCAACCTACTGCACAATGTAAAACCCTTGAAGCGACAGGAACGGCCGCTTGCTGCGATACGGACAATTGTATTCCTGATTTAGCAGAGGCAAAAGCCAGAGCAAAAAACGGATGTTTGAGCCTTAAAATGAACGCGGGTCTCGTTCTAGCTATAATGGCACTCATATTGCTCATGATCATTTAGAGAGGACTTTTATGAACGCCAAGAGTCAAAGCAATTCCGAATGACTTTGATATAAAAAATTGTAGATTCAACGCAAGATAACATAAACGAGCTTTTTTACCAGTATGCGAGGGTCTAATGAATCTGACTTTCCCAGAAGAAAGGACCTTATGACCAAATACTGGTACATAGAAGCAATTCATAAATGTTTTATATGTGTGTTAATTTCTAAACATTTCTATAACGGCTTTAAGTTGTAGTGGGTTTTTTATACCCGTAATAAAATGTAAATTTGTTTCTGGTACTGTTGTGCTTTTCATCAATACAAAAACAAAATTTACCATTTGAGAAAATATCGTACATTTCTAATTGTGAAGGGGTTTATTGTTATAGGTCCAGCCGATTGTGAAAGATTCGATCGGACTTTGTCCCAATATTTGGTTTCAACATTATTTTATTGATAAATCACATGTAATACATACTATTACACAACAGCATAAAGGATTGAGTAGAAAGCTCTAGGCTTATAAACTCTCTCCTTCAACATGAGCAACGAAATCATTAGTCTGGCATACAGTGTAACACTGAATATTCTACCTGATTTTTGCAATCTTTATAACGTAATATCATATTTACTTTAAAAACAGTAATTGCAAAATTGCATCAAAGTACTGACAACTTTAAGTCTTTGTAATGTTTATAACCTAACTAGAATGGATTATGTCCAGAATATTTCCGCAACTGTTCATATACAACCCAGAATGTAAGTGACCAAGGAGCCTGTAAATAGAAGGCAACAGCCAAATTCAAATTATATTCAATATATCCACAATATTAGTTTTACCAAAGACAAAGAAAACATGTTTACGTTTGGAATAAAACCACAAATGATGACACGGACCTGGAGTCATATTTTACTGATTAAATTCGGTAAATGCTTCAATTTAAACTAGAATTTAATCATAATTGTTAGATTTTTTAGGAAATGAAAACTTTACAATGGAAATGTATTGAAACTGTTGTAACATGAAATTAAGATATGACTTACAAATCTACAATATGTAGGGAAGAACCCTTTATAAAGAGCAAAGAACCCTTCTTGCCGAACAGTCTTGATTGCGCAATCTATGGAACCTTTGTACAATGTCGATCTGAAAAAAAATTACCAAAAAGGCTTGATGTAATATCGCATAACTATATTTTGTTTTAATATACCTTTTTTTCATAAATGGAACATTGATACAACACTTTTGTAACAACAATTTACAAAAAAGTGTTTTCTTCAATATTCAAACTTTCAGAACAAACTATTTTTAAATTATCTCTTGATGTCTTATGTAAATCTTAAACCATTTTCCGTCCGGGACATCTATATATGTATATAGTATGTACATGTACTAAAGAAGTACTCACTTTCCATTTTCTGTTGGTTGATTCATTACCCTTGTCTTAACGACATCAGCGGGTGTAGACACAATAGCCGCAACTAAGCCTGCACATAAACTGAAAGATAAAATACACAGGGAATCAATAAGATTTTTTTGTGGTATTTCTTATTCGGAGTCCTCTACATTTTATTTTGTAAAAGACTGTATTTAGAGTTACTTCCTTGAATCCTTATGTTATGCTCGTATAACATGAAATACGTTGTTTCTTTGGTTATAATTCTTATTATTCATCGGGGATTTAGGTACGGGTCAGAGAGGAATAGTTGGTAATTTGTTAAACGTTTTCTAAAACATTGGAGAGTAAAATGTTAAACTATGCTTCTATTTATGAGAATATATACACTCAGTTCAAAAAGAAAGTGTGCACTTCTTAATTTTAAATATTTCAATATTTAGCAGACGTATCGGCTTCACTTTTTTGCACACTACTAGTATATCTCATATGTATTTGTCATCGATCGATTGCAAAATCTAAAATGTTCGCCATATTGTACGTAAACAGATCTAAATTTTGGTTGGTACCAAATATATAGGCTTTCAGAAAAGTAGTCGATAAAAAAAATCACAGACTTTCTGTAACCGAGTATATAATGAAGTCTCTTCCAGTCTCTGGTGGTGTTAAAACTTATACATTTGAGTGTTACATGTGGCGGAATATTGTCAATATATGTAATGTCCAAAACAGCGCTTTCCCTATATTCATCATTAAAGAGAGTGTCATATAAACTGTTGGTGGTCTTTTTTTTAAAGATATCATAAAAAGTATTATATTTACCTTGACATTCCATGCACGATGTAATTATCAGGTAATGATGTTTTTGTCAAAAGCTGGCGTTTCACTGTATCATAGGTGACCAGATCTAAAAACACACAATGTGCTCAATAAACAATTTATACATTCAATGTGCAAGAAGACGGACATTTTCATATTTGATAGCAATTAAATTTACACTAAATTTGATATTTTGTTAAGGGTGTATGTACTATTATTATATAACATGACGTGTAACAACTACCCAGAAAGGAGAGACAAAGGAGGCGAATATCCGCATGTGTTATCTTCTTTAAGATGTCTCCATTATTATGCACAACCCTAGCGTTCATGCAAATATATCAATGTAAAATACTGAAGACTAAGTCTTAAAAAAAGTATCTAAACGAAGACTAAAAGAAATAGTATCTAAGTTCCATACCGCCGACGTTGCAAAGTACAGCTCTCTGACAGTTTGGTGTCCAGCCTCTCCATAAGCCAGGGATACCTGACTGTTTAAATATTGAGCGGAATGCTTGAAAACAATTCTTTACCCTAAAAATAAGATTACAAAAATATAGCAGTCCATATTCTAATTGCATTATACCGGTAATTAAAAATGTCTTAACGAACTGTTGCCCTGCTTACCGTTCATAGCCATACAGCAAAAACACAGATAAAAAGAGAAAATGTAATTTACTGTTCCCAAACAATCATAAATGCCTAGTAACGTGATAATTCTAATCTGTACTACCTGACTGGTTTACCCTCTAACCGCCGGCGTCCTTCCATCTGCATTTGAACTTTGACTAGATCTGTAGGGCTGGCTATAAACTGACCACATGCACCACATGTTGCGCTCACAACCACCGACTTCCTGTGAAAATAAGTGAAAGGGACACATGAAGTTAAATCACCGAATTTTCACCAGAGTTCTACATGTAGTACATTTGTATATTTAGTCACCCGCAGGTCCAAAAGCCAAGATTTTATCATCGGTTTAAAAGCAGAGTCCATGCTTGTCTCAAAATATGGACCGTACTGCCCTAAGGCCTGTATGTTGGGGTCTCCTCGGGAAGCTGATCACGGGAAGCATTTTCTATGACTTTGTAATGCTAAAATTTGTAATTTACTGAGTTTTTATTAAGAATGACATAAAATTGTATCTCTCGTCTAACAACTAGAAATAAGCCGAGCGACTGTCAAGGGTAGAAAAAGCAGGATTAAAAGGTGACATTGAAACTTACTTACCATAGTGGGAATGTTCCATCCTCGTTCTTTTTAAAGACGTGATCCCTCAAACCTTCATAAATTATCATTCTAGAGCCGGAGTATACTGAAAACAGAGTGTGAATAAAAAATATTAAGTATTAGCAAAGACATGTTTCAATGTATACGTTCCGTAACTAAGGCATACTTACCCGTAAATCTGTTTTATATAAAAAAAGTGCAACTGTACATTAATTCCTGTAACGTAGTGTTATAAGACAGCTGAATACTGCAAACAATAGATACGATAACTAGAAAATATTATACAAACCTATTTGTCGGTACAGTGCTGGAGATATTCCCTGCCAAAGTTTGAAGAACCCTTCTTCCGTAACTGAAAAAGAAAGAAATGTTTGATAAATGTTACGTTATTGTAAATTTACTTAATACCTAAATCAGTCTTTTGCAATAATACTGCTCAATTCTGCCACTTAAAAGTAATAATAACAATGATTTATCAGAGTGCAGGGTGTAACGTCGACCTTGACTTGGAATGATGGTTCCTCATATGAATACTGGGCGATTTTAACTCAAAGAACTTTGAGCGGTTCATGAGATACAGCAAGACTTGATACAGAAAGGACAAAACACAATCTGAAGTCCGTAACATGGAACTGACTAGAAATTTCAGCTAAAACATAATTATGGCCTTTAAACGCCTATTTTTTTAAAGTCATTTAAAGCTACATATGAATGAGTTCACACCATACTGCGTCTTTCTCGTATATATACCTAGGAAAAATAAGTTTACCGACGCCGTGCATAATCTTAAGCATGCCTCTCTCCGAGTGGGACACAGTTGTCCCATTTACGCTTATCTCTCCCTGAATTTGCAGCCGTGTCCTTGTAAGATCCAAAGGATATGTCACTGAAATAAATACCAGTTACAAGTAGAAATACATGTGTATATGTAAAAGCAAAAAGTGAATCCGAATCGGATTCGGTGAAATACCCTCAATGGCTAGTACTCGCGCAAAAATTGACCCCTTACCCCCTACACCACTGTGATGCCAGCACAGTTTAACATCAATAAAAATGGTCATGGTACCGTGTTCTTTGATATAAGTAATGATTTGGAAACCTCTTAGTATGCCCAATCAATGGGAAGAAGCAATATCTTTAGAAAGCAAGAGGAATGTAATAATTGTTTTGAAAAGGATTTTGTATTTTTTTTACGTTTTCGGAGCTGTCAAATATGCTATTCAAAACTTGCGTTTTGTTTTGCTGAATATTTATTATCTTGTTATCAAAGCACACAGTTTTATTTAAAATGTAAATAATATAAGTTTAAACGAAACACCGTATAAATATGTATAAAAGACTTATAAAAATTGACACGTACCGGACTCTGCAACCATCGCCGACATCCCAGACAAGACAAACTTATACAGGAGCCCAGCTCCCTGAATTGCCTCCACTTCAGTCTGAATCTCCTCCTCTGCCATTTTCGTTGTTTATTAAGTGGATTAAACGTTTTTGATGATACCGTGTCACTAGATCTTTTTATGCAAACTTTAACGAGTTTGTATTTTATACACACACAGCAAAAAAATTGTCAGTTTATATCAGCGTTTCACTGTGACCTTCACAAAATTTTAATCATTTTCTACCATGTCATACTGTCCGTACTGGAGGGTCTTGGAAAAATTCTGACATCTATCAAAGTCCCGTGATCATTTTGGATGTAATAATCTTATACAGACAATTATAACGTAGATTTTTAATTGAGAGTACATGTTATAAATATAGCACAGTCTTGTTTGCAATGATATTGCAAAAGAAATAGAAATGCGTTCTGACAACAAGCTATATAAATACTTCTTTCATTATTTTACTGATATATGCATTATTCTATACGAATAAAATTAAAGTGAGCATTGGACTTTAATACAAGGCAATACTATCATTTATCTATATTTAGAATACTGGCTCTACCAACTAGATAAATACTTACAGTCAAAACTAACAGGGCTATATATTTATAACATAATTAGATTTGGAATGAAAGAAATATTACTTGAAATTTATGTATATCATAGAAATTTTAATTTTACAGCCACAAGATAAAATGTTTTGCAATCGTTTAAAGCGACATTCAATGGCCATTTCGATGTGTATGCTCATTGCTAATGGTAGTCTCAGCATTCTTTCGAAATTAACTGAAATAAAATGTGTTATATTAAAAAGAGAGTACTCACTGATCAACAACATAATACTCAACAAAATATTCTACATATTTACATCTTTCACAGCTTTTTATCACCGTCTTCTATCACCGTCCAGAACTGTGAATGTTGTGCTAAATGCTTGACTAGACATCGAAATGATGTCCCGAAAATGTTTTGGAAATTATCATTGTTTCGCCAAAATCGTTTAAAGCATTTTTCTTTCAGAAAATGCATGTTTACTTCCAGAACTTATGGACTCTTATTTGTTCTTGGCAGAAATTCCATGTAAGGTGAATTGAGAAAGGAATATGTTGCATTTCTTTTGCAGTTTCCGGGTGAAAAACATGCATGATAATTTCCAGACATTTTCGGAACTTCACTTTATATGTAAATACATAGAAAAAATTAATAAAAAATTTGTTGAGTATATATCAGTTTCTCTCATAAATTCTTGAAAAACAAAGTTCTTATTTTTACCTTAATAGAATTAAAATATGAATATCAAAACTCAGTAATGTACATTTATGTCAAGTTACTTTTGATTTTGAGTTTAGATAAAGTGTTGTGTTATCTTGTCCGTACTTGTAAGCTGGATTATAGTTTGGGTTCATGTCTAGGCCATTTAAACTTTATTGAAAACTTTCCGTTGAAGGTCAAGTGTGCAGCGTGTATGACGTGTGATAAATATATTTTAGCCCACTTGCGCGAAAGTGCTCAAGATGAGCTGTTGTGATCGCCTGATGCCCGTCGACCGTTTGTCTTCAGTATATCAACATTAACTCTGTTAACACTCTAAAGGCAATTTTTACGAAAATTGGACATCTGTTTTGGTGAACTCTAGGTCGAATTTGAAACTGCATGTCGTGTGTTTAAAAACAATGATACACTATATTAAGAGAAAATTTTTGTGAAAACGTTAAAAACCTCAATTTAAACCGAATTGTCTTGAAATTTGGTCAAAATGTAATCCTTGATTTTGATCAGGGTTATATGAGATCATGCTCAAATAATTGAAAAATCATGAGCATTTTGTTCCACAATTAACACGAACACTGGTCAGTGGGGTCAAATATATGGTCACCAGGTCACTTGTGACTACTCTATAGGCTACTTTATTCTAACCAGAACTGGCGGGCAGAACATTTGTCTTGATAAACAGTAGCACCTAATAAGGTAGAGACAGATGTAAAACTGGATCACCAGGACAACTGATTGAAAAACCTTGAAAACACTCTAGAAAATAGCGGCCACATTTTATCATTGTGAATTTATTTAAAAGTACATGTATATCCCACGTCTATAACGTGAACAAGGCAAATAGATGACCACAAGGCAACGTCTAAGCCCCGAGCCTTTGGGAAAGTTTTTTTCTCTTGACAGTGCAGCATGGAATGAATTATGCGAATAATCTTGGTAGAAGACCATCACAGAAACATCAATAACATGTTTCATCAATTTCATATGATACACCAGTTTCAGATGTGATTGGAGAAATTTTAAACTGATAGAAGTAGGTAGGTATATTAGGGTTTTATCGTTGGTACCGGTTTCCCATATGACCAACGCTCCCACAAGAGTTTAGTTATTTTAGGTTTTCGGGGGATAGTGCAAGATACAGAAAGCGTCCCAATTCCAGAGACACCCCTGGTTCTTTATCATGCCAGGTTTTCACCCATACATGGGACCTCGGTTTTTAAGTCTCATCCGAAAGACTGTTAGTAATTTTAGTTGGTCAGCCCTGGGAATCGAACCCACAACCCCGAGATTACAAGTCTCGTGCTCTACCTATTGTGCTATCCGGGCTGACTAACTGAATAGAATCTAGACAGATTGGCCGATATACAACCTATGAGATGTCACGGGTCAGTAAAGCTCATTGTCGAATCTATATACTCAGATTAATTCAAACATAAGAATTCAAAATCAAAACTAAGTTGTACACCTTATTAGTTTTATTTATCATGTACTATGTCATCAGTGCATGAGATCTATATGCTAACAACTTCACATCAAATTCATGGATTTCTTCATATACAATATCATAGTTTACATACATCAATCACCATCTCCTTATTTCATATAATGGGGATTCTATATACATGAATTCTCAAGATACAAGTAAACAGAGCAAAATATATATTTATCCAACAAAAAAAAAAAACACACACACATACAAGTTGACTAAAATCCATACAGTTATGAGTACAACCATCTTCAATGACATCCGAAAACAACGAAAATACAGAGTGATATGAAAAATGGAATCTTTTTCTATACTGTAGTGAGTACACATAAATCAAGTTTATCTTCAAAAACAATATCAGTATTTAAAACAATTGTAAAACTGTTTACACATATATTACATTTATCAGCACTACAACATTACATAAATTACCCTCAATGTGAGCATCAAAGATGATCACAGAAAATAGGTATCATTTTGTAACAGTAATTGTACCGAAACAGGATTATTAAAAAAGAAGAAAGTTCAGCCAGCCAGCAACAGACCATAGTTTCTTCGTTATGAAAATTCTCTTTCTGTGCTCTAACTATTTATAGTACATCTATTTTTGCTGATAAAATAATGAATATCTTACTCTTATTAAGTGTACAATTTCTTCATGGAATGAAAAATCAGTAAACTGCAAAATGCAGCTATGTCATTGGTCCAAAAATAGCTTATAGTTACACTATATAAACATTATTGCTTAAAGTGACATTATGCGCATCTTACTGCACATAGTGTATTTTTGGTGACAGTTTTATAAAAGCAATTTTTGGTTGCTGTTCATTTAAATGTGTTAAATTAATGATTATGCCGCATTAGTATTTGAAGTTGGTGCTTTAGATATAAAAAAATCGGACTGATAAAATGATAGTTGATTGTGCCATTGTTGATGTTGGTAGAGATTTCGGCAGTGGAAGGGAAGCAACTCCTGCATGAAGTTGTTCTTTTCTTAAATTGACTCTCCCAGTCAAATAAGAAAATCAATATTTGGAAAGTTATTATTTCATACTGGTAGCGTGAAGAGTTTGGTGTATTGGGTTAAAAGCTATTATTTCCTCTACGCTTTTGTACACACACCATATTCAGCTGGATTTTTACTTGAAAAAAAATGCGCATAATGTCACTTTAAAAGCTTTTAAAACATTTGACATGATTTCAAACACACAGGCAGTAAAGTGTGTGACTGTTCATTTTGTAAGAAATGCCTGTAAAAGCATATCTCAGCTATATTGTTTTTTGGAACATGCATGTACATATAAATATAATCTTATTTCTAAGGTTAAATAGAATAAACAATATAATTTTCAGTCATTTTGAATTTATTAATGGTACGTTTTTACACAGAAATGATGTGCCTCAAGTGATTATAGCCTGTGTAAGAACCAGGGTGTTAGCCATACAGCTTATACATTATGCTCACAAATAAACCACTATGATATTGCCATTAAATTATTAAGTCACATATATAAAATACATTTTTCTATTCCTAACATGATAACTTATCAGAAATTATACATACAAGAGAAAAGACTAGTTAAAAATCACAATCTATAGTTCTAATGCTGCATTAAGTAATGACTAGACATCTTCCCAAATGTCTTATGCATTTTGAACACTTCTAACAATAAAACTTAATTTGAAGAATACTATTCCAATGCTATGCCATAGCAAAGCTTGGTCTAGTGATCTGCATAACATAAAATGCAGTAAGAGTAAAACCTAACATAATTTCATAATACTTGTAAGATTAACACAGCATAAACAAAAGCCCTCCAAAGAACACATATGTCACTTGCTGGCAGATGTGTAAACTACTATCTGCTCTAAGAGTATTCAGAGGCATTAACCTTTGGGGGTAAAAATGTAATTCAAGGGAGATAATTACCTAAAACAACAGGTAACTGGGTACTTACATTCATGAGCATGATAGTGTGTTTAATATACTCAAAATATGAAAATATTTATGTACCCGGTACAGAAGTCAGCATATTGATCATTGGAACAGAGCTAGATTGCTTCAAAATAATCTATGTACAATGAACTATACATCCTGAGCTGCAGAGTACTGGTGTGTTACAATCAAGTAGAATGTTAGTAAAATACATCATGTATTCGTGAATTAAACTTGGTAAACAGCTAATGATGCAGATCTAGAAGGAAGAATGGCCAGTAAACTTTCTCAATTCTTCATACACAACCCAGAATGTAAGTGACCAAGGTGCCTGTAAATGGAAGAAAACATTCAATTACAATATATTCAGAGTAAATATTGACTGAAAGAGGTGTCACACAGTCTGTGTCCTCTCCATGTGCTCAACAATTGTGCCATGTAATTGTAAAATTCTTCCATGCATGACAGAGTTACCATGCATACAGTATTCCATTACCTTTAAACTCTAAGTGTGGCCTTGACCTTTGAGGTAGGGACGTGGGTCTTGCACATGACACGTCCTCTTGATGTGCTTAACATTTGTGCCAAGTTATTTTAAAATCCTTCAATACATGACAAAGTTACAGTCCAGACACAAATGTGTGCATATATACAAGATTCTATTACTTTCGAACTCTAGGTGTGACCTTGACCTTTGAGATATGGACATGGGTCTTGCACACAACACGTCATCTTGATGTGCTGAACATTTGTACGAAGTTATTTTAAAAATCCTTCAATGCATGACAAAGTTACAGCACAGACATGAAAAAATGTAACGGTGGAAGCACAATTGGGACAGACGGACAATGCGATTTCAATATGCCACCCTTTGGGGGCATAAAAAGCAAGTGATATGCAACCTTTATGTCTGAAGAAATTGCATTAGATCAGTCAGCTCAGATCAAACTAAAATCTTCATATCACTACTTAAACACAATTACCATATCACTGTTAATTTTGAAATAATATCCGTTCAAGCAGTAGAAGTGGTTAAAACTGCACATCAGAACACTAAATCATTTTTTCTTAAACGATGAACACTGCTGGAACATGACCAAATATTACAAAAGGTGACTTAATGCAGAGCATTGTTTTCTATGCAGATATTTATTTATTATGGCACAATATGACATCATGTTGATGGCAATATCAGTTTTCCCGTTATTTATGGAACAATAAAACATGTTTTTGCTTCTCTGTAAATACAGAGAAGATCCTGAATAATGATAGAATCATTGCTATTTCATTTCAGTTGATATGATAGCTGTCAAATTAACATGTATTTCCAGGTTTAATTGCAAGTGCTTGGGCTTTTGTTCCAATGACAGTCCAAAACTTATCCTTCATTGCTTAAAATTTGGTTTGCTTACACTCTTTTTATTGTTTTATATTTCTAACAGCAAAGGCAACACATGCAGTATATTTGTTTTTGTAACAATGGCAGTTACACTAGACAGATAATATAATTTCAAGAAATTATGTTCAGTATGCAAAATAGCCATTAATTAACTGTCAATATAACATGCTTGTACATGTACATTGTAATTAAAACAATATTAAATAACAGGCAGAAAAATGTCTACAGTCTTGTTGAAATCAATATTTTGAATAATGCAACAAGTCAGTCATTTATTATGAGTGATGCATAATGATTACTACATATACTTACCATCCGGCAGTATGTAGGGAACAAACCCTTGTACAACGCAAAGAAACCTTCTTGTCTCAAGGTCTTGATTAAACAGTCCACAGATCCATGATATAAAACACCCCTGTGTAATAAAACAAAACAATTTTACAAGATGTTAGGAACAGGTCCAAGTTTGCACTGTGGAATGGGGCAAGGGTATATGAAAGTACACTTTCAAGTACATGTAACTATGATATTGTTTACTAATAAATCTCAAAATGTTAAACAACAAAAATATGAACATTTCCCTGCAAACTCTTTCATCAGTTTCTACTTGTTTATTACATACTCTGATCAAATGTTTTCTTACCGCCCATCTTTGATTGGTTGATTCATGACCCTAGTTTTGACAACATCAGCTGGTGTACACATAATAGCTGCCACAACTCCAGCGCAGGCACTGTAACATAAAACATTTTATCTTTACAGACACCTAATTTACCTCACAAACCCTGCATGCTGCCTGTAGCAGACTATTTGCTCATCAGTTTAGGTTAATGACGTGGTAAGAACTTTGATATTTCATATGGACAAAGAAAGATACTTATACAAACTGTAATGTGTACCTTGACAATCCATGAACAATCCAGTTATCTGGTAACGATGTCTTCTTCAGCAAATAATGTTTCACAGTATCATAGGTTACCAAATCTGAAAACATCAAACATTAAATCACTTTAATTCATAAATGTGTTTAGGTTGAAGCAAAGTATATTAATATCTCTGTTACATTTCAATGTACCTGCAATGCTCAATACTGAGCTAACATACAGACAGACTGGCATCCATTGTTAAATTGTCCCCAGAAACTGTCTAAAATAGGCTGTTCAGAACAGAACTCTTGCATAAAATGAAACTTGTTAAAAACTCAAATAATTTTTATTTCGCCATTTACCAAGGCCCTGCCTACAGAAACTTATCATTTTGCTATAAATATTTAGCATTAAATCTGAATCATTTTGAGAGCAGGCTAAGCATCATAACGATACTTTAGTCTTTTCTGTAGTTACCTCCCATGTTGACAAGAGCTGCCCTTTGAACATTTGGTACCCAGCCTCTCCATAATCCACGGACACCAGATTCTGTGAGAATAGTGCGGAATGCATGGGCAACATTGTTAACTCTGAAACAAAAATAAAGTATTTTTTCATTAACAAAATTTTTAAAGATAAATTTTCAGTTGTAAAAATACTTAGAGATTTAATTTGTAGTGCAAATTAACTTCAGCAAAATAAGTTTAAATCTTATAACACCTTATTCTAAAACATTTGCAATTAAACTACAAACATTTTGCTAAAATACTGCAAACTAGCTGCCAGGTATATTTCTAATTCTCTAAGCTATTATTTCACTTTAGTAGTCTAAAAAGTAAGAGAGAAGGAGAGATCAATTACTCCAGACATTCAAAACTGGCCTAGGCTTTCAATAAAGAAGTCTAGCACAACTGGCATACTTGTCTTTAGGTATGCATGCCTTAAAGAGGAATAAACAGGAATAAACTCATCAAAAATGTTACCTTGGTGGATGACCTTCTAGTCTCCTACGACCTTCCATTTGCATATTAACTTTGATAAGGTCAGTAGGACTGGCAATAAACTGACCCATGGCTCCAGCTGTTGAAGCAACTATCACTCCTTTCCTGGAAAATACATCAGGTAAATGTGATATATTGTATTAACTTTTTCAGTTGTTTCACAGAAACATGTGCTCCTATTAAAACTTGTGTTTTACCTGTTTTTCTTACTTTAAGTAACAAAGTTACATTGCTCTTGGTATGAAATTCAAACTGCATTGTTCTATTTTTCCTTTTCAATAGCTATTGCAATGCAATAAACTATTGCAGTTAACTTAAGAAATACAAAAGTGGAGACAAAATTGTTCTCAGAGCAAATGTATTCATGCAATCGTTGGTTATCATACTGCAGTTTGGATATTTGCAATGGAGGTCATGCTACGGCACAGCCACAACTTTCCAACACTGAATATAGATAATTACTTTAGAATCAATGATCTTTTACTACATGGTAATAAGACTGGTAGTAGCAAGATCCAAGCGACTATCTGAATTGCAGGTCAGCAAGATGAGCATTATATGTGGTTAAATTGCATAAAACATTTCAACTGAAACGTCAACACTACAGTGAATATTTAGTAGAAGTACCACAATGAGAATGTTCCATCAGGATTCTTCTTGAACACTTTATCTCTCAACATCTCATAGATGTTCATTCTGGAGCCAGTGTAGACTGGAAAATTGAAATACCGGTAAGTTCTCAGTGGTTTATTGTCTTTTTGTTAATTACCAAGAATCTAAGCCTTTACTGACAAATCTATCTGATCTACATTTAGGTGTCTGTCCACTATTAATTTACAGCTTTCTCAGTTACATTTTATAGGTCAATAGGAGACTTTCTAGGTTATGTTTTACACAATTATTCGTAATGTAATGTATTTGGAACAGACAGACAATCAATAAAACAGTATTATTCCTGATAATCCCTTCTTCTTCAAACATCACCTGAGTATCATTGCAGTTTAATGCAGGGAAATAGATCAAAAGGTCATAATCAACATCAGTCAAAGGAATTTTGGACAGTAGTTTGCAAACCTACACAAATAGTCAAAATTCCATCTCCAGCTTGAAAAATAAAAGTAGACCAAAGGTCAAGGTCAGCCAAGGTCAAAGTTGAAGTCTGCATTAAGTATTTCCCTATATAGCTCTATTTATAATTGAGTGACCTAGTTTTTTGCCTAGATGACCTATATTCAAAATTAATTTAGATTTTATCAGGACAATCATTCTGACCAAGTTTCATGAAGATCCAGTGAAAAATGAAAAGGAATACCAAAACTTAGTACTTACCTATATGTCTGTACAGTGCTGGTGGAACACCCTGCCATAGTTTAAAGAAGCCTTCTTCTGTTACTGAAAATCACAGTTAGTACAATATCAATGTAGGTATCATCAGACACCATAGGAAAATATCAGTGACAAGCACAGATTGGTGCAGTCAGTACATATACATGGAGACCTACTACAAGATACCTTTTATCTCTCCATTATGAACGGTAACTTTATTGAAATAACATGTATAAAACTCTTTTAAGAGCTGTATAATAACCCTGTCAGCTGCTGAAAGGGCGTGTTGTGAACTTAATCTATGACAAATATGATAATGCAAAGAAAAATCAAATGTTTTGATGCTAAAATATCAACTGAAGAAATGTCATAAGCTAGTGCTTTAATAAATTGTCATAGTTTTTGGAGTGGTTAAACAGCCTTTAGCAGTGGCAGCTACATACTTCATAAATTAAGTTGAAAGATTGGAGAAACATCTCAATATGACATGCCAATTGTGTGAACAGTCATTCCTCTCCTTACCTATTCCATGGAGTATTTTTAGCATGCCTCTATTAGAATGTGACACGGTTGTCCCATGTACACTGACTTCACCTTGGATCTGTAATCTTGTCTTTGTTAAATCCAAGGGATATGTCACTGAAATATTAGTAACAAGTCAAAAATTACAATGAAATTATATATCCTGATTATAACAATAATGGAGAGTCATAAAGTGATCATATTTTGTCAAATATAATTAAAGTCTGACCACTAATTTCAGAGAAGATTTTTGAAGTTTCTATATATAGATTATACATTATACTGTACAAATGGTTTTTTTCTGCAGTCGCTAGAAGTATAAATAGTAAGGCAATAGGAGATTTGATAGAATATCCATTTATCAAAGCTTCAAATAGTTATAATTTTATTTAGGACAAAAATAAATCTTACCTGTTTCAGCTACAACAGCTGCTGCTGAGGACAAAATGTACTTATAAAGTAGACTGTCACTAGCTTTGCTAGAAGCAGCTTGACTACCAGTTGTGGGTTGTGTGGGTTTGGTGCTGTCAGTGGCACCCTGACTCGCCCCATCAGACTGTACGAGTTCAGTATCCTGACCTGCCATTATGGGAAGAAGTAAATCTGGTGGCTTCAGGCTGTTACCTAGTTTTTAGTCCTTGTCAGCTAATAATATCTGGTGATATTTGATCCATGACTAGGGAAGTCCCTGTAAGAACATGCAAAAACAAAAGTTAAGGAAAAAAAGCAACTAAAAACTGCCAAAATATTACCTTAAAACTTCTGAGTAGAATCAGAAGCATGGTAACGTCAGCTGGTTAATGGTAAGTGCATCTAACAATAAAATTAGCTATAATTAGCAGGATCTGTTTTATCGTTATTATTATGATTTAATCATAGGCTGAGCTCTCGTTTTTTTTCAACTACATTTTCATATGACATTTATTTTATTAGTCGGCAATTAGAGTGCCGACTATATTTGACATTGTCAAAGTTATTGCAAAAGTTGGGGACAAGTTGTTATTGACAATTTTTTTAAATTATTATTATGTCATTTCATTGAATAAAAATTACTGAAATTTAACCAAGTATTCACCTGAAACAATGATGAAATATTTCAACGCTATGAAAATGAAAATATCATGTTTGATAAAAATCAACATTTTCTTAAAATTCGTTCCCTTAATTGATAAATAAAGTGGGTTCAACCTTGCAACAAAAAGGCGCTCCTACGCAGTAAACTTTCCTAGTTTGGTTTCCAGCATAGTGTATTGAAACTATTGGATTTTTATCTGGGTCAGTCTTTCTTTTACTTTATATATATAACCTGTTACTGTTGAGCACACACCTGTGTTTGTAAATATACAACCTCTGACAATGCATCAGGGAAACGACTCTTATGCTCGAATAGTCATTACTTTGTCATAAATAATAACTTTCTGAAAATAGCCTAAAGTGGTGCCTCATTAGAAGTCAAAAGTCATCATAAATAATGACCTGAAGAGCAAGTGTATTAAAATTCAGTACACACCTATGTTTGTATAGATACATCCTCTGACAGACGCGTCAGGCAATCGATTCTTTGGCTCAGTAGTTAGACCGTTGGTTTAGCATACTACTTATGATCCAGGCGGTATGAGTACGAATTGCACTCATAGATGGTCTATTTAAATGCACTAACTTGTACAGTTATATAAATATTCTCCATGTGTGAAAATTACATGTATCAGACACTTTTAGGTCTTCAGAATCTTCTGCACCAACTTGATGCTGTGCATCAATGTTTTTCTTGTTCTAAATTAGAAGTGGAGAAATCCAGGTGAAAATTGTTATTGTCTAACGAGCTCATAAAAACTGAAAATTTAACTGCGAGAAGCAACAAGTGCACGAAGCCCTATAACATCACAAACAAATGTCACGTGATTCAAATGGTCGAATTGACGTAACAAAGTTTATATTTGATAAATTCATACTTTTTTTCGCACAAACTTCCATAGTCTCACTATTTCCACTTCGAAGGCAGACCGATTTTACAGGTTGATATTTTACAGTTGTCCGCCTTCTACGTCTCACTTTGAAGTGCCAATAGCTGGGAACACATCCCCAACGAAATTCTGTTGGGCACTTATAAACCAAAAAAATCCAATATTTAAAGTATTTATCAATTTTATGATTTAATATGATAGGATTAAGTTTTAAAAGATGCTAACACAATTCTAACTTACATTTACCTAACTACACACCTGCATCAATCGGTGTAATATGAAAATAAACGGCATATCATGCCTAATGTGAAACTTGCATGTTTAGGTTTAAACTTTCAGATTTTTATAAAGTGGTGAGATTTTTCATAAAATTTTAGGTTTTCATTTAAAGTGATATTTAATTCATCATTTCAGTCCGGAAAATTGTTTTTAGAAGTAGGTAAATTGTGTATTATGCGCCGGCTGTACCTAATATTGAAACTACACTTTCTGCCTAATATGCAGCACATTAAAATTAGGCGTAGAGGTGTGACAGATATAAAATATCAGATCTGTGAAAGGGGTCACACTGAAACGCCAAATTAATTAGGCTAAAACTTCCAAACACATGACTCGAAATTAATCTGATATTGGTGAAACTCTCATGAATTCAAGAATGAGCCCACGTAACTCCGTATAAAATATAGTGCCGGCTACCTAGCCACTGCAAATTTTATTATGACTTCTAAAAAACAACTAGTCCTAAAACGACATACATTTGCCCAGCAACAATTGATCAGTTGTTAATGTGATACCAACCTTTCTTGTCATCCAGCTTAAGGAATGGTGTCTTATCTAGGGCCTGATGTTCTGTTGTTTTTCTATGTAATCAGGCTGTGTCATGTGTACACTGGCAACCAATTTGGTTTACAACCTTGATCAGCTGATCGGCCTTCACGTATTATGGAAAATCTATCAAAATATGAGCAAAAACGAATGCTCAAAAGTAAATATAAGGTTTCAACACACTCTTACTCCTAAAATAAAACTACTGACAACCAGCGATTACCTTACTGTATATAGAAATTCCAGATTATTCCTGCTCCTGAGACATTGTACATGTAATGCTTTGACGTCACATGTGCATTGCTATAATACCACGTCCGTGATAATTGACATCGTGCGTTAGGTTTAAACGACTAAATAAACGGTTCTCAATAAATCCAGGAATCCGGGGTCGATGATTTTACGGAAACTGCCGCTTCAATTTAAGTACCTAACAAATGACCAGACTGTCCTGATGTTGTCCTCTTTATTTTAAACTACTAACAACTTCTTTATTTTCATGTTACATCATAAAGGTTTTTTTGTGTGTGTAATGGAGGGGAAGGGAGGACGAGTTTCTGCGCCGTTGAGGGAGGGGGGGGCTGTCCGATAATTTTCGTCCGTTGCGTGATAAAACCTGCTTTGATTATCGACGGGCTTTTTGGACTGGATTAAAAATAAAGAGGCACGGACCATCTTGTTGGGCCGTGATAAAGAGAAAAAAAAAAGATGGAAGATGATGATCTTGCAAAGTGTAAAAACAAAAGGAATAAGCAAAACAAAAACAAAAGAAGAGGAAAGCGGATGGATTACGTCGATTAACTTTCTAGTAAAAGATCAGATCAAATAACTTCAACAAAATGTTTTACAAAACCGAAATCACTTTGTTATAAACATTTAATTTCCTTATCGGCAAAAGGCAACAACAAAAAAAAAAAAAAAGGAAAGGTGGAAAGTTCTTAGACAGTTGGTCATTATTTTGATATAATTGTAAAAGCACAAAAAACTCGACAGTTACAATAGTGGTTTCTTTTGTCGGAAACAAATAATTGGAGTTTGCAGAAAAAAAGAAAAATGCAACAAACGCAATTGCTCAACAAACATGGAACAATTTACAATCACACACTTTTTACGTGAATCAAGGAAACTTATGAAACTGATTTTTCGAGATCAGCATTTACAGCTTAAAAGATCATTCAGTAAAAGATAATTTTTTTAGGGCTTAAGTAACGCACAGCATAACAAGAGGCTACCAATCTTTTACAGCGAAGCGCTCGTTTTCAAAGGTAAACAATTTAGCCATTGTAAGGGTTGAATAGTTTAATAGAATGTCTGAATATATTTTAATTCAACATTGGGACCAATAACCACATGGTGCGAAAATGTATGAGAACCTGGTTTCAAATTCGACATTGCCGCCATTTTTCAGCGCAAAAGTAAAATTGGCACAAATTTGAACTTCCCTTCATCCTTACCCGCTTTTAAAAAGAAAACGGAACACTTAACAAACCCTTTCTCAATGCAACCAATCCATATTTCACGCAAACACAAAAGAAGACAGAAAGTCGCTACAAAGTTGGGCTTGCCGCATCCCATTTTCTCATCTTTCTCGTCAAACATTCTTACAGAGATCTGCACTTGAAAGGGAATTGCAAAAATCGATATGACTTCTCACAAATAACTTGTCAGTGGATTAATCATAACTTCCAATTTGTTTGAAGAATTCAAGTGTAGACTGATAATATTTTAGAGAATGAAGAAGTATATCAAGATTTTCTGATTCGCACTAAAATGGCGTCGTGTGGATGAAACTCGCAAAATCTCGCAAAACTCGTTACGGCGAATCACCTTTTTCGCACCGTTTCACAATCCGTTAATATAACAAATCCTGGTGTAATTTACCCATCAAATGCAATGTCAAAATATCGTTATAAATAGAAGTCGCTGCATTTATTCACTATTACAGGTGAAATATTTAAGTTTACAATACATTATCATGCATATTTAAAGCAAAATACATTTACCTTTATAAACTTCCGTAACTCTAGCCTTTCCCCTTAGGGTTTTGCTACAGATACGGAACTTCCGTAACTCTAGACTCTGGGGCTAGAGTTACGGTACCGTAACTCTAGCCACTGCCTTAAAAGAAAATGCGATATAATTAAACAATGTGTGTATATAGGTCCGTGATTAAACTATATAAAAACTCGACTTTCAGAGAATAATAAACCTTTCAAAGTTAATGATAACATATCAAATATTTATCAAATATATTATGCGTTAAAGTGCAACATATTGTGTTTAAGAAATTTAGATTACTGAAAAATACGATTATTGTACGCCGCCAATACCAAGTCTTGTCCATGGAGTGACGTAATCGATTGTGGAGAAGTAGAAATAAGTGTTGTTAATAAACACCACGGACATATATACACATTAGTAGGGTGACAATGAAAGCTAAACAAATTAAATGGAGATGAAGTGGTCATAAAAATATTAAAAAGAATTTTATTCTTGGCTTCGCCGTGACGTCATAATGACCAGTTAACCAATCGGATTATTAGGTCTTCATTTCTTCAAAAGGTGAAAACTCGCTCTTTACCATAGGCTCATATCTATCTATCTATCTATCTATCTATCTATCTATCTATCTATCTATCTATCTATCTATCTATCTATCTATCTATCTATCTATCTATCTATGTATCTATGTATCTATGTATCTATGTATGTATCTATGTATGTATCTATCTATGTATCTATCTATGTATCTATCTATGTATCGATAGACAGATAGATAGATAGATAGATAGATAGATACATAGATACATACATACATACATACATACATACATACATACATAGATACATAGATACATAGATACATAGATAGATAGATACATAGATAGATAGATACATAGATAGATAGATACATAGATAGATACATAGATAGATACATAGATAGATACATAGATAGATAGATACATAGATAGATACATAGATAGATAGATACATAGATAGATACATAGATAGATACATAGATAGATACATAGATAGATACATAGATAGATCTATGTATCTATGTATCTATCTATGTATCTATCTATCTATCTATCTATCTATCTATCTATCTATCTATCTATCTATCTATCTATCTATCTATCTATCTATCTATCATCTATCTATCTATCTATCTATCTATCTATCATCTATCTATCATCATCTATCTATCTATCTATCTATCTACTATCTATCATCTATCACATCATCATCACATCATCATCACCTCACTATCATCTCACACATCACTCTCTACACCACATCTCTCCCACTTCTCTCTACATCTACATCATCATCTATCACTACTATCTATCTCTATCTATCTATCTATCATCTATCTATCTATCTATCTCTACTACTACATCATCTATCATCTATCTATCTATCTATCTATCATCTTCTTCTATCTATCATCATCACTACATCTATCTCTATCTATCTATCTATCTATCTATCTATCTATCTATCTATCTATCTATCTACTATCTATCTATCTATCTATCTATCTATCTATCTATCTATCTATCACTATCATATCTATCTATCTATCTATCTATCTATCTATCTATCTATCTATCTATCTATCTATCTATCTATCTATCTATCTATCTATCTATCTATCTATCTATCTATCTATCTATCTATCTCACATCTCTCACGAGTATTATGGGCACGGTGCATGCCGGGTGTTAATAAAAGTAATCAAGATTGTAGTATATTACGTACACCATTATCAGTTTAGAGGCTTGACGTCTGTTCTCAAGGGTGCATATGCAAGTTTAAATTTATTTCAAACGAAACAAACAGCTTTTAACAACATAGATCTATAATAAATTCAAAATTGATAGTTACAAGTTAATTGTAGACCTGTACCCTTCTTTCATTTATATTCTTGGTTTTTGTACATTTTAAAATTAAAGATGCATAGAGACCAGTGGTGTATGGAACTGTCGGCATAAATTGCCAACGCGTGGTGCGGACCTCGCAATCCAAGATGGCCGCCGTATATAACCAATTCAATGAATATTTTATGTCCAGATGTGGCAGTTTTTTCTTATTACCACAATGCCAAGTAATTACATGGCTATTATCAAGTACATGTATAGGTCCGGCCGTTTTATTATTCATTTTATAATGTACATCAAATTGGCACATAACACTGACAACTTCAAGGTCAAGGTCATCTGAAGGTCAACATACAAACATTCATGAAATTCGATATTTCCTCCCTATTTTTCTTATTTGAAAAGATCTGTTATATTCAATCTAGTTGTTAAAGTAAATTGCATACTCTTTCAATCTAAGTTATTTTATTTACAAAGAGTTCATGCATGGATTTTCAAGATATCGGGAAGGAAGTAACAAATAATCCTTTGCGCGCGCTAAGCGACAGTCTCCGATACCGCACCTGTTCGTTGATTTTAATTATAAAGAAGGAAAAAGATGCAATTAGTATAAATATTTGATTTGATACAACGTCCGTGTATCTTTTTTAAAGATAATTCTTGTTATACAAATTTATTTACGTATCCGACAATAGCTTTATAATGCGCACATTGCGTTGAAAGGTGTCCGAATATAATTTCGTTTTCGTTGATTTGGGTGAAAAATCACTGCATCTTCACAAATTTTCAACAAATAAAATCGATAAATGTTTCGTATTACGAAATTTTCATCGATTCAATTCAATATGGACGACGTTCGGCAGCGATTCGGATAACAACATATATTTTGCTCGCAAAAATCCCGCAAAAAGTATCGCCGGCCGCGATACCTAAGTGATTTGTGTAGGAACATACGAGCGTTTCCAGCTACATAACTACTAAGATCAAAGGTCTGATTTTATTTCATAACCAGTCCCTTAAAAAATTTATAATGACACGAGTGCCGTTTTGTACTAGCTATGACAGACAAATATAAAAGACAGATGAAATTATTTGTAGACGTTTTATCAAAAAAAATCGGACAGTTATTACAAAAGATTTATTAGTTTATCCCCAAACCGACAGGCCGCGGGTTTGTTTATGCATTTGTTTACGGCCTAAGTATAAACGATATCAGCCACTTTTCTTTAAAACTAGGCAGTCTAAAAGACAGCTATATCCCCGCCGCGAATAGGAACATTGAAAAATTAGTGTTTCTGAGTGTTGTTTTCTCTTAGAGGTGCACAGCGTGGATTTCTAAAAGGCAAATAAGTCGTGTCCTTGACCTTGAGTCAGTGTGACCGGATCATGGGTTCTACACATCGTCTCGATTAGGTGATCATTTTACTGGAGTTTCACCAAAATCCTTCAAAGAATTTAGGAGATACTGAAAGGACAGATTCAAACTTTTGACTTTAAGTTGTGACCTTGATCTTGACCTAACATAACCAGATCACCAGTTCTGCTCACGGTGTACTAATATAGCAACTTTTATAATAAATTGCTATCCACCTAAAAGTATGAAACAAGTGTTTATGGAGGTTTTACCGAACTACAACACATATGATTACGCTAATTTTACCAATGTTTGCTGGAATTCTTAGCTGAAACTTTGACGATTGTTGGAATGAAAAAAAACGTTATAAGGTTAACTGATATGCACTCAGTTTTTTAGGTATGCCAAATTAAATTAAAATTAATTCCGATTGACTGAAAGCGGTCATGGGCCGAGTAGATTACTTACATGTACATAATTATGTATATTTTCTTTTTCTAAGAATTACGCTGAATATATTAAGATTTCAATCTAATTGATATAATTGATAATTATTTATGGAATTCTTGCCCAGAATGTTCTCTTTTATACACGTAATATTAATAGTTCCTCACCGGGATAAAGCAATTATGTGTACGTTGTACATGCATTTACACATTTACATCTATATGACCATTGCTATTGCTGTAAACGTGTGTAAGATAATATTTACATTTTGTATATAGGGTAAGGTATCTAAAAGCAATCAGATTCTTGTACTAGGCCTTCACAGCTTGATTGTTTCAGATGTTATATGTGACTTTGCAAGATAACACAACTGATAATTAAAGATTGTTGGCCAATATTTCATTATTTAAGTTAACCTTCAGTTTATACATATGAGTATATGATTTATTGCATAGAAAGTAATTATTAGTTGCTTACTTAATATATGTCAATATGGAAGTCTGGAAAAGACATTTTTTATGGATATTAATGGTGTTTGTTCTTTCTTTAATTCAAACTGTTACTATGGCAACTTTGAATCGTGAGAAAGATGACCATATATGTTGTATCCCTGAAAACTGGGAAGGAATGTTGTATCTGGATTATGGAACTGTTTTTATTGATGAAAACACAGCTGTTGCATACTTCAATGGTTCAGTGCACGCCGCATACAGCTTTACCAGGAAGAAAGTGTTCTTTAATATAACAGGTGTCGAGCTTAGTCCGCTTATACCGAAACCCGAACCAGCAGATACATTGCTTCTCTACGATTTCGAAGGGGTAAATTTTGAAAGAAGTTATTGCTACATATAACATATGGTAGTGGACCATCATAAAACCTCATCAGCCAATCGTTATAGGAATAACTGTTTTGTAATTTTGATGTTTGCGACTGTATATTCGGTTTTTAATGATCGCAAATATTTTTAACGGCGAATTTTGCGACTATATATACGATATTTAATAGTCGCAAATTTAAACGACGTCACCAATCAGAAACGAGGTTACATCGTTACTGCGTTAGAATTATTGATATATAATAGGGTTATTAGTATAGGATGCCGGATTTGCTCGAGTCGTGCGTCGGATCATAATGGTGCGTAGCACGAGTATGATCCGACCTCGACGAGAGCTAATCTGGCTTATGGATCACATTACTATACTAATAACCTTTTTATTATATACCTTTAGCCACTTGTCTGTGCGAATAAACTAAATTAAAATGACATTTTAAGCATAAAATTGAAGGAAAACCCATTTTAGCACGAAATATACGTAGCACGCGACGTCATTTTATTGACGTCATCGTGTAAACAAGTGGTAACGACACAGTCAAAAGCGACGTTATTAACGTCATGTGTATTGTAGAGCCAATTGAATGCACTCTTACAAATAATGCCGCACTGTCCGTATTGCACGTATATACAATACGGATTTTTTTTCTGTCATACCATATTTGATGGTTGAATAAAGGCTGTATTTTTGACAGAATATTTATAGGTATATAATAAATATTACTGTATGTAAGGAAATATTGCTTAAAATGCACGTTGTTCTTATCGTTATATTTTAATTAGCCAACTGTTATATGAACGGTGTTTCCTTTTATTGATACTACATTGGTACTATATTTATGTCTGAAATTTTTCGTCGTTACGTCTCTTTTTTGTTTTCTTTTATTTAAGTCTGATGTTTCTTTATTGTTGAATGAATGTTCATTTTGAGGTAAATCAAGTGGCAACTTTATGCTAAATACTGGCAATATTTCAGAAGATGATGTACTCTCTGATGAGAGGCGAATGTCAGAAGTCAAGCTTAGACGATAAAATGACACACCAATGCATCCCAAGTGAGTAAAAGCCATCATAGGACCAGGTTCTTCTTGTATGTCTTCAGATATGTAGAACTGAAAATTATAATAGCTTTTAATCTGATCAGTAGTAAAGCTGTAATTTTCTTTTTGCAAGAGAGAGTTGCACGGTCCATATCAGAATAGAAATTTTGTTACCGTCGGTTGGTCAAATGGGCATTTATTTCCTGTACTTCTTTCTTGAATAATCTAAGAATGGTATTCATTTTAACAATGATTTAATTGAATTGCAATTTTACAGAAAGACACATGTTTTAGTTACCTTACGTATAAATACAAACTTAATATCGCATTTTTGTACTATATCAGATTGGCATTGATGACGATTTATTTGACAGATGATGCCACGCTGATAGCTAGCGGAGTGTTTGGATATGGCAACACGACTAGAGAACTACATACCTACCAGTTCTCGACTGATATAGAAACTCCATACGATATCACAGCGACAGTATTTAAGAATGGTTAACTGTTCAGTTATGTTCTATTTGAAACAGTTTTCAATAAATAAAATTACACTGTAGTATTGTAGTGTATGTTCATATTCATGTCCAAGCAGCAGTTTAGAAACAGACACATTTGAAATACATATTGTTTAATTTCAACATCGAAATGTATTTATTATATTGCCTTGTCTTTTCTTACGTACTGGGTGCTGTACCGACTATTCTTTTAACGTTTCGTGGGAGTTGATCGAGTACTTTCATTTTCTTCCTATTCAAATCAGTTTCTTTAGGTTAGTTGTACTGTCCTGTATCATGTTACTATTAACGTTTCATTTCATTATAGAGTTGACGCCTATCCATCCGAAGACATGTGAGCCGTTTTATGTGCACTATTTCACTCCATCTGTGAATCCTGACAGCGGCTCAATGTACGGACTACAGTTTATGGACCTTGGTTCTATAAAGTCAGAGAAAATATTTGACGTTCCAGAACCATGCAGGAATTTGTAAACATTTCCCTCTGGTTTTTTGTCAAATTTGAACTGAGTTTATCATTAACTGTTACATGGGCAAATATGTCAATGTGTGTTGCTAACAAGCTAACTGTTTTCCAAAATTAAATTTGCTACGATAACATGGACACTACTCGTGATTCTGTAAACACTTTTGCTTCGAAAACCTGGAAATGCCAGATGAAGTCTTCTAGATGAACAAATTTTTATTACGAAAACAAGTGTGCCTTTCGTTGAACTTGGGCGTAGTGTGTATTTGCCATTCAAGAAATTCTGTAAGACAAACTTAAAGTTATACATGTACATGTACTATGATTGGTATTGTTTTTATGTTTATATTGATTTTGTAAGATATGTTACCACATGACGGTTAGCATGCTGTATCCACATTCGTTCTTTTCTTAAAGCCAGAAGAACCATGATTCATTTTGTTGTATTTGTTGAGCAATTAAAAACATTTTCATGAACTGTATAGATTTAGATACTGTCCAAATCAATTAAATTAATTTTAAAATCAAGGTTAAACAAATAACACAAGGAAAATGCGTCGTCGTGTAGTCATGTTGAATTCAATCAATTAAGACTCTAAGAAGGATACAATTATTGCGAGACTCAATTGATTTGTTGAAATTTGATGAACGAAAAACTGTTTCGACAGTCCTATTATAATATTTATGTATGAATACGCGCGATTTCACGTGAATTGAGATTTATGCGCGAGTATCTAGATACGGCTAATAATTGTATATAAGACCTTTCGTGTACAGACGCAATTCAAATTCTATATTTACAAAACATATGTTCTAGTTGAAATGTGTTAAAACATGCACAGCTTCATATTCTAACAGCACCTTCAGTGCTTTTATTTCAATGATCTCCAGCTTAAAGTCCCAGGATCACTTTGAATCTACTGGTATAGTAACATAAATTTATTGGTAGGGATAACGATATGACCTTGTTCTATTCACTATAAAACAAAGTTGACTTATGCCTTTCTTCAAGGCAAAACATCCGAGGTGTATATAGTATGCATACTACATGTATATGGACTAGACTTTAAGAAAAAAACTGCTTTGGTGCGTTGTACGGTTATTCAGTTGATGATGATATATGTCAATCATGTAAAACTTGGACGATGCTACTGCTACTTTTACCGATGCTGTTACTGATCACATGTTTGTTACTGATGCGGTTGGTGCGGCTGCTACTAGATCTAGTGTACTCTAGCAAGTCTTATTCAGTTACATCTGGTAGGCATGATAAACTCTAACTTACTTAGAGTTTAACCTCATCTGACCAGTCAGCGACATGTATTGTGGGCGGAGCTAAAGTTTCAGTCTTACTGATTGTTACGTCACACAAAGTCAAAGTCAAGTCAAAGAATTTATTGGCATAAACATATATACACGTTTCTCTTTGAAAACAGATGAAAAGTACGATGTCCAGTATAAACAACATGACAACTAACAGAATTTATACATGACACTGTATTAACATGATCATCAGCTGTGGGCTATACACAGGATACTGTCAGAATAAATTTAATTGTTAATGAAATTCATTAAAACAAACATTTTCACATAGATGTATATAATAATTTATCATAATCAAATGAAATGAAAAAATACAGGTATTATTGTAAAACCAGTATGTACTATATATTTAGAAGCGTCAAGCATGAATTTCATTTAATGCTTAGGAGTAGTTTGCTCAAGAATTACAACAACAACAATACCAAACACAGGTATCTGTTGATTCAGACGCTCTTGCACTTTTATAAATCATATATTTATGTTATTTAGCTATAACTTTCGCAATGCTTATTTTAATGATACTTAACCATTGGTGAATGTATTACATTAAATTGCTATTATCATATTGAAGGGTATTATCACTTTAAAGTTTAAACAGACACACAGTTATTAGTGTAGCAAACTGTTCTAATTATCTTGCATAGGGAGTCAACCGGTATATAAATTCTGCAATGACTGTCATATATCAAGATGCTCGGCAGGTTCTGGACAATACGAAACGGAAGTTCATTTTCACCAAATTGGTTGGAGTCGACAGATATCCAAGATGGCGTCCAAGATGGCCACCATGATTTAGAAAACAAGCAAATTTACCTTTTTGTCACTACTTTGTCGTTTATGTACAGATTAATACCAAATTTGTTATATTTTCACTTCACATTAGTTCTCTTTAAAATTGTTTAATCATGTTTATCTTAAGTTATAGAGGTCAAGGTAAAATTCATATATCATTACTCTATCCGTAAAGTCATTTCTTCTATTTACGAGTATTAAAAATATCCCTGAGACTTAAACATAGATGTATGAAAATGTGTGTAGGTGTTTTGCTCAATAATGGATGAATATTTACTTACAAAATGTATTAACACATATACAAATACGTCATTGACTCACTTTAAAAAATTTGTCCAAACCTTTTTTGCCAGTTATCATCATGCAAAATGAACGGTGAAAAAAAACATTATAATAGTCTCTGGGAGTGGTATTGGATTTTGTTTGAAAAATTTATGAACACGTGAGCATTTTCATTGAAATATATATTATATATTGTTGGAATATGAAATAGCATTAACGCTAAAAATAAAGGTTCTCTGACCTGAACATAATAATATATAAATACAAACAAATATTTTCAGAAAGAAATGGAAAAAAAACTGTCACAATATCCAACTCATCCCTTCAACTGTCACTCTAAAACAAAGTAGAGTTATTTTAGTACATCTCAACAATTATATACATGAATCGGGACTATTAATACTGCCTTTATTTGTTAAACTCTCGAAATAATTATTTTCTCGCCGGTTTCATCTTCTCAAACAGGGAAATTATATTTGTAATCATCAGACTGAACGCGTTTCTTTGAGCTTCTCTATCCCTCTCCATTTTGTCGGCCATAGCTTTCATATTTTGAAAGAGAACGAGAACGCTGTCCTGATTCAGCTTCTGCGCATGCGCTGCTGTTCCAGGCATTTTCTTAATGTTGGAAGTAGATTTCAAGCCATTTGGATTGACATTTGGTTTTAAACCGTCAACTATGTCTGATGATTTGGAATTATCCGTGGTAGGCGCAGTTGCTGAGGCTACGATGACATCATCGTTTTTATCTATCAAATTTTGATCAGTGTATTTGACAACACCAGAAGGCTTTTCCTGAAAAAAAAAAGAAACTGTGTAATCAATTCCGTTCCGATATGTAAATAACAGGTATAATTATTATTATTATTATTATTATTACCATTATTATCATAATAAAAAAATACATAATGTAATAATAATAATAAAAACTAGATTATTTTTCACGAAATAACGTATGCCTCAAAATCCTATGACATTGATATTTGAACCAAAATTAAAATACGCACAACCGTACAGACTTCATACTGATGCTTCCAGCAAAGTTTTATGAACATCCAGAAAGGGGATTAGGAGAAGAAGCGTGAACAAGATTTTCGGTTTCAGGTCTCTCTATTAGTTTTACCTTTAAGCAAGCGACCCCAAATTATAATTCACTTCATACTGATGCTTCCTGCAACGTTTTATGAAAATGCAGCAAAGGGTTTAAGAGTAGTTGTCCGGACAAGCTTTGTGACTGACAGACTGACAGACAGACAGCACTAAATCAAAATATCTCTAAATCTAGGAGAAATAATAATAACAGATATAATAATAACGAACAAATGTTTGCTATTATGACTTTGTTTTGAACATTATTTTGAATGTGTACGACGTAAAACAGCCAGAATATTAAAATAGACCTTACATCTTTGACTTGTCCACATGTGATACAGCACGCACTATTGTCTAACGCGCAAAGTGCATGTCTGTTGTTGTATATAGAAGAGGCGGAGTTCTGAAGGTCACCACATGTGTAGGAGGTTTTCTCAATCATCATGTACGTGTCCACACAAACTGGAATCAGAATGTAAAACATTTCAAAAGGAGTTACGGCCCATTGCAATGTATCGACAATACAGAAGTGTAGTTTATGTTTATTTTTTCTGCTCTAAGCCTCTGACCTTGAATACTTAAACTGAGCTGTTTATATACAGGTATTGTACTTGGTGTTCAAAGACTTAACTACAAAACTCTATTACCTGGGGTTGTCGTTTGTGTGATAGGTTTATCATCTGCTGTGTTACTTGTACGTTCCTGAAAATTCAAGAAATATAAAGTTTACAGAAATGTCAAATATGTTCGTCATCCAATTCTGGCGTGTCTTACACCAACCGTGGCCTCGGTAGACTACCCCCCGCCCCCACCCCCAATACAAATTCAAAGTAATGATCTACACACAACCGCTGACGATATTTGAACCCCAATCTCTCTGTCAAGACCCGAAAGAACGCACCTCCCTAGACGACCTGAATGATGACGGTTTTATACTTAAATGCATATATTAGTTTATGTTAATATTTTGATATACTTACAACTTAGTGACGAGAAATTACTTTAAGTCATACGTTACTTTGAGAACGCATTCAAAATCAATCGGACTTCGAACAACAAGGGGTAAAGATAAATTACAATATGTGTAGTTTTAATTAATTTTGCAGATACAAGTTAGGTTCGGTGTATGTTTTAAACATAGTTTGTTGTTTTCACCTTTTAGATAAGTTTGTACTGATGTACACTGACCTCCATACAGTACTAAAATACATAAAAGAACCATTAATGTCAATCAATGGTTATATCAAAATTCCAGGTGTTTTTAATCTAAACTGCAGTAAAATGTCATAAGAATAATAAATTATTTAAAAAATCGACACGGTTCAAGCAAACGACTTTGAAAGTGGATTTTATTATTTAAATTTTGCCGTTAAATGACGGGCCATGTTTGTTCCGAAATGTCGAGCACGGTCTTAATAAGCGGAACTTTACTGCAGTATAACCGACTCCAGCCAATAACCTACTTATTTGCCTTATGTGGCCGGTCCAAACTAAACATATTTGGAGCTTCATATCATTGTACGGTGAGGAAAATTCGTTCCAAGATGTGGCCTTTTATGAATAAGCGATAACATTTGCAGGCGCGGGATGGAATCCCCTTCAAATGATACCTCATATTTATGAGGTCACTTACAAATCATAAGAATGTTGCAACTTGTAAAATAATACATATAACTGAACGCAGAGATTACGTTGTAAAGGCATATATACCGTCAGAACGATGTGGCAGGTACGTCTGCATCCGCGCGCCAGACCTTGGCTACATAACGTGTACCTCATGTCATATTCGCCTCGTGACGGGTCCAGCAAATAGCTGCACTTTCCGCTTGCACCGTCTGCAATCCACAGGCAGTTTTTCAAACAAGTATCTGCAAATGAACCAAACTAAGTTTTCACTCTAAACTTCACGTCCAAATTCCGTTTATTTTCATGATTTTTTGGGTCAAATTCAAATAAAAGTTCATTAATTTTTGTTGAAAAAATATTTAGCTCAATTATAATTTAAGATTAAGGATCTGGTTTAGCCCTAGTGCTATACAATATTATATTTCAACTGAGATAACATTATTCTCGGTAGATACCAGTATGTTCGAATTTATCACTTACGACAGATAGAGTCAGTCATTATCATCACAGGTATGCATTTATACATTGGATTGACTGAGGCGTTTCTGACGGTATACGTCTTACACCCCTCCTTTCGCCCGACTGGGGATCGAACTCAAATCCACCGGGCTACTAAGCGCATACCGTAACCATTTAGACCACTGAGACTTATTAATTATGGCTTGAAGATACACATTGTATGTAGAATAACTTACGTGTTGTATTTCCAAGAAACACGACCGGGTTCAAATCCTGTTACCAAACTGGGCAGTATTTTTTGCAGTGTACAAGTACAAGTATATTTGATATTTATGTTAAAAATGTAAAGAACGTGTATTAATACAAAAGATCACATACATATTAAAGAATGTACCTTTATATTCTACTGGGGGTTGTGTCGTGGCGGTTTGATGATCGGATTTGGATACTGTTGTTGTTGTCGTTGTTGTTGGAGTCACATTGGTTGACTATAAAGGACAACAAATTGCATAGTAAACATACTTACTTTAGAACATAAAGTAAAACACCAACAAGGCCAAAATGGTCAGGAATCGCTCAGCTTTGCCGGGGATGGTCATGATTTGAACAATTTTGGTAGAGGTGCACTAGGCAATGCTACATGCTAAATATCTAAGATCTTGCTTGGCCTCGTGGTTTCAGAGAAGAAGACTTTTTAAGTCTTCACTATCTGTTGCCATAACAACTACAGTTCTGCATGGAATGGAATTCTTTGAACAATCGTGATAGAGCTTCATGCAAGGAATATCCCTGCCAAGTTTCATCAACATTGGTCCATTGATTTTAGTGGAGATGTCGTGTGAAGTAAATGGTAGACGGACTGACGACGGACAATGAGTGGTTCTAATATCAAAATTAGGCCTCTACATGAATAGTACGACCGCAGCGGTTCTGTACGTCTCCATTTCTTTGTACTAATAACCCCGTCTTCTAAACACTGTGTTTCTAATCAACGACATGACAGAAAAACCACATCGATTCTTTGAGACTAATTGAGACCGAAAGTCCTGTTTCGCGGCTTGAACTGTGACATATCTAGTCCCAATGTTATTTCTACTTTGTGTCCTCCAAAGAAAATAAAAATGCTGATCACCTGTGACATGTGACACATAAAATTACCTCAGCTAAAACCTTTTCGCACGATTCGCAGCAATCCGTTGTAGGCTGTTTGCAGAGGGATTTTCTGTTCTTGTAAATTCCTATGTACTTATCTTCTGGTAAGTACTGTAACAGGTAAGAACAGCTGTAGGTTTGCCCCGCCAGATCTATCCCGTTAGAAGCGTCTTTACAGCTACATGAAAATATTTAGAATTTGCACAACATTCTCGAACACGTATTATCATGAAATAATTTCATCTTTTCATCTTTTCATCTTATGACTATAAATATATGAAATACATGTAGACGGTTGAAAATAATGAATTTCGTATACAATACGATTGACAGACCATATGTCATACTTATTTCCTCTATATCTTTTCGTGTCATGATCATATCTTTCTTACACATGTTTTTGCACAATGTTAAATATTCAACAACAAAATTTTCATGATAAATCTGGTAAACAATTTGTAAATTTTGAAAAAATCCGATCAAGACACTAACGTAAGGACGAGTTTATGAACACAAACAGTCAGACAAAGTGCCAATGTGACCCCTCGTTTGGAACTTTGGATATTGTGGCCAACTTTCAAGATGAGTAGGTCACAAACCAGCAGGCTTGGCGTATATCGGTCATAGTTTCTGAGCCCATGAGACCCAGTTTCAAATTTGCCTAGAAATTATCAAGCGTGAGAAATATTTTGACCAATGTCCATTGTAATTTAGAATAGAGTTTTAACATTTAGATGTGGACAGACAACTCACATTGAGTACCAGCCATTATAACTTTGTCTTGTCATATCTACTTTCCTCTTATAATACTTGCTTTATGACAAAATAAACATAATCTAAAAAAAAACTGTTTTATATATGTTAGCATATACATGTATATACTAAATATTATTAAAAACATGAAAGTACCTTAATATTTGAGTACATGTTTGGCAGCAGTCGGTCAACGGCTGACCACAGTGGTACTTCCTGTTCCGGTAAATACCGACGTGCAGGTCGGCGGGGTAGAAATCTCGTAAGAACCTACAGTCATATGTTGTACCAACTATCTCTATGCCGGCCCCGTCATTGCACGCATCTAAAATTAAAATGACGAAAATTGTAAAAAAAAAATAAATATCTAATTTCTTTTTTTAAAGAAACAGAAAAGAATCAAAATCATTGGCATCCGTTACCCAGTAGTTAAATAGGTTATGAAGTGAAGTTATGAAGAATAGACACGCCAACAATTTATTCCTGTAACATTAATATTGTTAAAATGTGCAAAAATAGCACCACTACTGTCCTATAATCCTCGACGGATTATCATTGTTAGCTAACACATTAAAATTTGTTGAGAGTTAACAATAATGCGAGTGGCATAATAGCCCAATTACTTTACAGCTCACGCGCATGATGAATACTTCCGATTGACACAGTTTTGAAATGCAAAGGAATCGTGTGAAATGTATTGTTTTATTTATACAATTTACTTACATTTTAATTATTACAATTAGCGTTATTACGCAGCCTGCACGAAGGCATCAATAAGCATGTTATTAATTAATTATATTACTATAAGATATTTCCCATTATACTCAGCGAGGCTAATAAGTTTCTCTTTTTGCCGCTCCTGTGTGGCTTTACATCTTTTTTTTTTAACTATAACGCACATGCGTGAGAAATAACAGTGTATTTTCATTGCTTCCAGATAAACACAGCCTGTATTTATATGTCCGGGTTTGCAAAGACATGATGTCTGTGTTAACGAACGAGCTTGCGTCAGTCTGTTACATTATAAGAAAATGTAACGTGGGAAGATTTCTTTATAGTGTAACGGTATAAAGTTATTTATATTTGCTAAGTCGGTATCATAATATTCAGAGTTGTAATTAGTTCTTTTACCTAATATACGAATTTAGTAGTTTTAGACCTTTACCAACCTAATTAATATTCCAGGCTCGTTTTGATGAGATGGCGTGCCTTGCAAAAGAAAGATGTTTTTACCAAGGATTTTAGCATTTTGTGGAAAAAGCTAACACCTCGGTAAAAGCTTCTTCATTCTGACGAATTGTTTGGGGTAAGGCAATTTATGGTGTGTGAAAGAGGCAGCAATCCTTACAGCTGTCGGTGAAGAGACGAACAGGTGTGCAAAGAAGCAAACGAAAATGATGCGATCAGTCAAATAAATTGGTACAGTGAATGGACTAGCCTCTCACCTACATTTGAAATTATATCAAAGACAAATTTCAGCAGACGGCGTAACTAGCTGGCCACTATGGCCAACTTCAGATTCAATTACAGAGCAAAATATTAAAACATACTTTAACGTTTTTGTTATAAACTTGGTGCATTTAGCTAACAGCAAAAAAAGAAAAAGAATCTTACAGCAATGAATATGTAATAACCTTGAAAATCATAAACATATCTGACACATTACACTTCAACCTGAGAGAGGATTTTAAACTTTAATAAAAGTACATAAAGCAGATGATCTACATTTTACAACCTTTTCTTTCTCATGCATCATGCGTTTTGTGAACAAATACTATTTACGCATTCTTATAACTTTATATTTAACGTGTTTATACATTTTACAATTCTTTAAATAAACTTTACGTATTGTTTTTAGATAGAAAATTCCATTGTTAAATAATTGGTAAGTGTTGGGTTTCTTTTCTTGTATTCATGGATATAACGGGAAAGAAATATCCAGAAATGTAAAATGTTTCTTTAGCGCAGTGGATATGCGGTAAAGCTAGCAACCTGTATATGGTGGGCTCAAATACTACATTTTCTAAAACAAAGTCCGCATGTAGCATTTTATAGAACTGTCCAAAATTGTCATTTTAGGACTTAGCCAAGAAAGAATCTCATTGAATACGTATGGAATAAGTTACATCGAGTTAGTTCACTTAATGACAAAAATAATGATTAAGTATTTTTTTTTATATTGACAAGGATAGCCGAAAGAGATTTTCATGAGTTTACATTCTACAGGAATTACAGACTTTACACAGACAGGTATGTTTTAGTTGTAACATTGGGACTATTCTTCTGTACGGTGTGAAAGTTGATTGTGATGTCTTTCTTACCACTTACCATGTTACTGACCACATCAATCGGTGATAAAGTTTTATATTTGGCTTGATTCTAGTTTCTTCTGTTTGTTGATGTTGTTACTTTTATATTTCTATTAAACTTTAATTTTCATTATTTGATAAATTCGGTTGTATATGTTACAGCAGCAATAAACCCTGCTCTGTAAAGAAATATAAATGTGCTTCTTTTGATGGCTTTTTCAAATGTCTTTGAAAACATTTGACAACATTAAACAAGGGCGTATTTTTCTTTTAACTACTGCGGCAGTAATGGTGCCTTCCCGGTATTCGTGTTATCTTTGTCGATTACCACACAGGAAATATAATCTTCTAATGCTTTAGCACTTATGCATCATGATTTAGGTTCATGACGATATATGAACCATTTTATCAACATAATTAATACTGTAACAACAATTAAAAATTAAGGAGTTTCAGACCCGCAATATCTGGATTAATGAAACCCATCCCAAGACCCACTGTATTATAGCACCGTCATATTACGGACATTAGGTGATCACAATTATTATTTTTATTACTCTGGTTAAAAACACATTGCTGCATTGAACTTGTCACCAGATCAGAGATGTTTTTGATAATATGTAAACCCCATTTAAATGTATTATTGTAATGAAGGTGTACACTACCGAAAGTAAATGTTTACTTTATGTCTGCTTTATAAAATTTTAACCACAATTTAGTGACACATATTTGAGTATGGGTACAATTTTATTAAAGCGGTATTTAGGTATTGTAATATGGGTATTATAGCGGTATTAGCCGCGAAATATAAGCCCCGCTTCCAAATATTGTTGTTGATCGATAATTTCTGCATCGTTCAGGTCCATATATTATGTCCGAGTAAAAACTAAAAACTTTCAATGCATCAACGTAAAAACCGACTGGTGTATACTAGTGAATATATATTACAATCTTCCCTTATATTTGTAACGATAGAAATACGTGACCATCTTAAAGGTCCATTACTAAGACCAATTCGAATTTTCTTTTAAATCTGGAATTGTAACAGGGAAATACAGTTTGAAACTGGCTTCTAAAACTTTACAATTGCCGTGGAGTATTTGCCTGTTTGAAATACTGCTGCAGAAAAACGAGTGAATGTTTGTGTATTTCCTTAGATTGGCCTGGGTGGTCTTTTTGTCCTACTTTCGCTTTATTGAATGTTGTAAACAGTCAGAGATATACTTTGCACATCATTGGAAGTAAAGTTCTTCAATTATAAATCAAAATAGGCATGCTTATTTATGTACAACCTATTTACAGCGTCTCTCTGGGAGATTTCTGGAAAATTAGAAAAGATATTTGAAAACTGGAAAACCAACTTTCGTTTTTGAAAAGGCAAAATATAATTAAATTTTACTAATTCTTTTGTCAAACTCAAATTTTCAATACAATATGGTCACATTCGATGCAGTATGTCATATTTTTCCTTCTGACAAGACGCCTGTTACGATTCCAGATTTAAAAGAAAATTCGATTTGGTCTTAGTAATGGAACTTTAATGTCAGTTGAGATGTTTAACTTCACAGTAATCCATTCTTCCCCGCATTAGGCTACAGACTTATGGAAAAGACTACCCGCGACAACCCTGTTCTGACCGGATACAACCCTGCCAAGTAAGTAATTAAGTGAGTTTATTTCGGTTAAAAATGCATATATAGCACGGCAATAACATGATGATTCATGGTTACAAATAACAACAGTTGACATGATGTATAATATGACATGCATATTCATGAGCCATGAAATGCACACCAATACCAGGGATAACACGAAAAAGGGGAAAAGATTCCTCTTATTTCCATTGCGGTCCCTGATATTGGGGGCATGCCGTAGAAAGTCATGTGATTTAACTAGTTTTAATTATTTTGAACTTATTGGAGCACATAGATATCACACTGAGATCAAATATATCACAGGCAAAGTTACTTAAAACATATCACATTGAAAAGTTACTTATATCACAATGAAAAGAGCATCACAGTAAGTTATAGTCAGCCAATTATCAAAATACCAACCCTTACAATAAAACCAGTTAAAGATGAACTGTCATTTTACATTAATTAAAATTTAATGTTACTGGGCAATTTTAAAAGTTAGCTGGTCATTAAATGGACTTTGATTGATTGTTTGAACTTTTGGAAAGACTGTATATACATAAGCGCCTGTGGGAGACTATTCCAAAGGACAACCCCATTTAATGCAAATGACTTTTTACCAAAACTGCCAACTTTTGGTATGCTGTAACGCCCCGTTTCACTAAACGTGTAACAGAAATCAGGATAGAATGCACAGTCACCCTGGATCGTGTACAGCGATCATATGTAGAGCTAATGGATATAAAATGCTCCTTGATAAGTTGGGGTCGTGCCTGTCTTAATTTTATGAACATGACAGAGACTGATCTGGTCCACGCTCTTTGAGACCGGAATGTTTATCTGAATTTTCTTTAGTATTTGTACATTAAATACAACATCCCATATCAAATTTTCCGTATCAGATGGATTTAGCCGTATCTTATCTGTCCATTGTAAGTTGTAAACAAATGCATATTCATATCATATTGCTACGCTAAAAGTAGAAAAATAGATCTACATTGCTGCAGTAAAATAAGTTTAGTTTTATTGTTGTCACATTTTTTTAATGTCACATTAGAAGACAACTGAATACAATGTCTTTTTCGCATTAAATAAACCAGAAAGATGATTTAATTTTGCATTTACTTTTATTACTGTTGTTTGTTTATACAAGGAAGACACAAGTGACGTCATCGATGTCATATAAAACGTGAAACGAAATAGCGCATTATGTTGATTTAACGCCATAAATGACACAAATTAACGTTTATATAAAGTTTTATATGATATGCGGTAACAGGTATATAATAAAAGGTATATTATAACAGTCGGTTGATCTGCGTGTGTATCTTTCTCGTAAGCTGCATAGAAAACATCTCCTGACCTGATACAGCCCTGTCCTGACATGAAACAGCCCTGTCCTGACCTGATAAAACCCTGTCCTGACCTGATAAGCCCTGTCCTGACCTGATACAACCTTGTCCTGACCTGATACAACCTTGTCCTGACCTGAAACAGCCCTGTCCTGACATGATAAAACCCTGTCCTGACCTGATACAGCCCTGTCCTGACCTGATACAACCCTGTCCTGACCTGATACAACCTTGTCCTGACCTGAAACAGCCCTGTCCTGACATGAAACAGCCCTGTCCTGACATGAAATAGCCCTGTCCTGACCTGATACAACCCTGTCCTGACCTGATACAGCCCTGTCCTGACATGAAACAGCCCTGTCCTGACCTGATACAACCCTGTCCTGACCTGATACAACCCTGCCCTGACCTGATACAACCCTGTCCTGACCTGATACAACCCTGTCCTGACCTGAAACAGCCCTGTCCTGACCTGATACAGCCCTGTCCTGACATGATACAACCCTGTCCTGACCTGATACAACCCTGTCCTGACCTGTTACAACCCTGCCCTGACCTGATACAACCCTGTCCTGACCTGATACAACCCTGTCCTGACCTGAAACAGCCCTGTCCTGACCTGATACATCCCTGTCCTGACATGAAACAGCCCTGTCCTGACATGAAACAGCCCTGTCCTGACCTGATACAACCCTGTCCTGACCTGATACAGCCCTGTCTTGACATGAAACAGCCCTGTCCTGACATGAAACAGCCCTGTCCTGACCTGATACAGCCCTGTCCTGACCTGTTACAACCCTGTCCTGACCTGATACAACCCTGTCCTGACCTGAAACAGCCCTGTCCTGACATGATACAGCCCTGTCCTGACCTGTTACAACCCTGTCCTGACCTGATACAACCCTGTCCTGACCTGAAACAGCCCTGTCCTGACATGAAACAGCCCTGTTCTGACCTAATACAACCCTGTCCTGACCTGATACAGCCCTGTCCTGACATGAAACAGCCCTGTCCTGACCTAATACAACCCTGTCCTGACCTGATACAGCCCTATCCTGACACGAAACAGCCCTGTCCTGACATGAAACAGCCCTGTCCTGACCTGATACAGCCCTGTCCTGACCTGTTACAACCCTGTCCTGACCTGATACAACCCTGTCCTGACCTGATACAGCCCTGTCCTGACATGAAACAGCCCTGTTCTGACCTAATACAACCCTGTCCTGACCTGATAAAGCCCTGTCCTGACATGAAACAGCCCTGTCCTGACCTAATACAACCCTGCCCTGACCTGATACAGCCCTATCCTGACATGAAACAGCCCTGTCCTGACATGAAACAGCCCTGTCCTGACCTGATACAGCCCTGTCCTGACATGAAACAGCCCTGTCCTGACCTAATACAACCCTGTCCTGACCTGATACAGCCCTGTCCTGACCTGATACAGCCCTGTCCTGACCTGTTACAACCCTGTCCTGACCTGATACAACCTTGTCCTGACCTGAAACAGCCCTGTCCTGACATGAAACAGCCCTGTTCTGACCTAATACAACCCTGTCCTGACCTGATACAGCCCTGTCCTAACATGAAACAGCCCTGTCCTGACCTGATACAACCCTGTCCTGACCTGATACAGCCCTGTCCTGACATGAAACAGCCCTGTCCTGACCTGATACAACCCTGTCCTGACCTGATACAGCCCTGTCCTGACATGAAACAGCCCTGTCCTGACCTAATACAACCCTGTCCTGACCTGATACAGCCCTGTCCTGACATGAAACAGCCCTGTCCTGACCTGATACAACCCTGTCCTGACCTGAAACAGCCCTGTCCTGACATGAAACAGCCCTGTCCTGACCTAATGCAACCCTGTCCTGACCTGATACAGCCCTGTCCTGACATGAAACAGCCCTGTCCTGACCTAATACAACCCTGTCCTGACCTGATATTACCATGTCCTGACATGAAACAGCCCTGTCCTGACGTGAAACAGCCCTGTCCTGATCTGATACAACCCTGTCCTGACCTGATACCGCCCTGTCCTGACATGATACAACCCTGTCCTGACCTGATACAACCCTGTCCTGACCTGATACAGCCCTGTCCCGACCTGATATAACCCTGTCCTGACCTGATATAACCCTGTCCTGACCTGAAACAAACCAGTCCTAGCCTGATTCAACGCTGGCCTAGCCCTGAAACAGCCCTGTCCTGATTTGATACAACCATGTCCTGACCTAATACAACTATGTCCTGACCTTAAAAAGCCCTGTCCTGACCTGATACTAGTATAGCCCAGTCCTGACCCGATACAACCTTATCCTAGCTGATACAGCCCTATCCTGACCTGAAACAGCTCTGCCCTAATCCGATACCGCCCTATCCTAACCAGAAACAGCCATATCCTTGCCAGATTCAGCCCTGTCCTGACCTTATACAGTTCTGTCTTGACCTTATACAGTTCTGTCTTGACCTTATACAGTTCTGTCTTGACCTTATACAGTTTTGTCTTGACCTTATACAGCCCTATTCTGACCAGATACAGCCCTATCCTGGCCAGTTCAGCCATATCCTGGCTTGATAAAACTCTGTCCTTATACGTGCTGATCTCTGTCCTGACCAACAATCATGTCCTGCCTTAATGTGCTACTGTAACGAAATGCTTATTTTACCACCCTTTTGATCATATTTGTCGCACTGTTCAAGCTATACCGAAATTAAAATTTAAATAAAAAAGTATTGCTACAAATGTTTACAAGTATTTTTTTTCAACTTTTTCAAAATTAAAATTAATTTTCAAAATTAACGCCACCGCAAGGCGCTCTTTCTACTAGGGCAATAGAGATATAGCAATTTTATTGAACGCTTAAAGGTTATATTAAAAACATACTTAAACTATCATTAAAACATCATTTTAGCGGAAAATCTTATCGCTTCAGTCCTCCAAAGACGATACTTTAGGGAAATATGTAAATCAAAAATATTAATATCCATAATGAAAACTTTCGTAAATAAAATTGTGTCAATCAACCAAATCTTAAATTTTCTAGATTTCTTGACTTTAATTTCATGTACCATACATGTTGGGACACCTGCACTATACCAGGATGTGTGTATTAAACTAGATGCCCACGTGCAACATGTCGAGCCCACCATATGTCAAAAGGGCTAACTCCTTACCAAGAAGAGATGGGTCAAAATACACCTAAATATTGGATGTAACATGCATGTTGTACCACAGAAAAGTGGTCTCGATTTTTCTCTACAGCCAGTAATAAAAAAGTTACAATATAAGCTATTTATAGTAACAACAAAGGGAAGTAATTCTAAAAAACAAGGGAAGCCCATGGTGGTGAACATTTGTACAAAGTAACATCAAAATCCCTCCATGCATGAAGAAGAAATGCTCCAGACAAAGGTATTCTTGACTTTGAACTTTAACCTCTAAGTGTGACCTTGACCTTAGACCTAGGGACCTGGTTCTTGCGCATGACGCTCCTTCTCATGATGGTGAACATTTGTGCCAAGTTAAATTAAAATCCCTGACTGCATGAAAAAGATATGCTCCGGACAAAGTCATTCTTGAATTTGACCTTTAACCTCCAAGTGTGACCTTGACCTTAGACCTAGGGACCTAGTTCTTGCGCATGGCACTCCGTCTCATGATGGTGAACATTTGTGCCAAGTAACATCAAAATCCCTCCATGCATGAAAAAGATATGGTCCGGACAAAATCGGACGGACGGACGCACGCACGGACGCACGCACATACACCGAACCGCCAAAAGTGACAACTAAGTCGAGCTCACCGCAAGCGGGCTCGACAAAAAAATCATGAATATCAAAGCAAAACGTTGTTGTGGTTGTTAACTAGTCTTCAAGGAGTGTCGATCGCTGTGTGAAATCAAACCATTTTGAAACAGCCGAAAGTCTTTCTGTCATTCTTTGTTAATGTCTTGACCTATGTTTCGTAATTAGGTCGTTCTACTTCGCTGGCAGACCAGCGCCTTCAATTGAAGAACAGTATGGTATAGATTTTATGGTGCTTATCCACTCATAACAAATTTATTTTTCAATACCATGGATATATCTAGATTTTGAATCTAATAAAGCTTTTAGAATAAAGTTGATTTATCAAAAGATATGTACACGCCCAGCTGTAAAGTTATGTAGGTCGTTCACCGAAATACGCGTTCAGAACAGGTCGATATTAGAATCAGAGTAACAAATATAATTATGTACTTTAGTTTATTTTAGTTCGATTACGAAAAAGCTAGGTAGCTTATTGAATTGCTCTCGGTCACTCATTCCCGGTGGCCGCTCGCAAGAGGCAGCAAGTGTTTCATCACTGGCATCCATTTACAATGGGGAAGACTGAGTCACGTTTGGCATAAGTGTCTTTGTCCAAGGACACACATGTGCTCGGGCTGGGATGCGAGCCCAGGACCTCCCGTTTCGGAGGCGAAACACAATTATTTACTTTGAAGTTTTAGCAAATCAAATTTGAGTCAACTAATACGCTACGCCATTGAAACCTGAGCAAAGACGATTCGATTTAAAAATCCCGGCTGGTGTTATACATTTTTGTATTTATTTTTTATCTTAATTAAGATTGTTTTTAAACTATTCTAACAATAAAGTTCCTCATATTCATTACTTTAACCTTTTCGAAATCATATAGCAGATGATTGCTTATTCTATCGACTAACTTGAACTTAAATTATGAACAGTTTCTGGACAAAAAAGAATGCATGCACCATTTGATCTTCCGGCAAATATCGTCTTTTACTCTTCTATCCTTTTTTTACTAAATATACTTGGGTTTTCGTGAAAGATGTAGAATATTAAGTCACCAAGGCGATCAATGGGCTTTTTTTCAAGATCGAACCCCATCGTAAAATCGTCTGGGGTCACATGTTTGGTATAAACTTAGACTGGAGAAACTTTCAACATAATAATCTTGTCCCTATCCATATGGCCCAAAACATATTTGGTGTGCCCAGTACTCTGCCACGAAGTCTAGGCTACTGATTATCATTTCCCTGGGGTTAAAATTGGTCTCGCGCAAGCCCCCAGAATATCTCTTAAGATTTATTGGCGAAATTGTATGGAAAGAAAACTGATGCCGATACAAGACACATAAGAACTTTTTGTTATATATTTAAGATATTGTTAGTTTTGGTGTTAATCTAGGACTTTTAGTTTCAGTTTTCCAAACACAACTCGGTCAGATTAGATGATTTTTTGACAGTTTGTAACTGTGTTAGGGATTTGCTCATGTACGGAAACATATATTATTGACATGTAATAAATTAAGTTCATAAAAAACATTTGTTTTCTTTGTTGAGCCTATATATAAATTTCACCTTATTCAACGGTGAGACAAAGTTCATATTTACAATTATAGTGCTTTGTGTTTAAATTGAGAAATAAGTTTTGACCAGCAATTCATACCCTTTTCACCAATCTTATTGAAGTAGACTTACATAGTGAAAAGTTATGATTTATTTGTGCTTAAATGCATATAAACTTAAAGTTGGAGGGAGTTAAAAGCGATGAAGAAAAATATCTTTGTTTTTTTCTGTCACTTATATAATTGCAGGATATATTCAGCTCATTAGTTTAGTACAACGTGTCAAACACTTTTCTTATGTTTATTCCCAGTTAATTTATTAACTTATTTTCATAAAATTGTATTTGTGGACGAAAATATCACGAACTGCAATGCATGATATGTACATCCTACATCTACAAAAATAACAACCAGCACATACCCTTATGTTATACTTCAACAAATGTATTAGTCACGAGTATTTCATAATTTAAACCTTATACACGTATATCTTGATAACTTAAGGAAATGTTTAAAATATACGAAGGGGGTAAAAATACTCTTAGACTAGTATATTAAGAGATTGTTATACTGAATGGCGCTTAACCGAAGACGTGCATAATTATATTGTTGAAGTTTAAGTTTTCTTTATGTATTTTTTACGGAAACGTATACTGACCCCTCCCCTTTATATATATGAACTAAATTCAAATAAATACTTTTTTCTATTTGAGCCTATATATAAATTTCACCTTTTTTAACGGTCTATCTAAGAGCGAAGATACAACGTTCTGATTTACAGTTGTTCTTTTGTATTCAAATTAAGAAATAGGTTTTGATCAGCAATTCATATCCTTTTTACCAATTTTATTGTATAAGATCTACATAGTGAAAATTTATGATTTATTTGTGCTCAAATGCATATAAACTTAAAGGTTGAGAAAGTTTAAAATGTTGAAGACATATAGCTTTGTTTTTTTGTCACTTTTATTTTTTCAGGATACATTTGTATATTCAACTCATTTGTTTAGTACAACATGTCAAGAATTTATTATTATTATTATTTAAGTTTCCGTAGCCCATGGACACTCGTTCAGTCTTTAAGAGAAAGTAAGCGACATTTCCGAAAGATTTCGATTATATTGTATTATTGATTTAACATGAGATGTTAGAATAACTTTGTCAAAAGAGTACTATAATCGAGTTAGTTAGTATGCGACTGTAAAAACATGAATGCTTATTTCATCAGAACTATACCTTACGTACAAAAAATAGTTTTATAGCTAAATTGCATTGTTTGTGTTTTTTGTTTTTTGTTTTTTATACAGATGTATGTCCATTCTAACTAATTCATTAAGTATGAATCTATGTAAAGAAAGTACACTACAATTTGATTTTGAATTAAAAAAACTTTTTTGTTTGTTAACTTTATTTTTACAAAAATACCAGTATTGGATTTGATAAACAGTTCAAATAATCTAATCAATTTTGCAAATATATACGTATATATCATATTCAGTATTCACTACTATTTGAAAGACCTTGTTTGTAGTTTAACTTTGATAAAAAACTGAATAAGTAGATGATGAACCTCCCTCATGTATATAAAATTGTATGTTTTGTAAATCAAATACTGATTTGATCTTTGTACTCTGTATTTATAATTTATAATTTATAATTTGTATATGTATGTTATGACGAGAAACTGTATAGTTTAAGTCAAAATAAAATCTTCTTCTTCTTCTTCTTCTATCATATATTCAATGAAAAGTCGAATATTTAATTACACTTGCTATAAAATTCAAATGAAAAAATCTGAACCAAAAAAGTAAAGGTAATTAAATAATCATTAAGTGAAATACCTCCACATGTGCTGAAATATCCTAGGGTTATCACTGTTAACAAAAGTAACATTTTCGGTTTTTAACGGAGTTGAGTCTATGTCTTTATGAACTGTAAATTTGACAGAGGAGGTAGACTTTATAACGTTTGTCACGCATGAAGAGACACTGGTGTACAAACAGATAAATTACGCGTATAGATTTCTCATCGACACGTAACAACCCCGGACCTCAAGTGATTGGTGTTGCACAACTTAATGCAGTCAATTGCCAAATATTGGCTATAGGAATCTTTGTCGTTTCTTTTCATCGTTGTGTTTCCTAATCACAGTAAGCAGCATATATAAACGATGTATAATGCTCTAGTAATATACATTCAAATATTAATTTCTTAATTAACACTTTGATTGAAGTTTTGTACGAGTAAAATATTACTGCTACGGCTACATAATATATCTCCAGCTATGAAAACAATTCGCGTCATCAAAAATAAAACTTATTTCTACATGTCACAATCACTTTTTTCCTTATTTGTTTTTATATTCAATTTATTTCATCATACAAGGAATCATTATAAAGACAAGATATTTATCTCATTTAAGAGCATTTGACGAATGGATAGATAACACTATCATACTGCATATAAAGGTATAGTGGTTAGCGGCTATTCGTCAAGGAATTGCGGTATTGTTCTTTGATTGTTGGTAAATAAATGTTCGTGTCTTGTCAGTGAAAGCGTGCACAAAGACCTGTAAGCCTAGATATGTAAAGATGTCTGGGCGATAACGGGGTGATAAAATGAGATATAGGATTTCCTTATTACCTAAACATTGCATCAAGTTACGCTTTAACGATCAGAATGTCAACAAATTAAAGCATTGAAAGATGGTTCCCATTGGGATATAAAGCTTAAGAGTTTGCAAAGTCGAGAAAAGATAAAATTTTGGTTCGAATAAAATGTTGCAACATTATTTAGGACGGTAACGGAAATATTTTTCTTAATAGAGAAACTAAAACACCGTTCATATTCACACTGGAAACTGTCAATGATAAGAGCTTTGATGAAGGCATGTACACTAACGTGGTAACGTCAATTTCGATAGTCTCTGATAGCCCTATGTGACAAGATCAGGATAAATTTTATAAACTGAATGTTGCTTTACTCTGTAAGATTGAAATCACTAATGCTGGAATCGAGACTGAACGACCAATTAAAATTGAGACAATAAATATTTTTGCTAGAGTTTAAATTGCATGAAATGAGCATAAGATATTGAAAGAGTTTGCGGACTTTATGCTAATAGATCACTTCTTACATACTTTTGTGACAGAAAACTAACACTGCCTAGAAAAAAGTTAAGCACCCCTGGAAGTTATATAGTGACTTTAAAAAAATTGTATCATGAAATAACCTTCAAATAAATGACGGACATAATTCAACAAACAGTTTAACACTGCAAGTGTAAACAGATTGTCTTTAAAAAGATCCAAGGTTCATCTGGAGGTATAAAGGTCAGGGTCAGGGTGGTCACCCAGGCACAGTGAAGGTTTACTCTCGGCCACCTTACATCTTCCTATAACCTCTACAGTTCCATACTTAAATGTGTAGCAAAAACGTGAAGTTTGTAATAGCAGAAGTTAGCAGTAGCCTAACTGTGAAGTTGGTTGTAGTAGTGGTAAGCAGTAGCAAAAATGTGAAGTTGGCAGAAGCTGTAGTTGGCAGTAGCAAAAACGTGAAATTGGCAGTAGCAGAAGCAAAAGTAACAGTAGCAAAACGTGAAATTTGCAGTAGCAGTACTTAGCAGCAACAGTAGCAAAACATGTAGTTGACGGTAGCAGCAATTGGCAGTAGCAGTAGCAAAAACGTGAAGATGGCAGTAGTAGAATTTCACAGTAGCAGAAGCAAAATCGTGATGATAGCAGTAGCTGGCAGTAGCAGTATCAAATTCGTGAAGTTGGCAGAAGCAGAAGTTGGCCGAAGACAAAAAAGTGAATTTAGCAGTAGAAGTAGTTGGTTGTAGCAGTAGCAAAATCGTTTACTCGGCAGTAGCAGTAGCTGACAGGAAGTAGCAAAAACGTGATGTTGGCAGTAGCAGTAGCTGGCAGTAGCGGTGGCAAAAACGTGAAGTTTTAGCAAAAACGTGATGTTGGCAGTAGCAGTTGATGGCAGTAGCGACTGAAAAAACGTAAAGTTTGCATTAGCTGCAGCTGGCAGTAGCAGAAGCAAATTCTAAAAATTAGCAGTAGCAATAGTTTGCAGTAGCAGTAGCAAAAACGTGAAGTTGACAGTAGAAGTTGTTGGCAGTAACAGAAAATGGCAGTAGCAGTAACAAAAAGGTTGTGTTTGCAGTAGCAGTAGTTGGCAGAAGAAGAAGCAAAAATGTGAAGTTTGCAGTGGAAGTATTTAGCAGTAAGATAATTGTGAAGTTGGTTGTAGCAGAAGATAGCAGTAGCAAAAATGTGGAGTTGGCAGTAGCAGTAGCAAACACGTGAAGAAGGCAGTAGCAGAAGGTGGCAGTTGCAGTAGCAGTAGAAAAGTAGTGAAGTTGACATTAGCAGCACTTAGCACTAGCAGTAGCAAAAACATGAAGTTGGCAGTAGCAGTAGTTAGCAGTAGCAGTAGCAGAAACGTGAAGATTGAAGTAGCAGTAGTTAGTGGTAGTAGAAGCAAAATCGTTGATTTGGCAGTTGCAGTAGTTGGCAGCAGCAATAGAGAAAACGTCAAGTGGACAGTAGCAGTGGCCAGCAGTAGCGAAAACGTGATGTTGGCCGTAGCAGTAATAACCAGTAGCAGAAGCAAAACGCGAAGTTGGCAGTAGCAGTAGCTGGCAGGTGCAATAACAAAAACGTAAAGTTTGCATAAGCAGTAACTGGCAGTAGCAGTAGCAAAATAGTGAAGTTGACAGTAGCAGTAGTTGGCAAAAGCAAAAGCAAACACGTGAAGTTGGCAGAAGCAGTAGCTGGCAGTAGCAGTGACGAAAACGTAAAGTTGGCAATAGAAGAAGTTTGCAGTAGCAGTAGCAAAAACGTGAAGTTAGATGTAGTAGTACTTAGCAAAAGAAGTAGCATAATATGAAGTTTGCAGTAGCAGTAGTTAGCAGTTACAGTAGCAAACTCATGAAGTTGGCAGCAGCAGTATTCAGCAGTCACAGTAGCAAAAACATGTAGTTGCCAGTAGCCGCAATTGGCAGTAGCAGCATCAAAATCGTGAAGATGGCAGCGAAAACGCCAAGTTGGCAGTAGCATAAGTTAGCATTTGCAGTAGCATAAACGTGAAGTTGACAGTAGCAGTATCAAAACCGTGAGGTTGGCAGGAGCAGTAGTTGGCAGTAACAGTAGCAAAAACGTGAAGTTGGCAGGAGCAGTAGTTGGCAGTAGCAGTAGCAAAAACGTGAAGTTGGCAGTAGCAGTAGTTCGCAGTAACAGTAACAAACACGTGAAGTTGGTAGAAGCAGTAGCTGTCGATAGGAGTTACAAAAACGTGAAGATGGAAGTAGCAGTAGTAAGCAGTAGCAAAATTGTTAATTTGGCAGAAGAAGTAGTTAGCAATAGCAGTAGCGGACACGTGAAGTTGGCAGTAGCAGAAGCTGGCAGTAGCAGTAGCAAAACATGAAGATGGAATTAGCAGTAGTTAGCAGTAACAGTACCGTAGTTGTATTGTTGTAGCGAAAACGTCAAGTTGGCAGCAGCGATAATTAGCAGTAGCAGTAGCCTGGGTGACCAAAAGTTTGCAGTAGCAGTTGCTGGTAGTAGCAGTACCAAAATCGTCAAGTTGGCAGTAACAGTAGCTGGCCGTAGCAGTAGCGAAAACGTGAAGTTGGCGAAGCAATAATTAGCAGTAGCAGTAGCGAAATTATGCATTTTGGAGTAACAGTACCTGGCAGAAGCAGTAGCAAAATGGCAGTAGCAGTAATTAGCAATAGCTGTAGAAAAAACGTGAAGTTGTCAGTAGCAGTAGCTGGCAATAGCAAAAGCAAAATCTTGAAGTGGACAATAGCACTAGCTTGCAGTAGCAGTAGCGAAAACGTTAAGTTGGCAGTATCAGTAGCTTGAAGTATCAATTACAAAAACGTGAAATTTGCCTTAGCAGTAGCTGGCAGTAGCAAAATTGTGAAGTTGGCAGTAGCAATAGTAGGCAATAGCAGAAGCAAAAACTTTAAAGCAAAAACGTGAAGTTGGCAGAAGCAGTAGGTGGCAGTAGCAGTTGCAAAAACATGAAGTTGGCAGTAGAAGTAGTTGGCAGTAGCAGTAGCGAAATGGTGAAGTTGGCAGTAAAAGTAGCTGGCAGTAGCAAAAGCAGAGTGGTGAAGTTGGCAGTAGCAGTAGTTGGCAGTAGTAGTTTTAAAATCGTGAAGTTGGCAGTAGCAGTAGGTGGCAGTAGCAGTAGCAAAAACGTGAAGTTGGCAGTAGCAGTAGTTAGCAGTAGCAGTAACGAACACGTGAAGTTGGCAGTAGCAGAAGCTGGCAGTAGCAGTAGCGAAAACATGAAGGTGGAAATATCAGTAGTTAGCAGTTGCAGTACCAAAAACGTGAAATTGGCAGTAGCAGTAGTTGGCAGTTGCAGTAGTGAAAACGTCAAAACGGCAGTAGCAATAATTATCAGTAGCAGTAGGAGAATCGTCAAGTTTGCAGTAGCAGCTGCTGACAGTAGCATTAGCAAAATCGTGAATTTAGCAGAAGCAGTCACTGGAAGGTGGAAATAGCAAAATCGTTGGCAGTCGCAGTAGCTGACATTGACAGTAGCAAAATCGTGAAGTGTAGTTGGCTTGTCCAAGATCACTTTCAAATCTTTTATTATAGACTTTACGTCTTTGAAATTTATCGAGGCCTAGGTTTATTTTGAATTTGAATTATAATAGTTCCGATCTTGTTACCTTAAAAGAGAAATATATGTAAATATTATCAACAACAAAAATACCACACTCTAGAATAAATAAATAAAATCTGGAACCATATACTGCTACTGCCAACCTCACCATTTGGCTACTGTTACTGCTAGCTACTGCTAACTACTGCTAACTACTGCTACTGCCATGTTTTTGCTACTGTTACTGACAGTTACTGCTACTGCCAACTTCAGGTTTTTGCTACTGCTACTTCCAGCTACTGTTACTGCTAACTTCACTTTTTTGCTACTGCTACTGTCTGCTACTGCTACTGCCAACGACACGACTTTGCTACTGCTACTGTAAGCAACTGCTACTGCCAACTTCACGATTTTGCTACTGCCAACTACTGCTACTGCCAACTTCTCGATTTTGCTCCTGCTATTGCCAACTTCACATTTTTGCTAATGCTACTGCCAACTACTGCTGTTGCCAAATTCACGTTGTTTTCATCTGCTCTTGTCAGCTTCTGCTACTGCCAACTACACGTTCCTGCTACTGCTACCGCGAGCGACTGCTATTGTCAACTTCTTTATTTTGCTTCAGCTATTGCCAACTACTGCTTTTGTCAATTTCACGATTTTGCTACTTCTTCTGCCAGCTACTGCTACTGACAACTTCACTTTTTTCTATAGATACTGCTAATAACTGCTATTGCCATCTTCATGTTTTTGCTACTGCTACTGCTCCTGCCAACTTCACGATTTTGCTACTGCTTCTGCCAGATACTGTAGTACTAAATGCATAATTTTGCTACTGCTACTGCCAGCTTCTGCTACTGCCAACTTCACGTTTTTGCTACTGCTACTGCCAACTACTGCTACTGCCAACTTCACGTTTTTACTTCTGTTTCTACTAAGTACTGCTACTGCTAACTTCACGATTTTGCTACTGTTACTGCCAATTTCACGTGTTTGCTACTGCTTCTGCCAACTACAGCTACTGCCAACTTAACGTTTTTGCTACTGCTACTACTAACTACTGCTACTGCCAACTTCACCTTTTGCTACTTCTTCTTCCAACTACTGCTACTACCAACTTCATCTTTTTGCTTCTGCTACTGCCAGCTACTGCTACTGCAAACTACCGCTTCTGCCAAATTCACGTTTTTGGTTCTGTTACTGTCAAGTACTGTTACTGCTAACGATGTTTGCTGCTGCAACTGCCAATTTCACGTTTTTGCTACTGCTACTACTACTGCCAGGTACTGCTACTGCCAACTTCATGATTTTGGGACTGCTTCTGCCAGCTTCTGCTACTGCCAATTTCAATTATGTTCGGTTTCCAAATAATCAAAGAATTTGCTACTGTTACTGCCAACTACTGCTACTGCCAACTTCACGTTTTTGCTACTGCTACTGCCAGCTACTGCTACTGCCAACTTCGCGTTTTTACTTCTGTTACTGCCAACTATTGCTACTGCCAACTTCACGATTTTGCTTCTACTACTGCCAGCTACTTCTACTGCCAACTTGACGTTTTTGCTACTGCTTCTGCCAGCTACTGCTACTGCCAACTTGACGTTTTTACTTCTGTTACTGCCAGCAACGTCTACTGCCAACTTCACGATTTTGCTACTGCTACTGCCAGTACTGCTACTGCCAAATGCACGTATTCTTGTTTTTGATGCAGATTTTTTTTGGAAAAAAGAAACCTTTTTATTCGTTTTCTAACATTAGAATGATAATTTCTGAATGATCTGGGCGATTGAATGTACGTTCAGTAACAAATGTATAGAACGTGTTAAAATGTCAGTAGTTTTATTTGGATGGTTTGGCCGTTTTTACCAGGGTCCCATACAGATACATGATCAGTTAACCAATCAAATTGCTCATCAACACGGAACGGTTTTATTCGGATCTCCAGAAGAGAGAAGCGAAGTGCACACGTCAACGCAGTTTGACAATCGGAATAATTTCTATCTACGATAATATTGGAGAGGTATCAAATGTGGCGTGGAGCTATTTGTTTAAGACGTAGTCAAACATTGTGATTTTGACAGAAGGAACGTTTTGATAACATTTCCGAAACACTTGCTTGAACGACACTATCTGTAACAGAAGGAAGCATGTTATAAGAACATAACCCAGTTACATTCAATTCTAACACAAGCAGCTGCTTTTCCTATATAAACATATAGGGAAAAGCCTGTATTGTATTTTATGATAAAATACAGCACGTTTTTCCAAGGACGACCTGCCTTAAATGACGTAACAACGTCACGTATGTAAACAAGCGCGTCCAATCGTATCTCGCGTTTTAAGGTTACAATGATGTACTACTACGCGTTAAATAAAGTTCGGGAATGTTTTCAAAGAAAATAACGTGTTAGAATCGAAATAATAAATTGTTCCCTATATTTTATCGTTGAATAAAATACAGTCAGTCATTTGGATGCGAAAAATTAAATCACTCGTGCTACGCACTCGTGATTTAATTACTACGCATCCAAATTCCTGACTATATTTTATTCAACGATAAAATACAGGGAGGCATTTATTATTTCTTAAATAATATTAAACGAAATATGAATGCTGTAACAATAGATATTCAAAGTAAAAACTGTAACAGAAATAAAACCGGTGGTTACAGGGACAAAGTCGTCATCATTCTTTAAAATTTCGATTAAACAGTTTTAAGGCTAAGCAAACCTATCATAAAGACATGACAAAGAGAATTAAATTTCTTTTTTTTTATGAATTTATGAAACTGAGTCAAATAGGGACTTATTCAAAACTCGTATAAGTAACAGGAGAAACATCGGCAGTGACAGGGACAATGTTGTCGTAACTCTTTCAAATTACAAAGATTTCACGCTTTTACAGCTGCCCACTCTCAGATTTTGGTACAAAAAATAATGTTCTTCAAACTGATTAAAATAATACATGTTTTAGCATTATAGTTATATAAAAAGGTTCCAGTATACATTCCTGTCACGCATATCTGTAGGGTAAACGCACTTTTTTTCGTGTAATAACATCTGCAGAGGGTTTCTCCAGGTGTTATAACACGAAAAAACGTTCGTCAACGGCATTCTAGCATAAATAGTGTAAAAAAAAATCAGAAAAATAAAAATGAAACGCTCTTACTGGTACGACGTTCAGTAATGCGCGGGACAACGTTCGTGTTGTTTACGTCCTATTTATGACATCACCAGCGGTTTTTAAAGTGACATTATGCGCATTTTTTTCGAGTAAAAATCCAGTTGAAAATGGTGTGTATACAAAAGCGTAGAGGAAATAATAGCTTTTAACCCAATGCACCAATTTCTTCCCGCTACCAGTATGAAAAAATAACTTTCCAAATATTGATTTTCTTATTTGACTGGGAGAGCCAATTTAAGAAAAGAACAACTGCATGCAGGAGTTGCTTCCCTTCCACTGCCGAAATCTCTACCAACATCAACAACGACACAATCAACTATCATTTTATCAGTCCGATTTTTTTATATCTAAAGCACCAACTTCAAATACTAATGCGGCATAATCATTAATTTAACACATTTAAATGCACAGCAACCAAAAATTGCTTTTATAAAACTGTCACAAAAAAACACTATGTGCAGTAAGATCGCATAATGTCACTTTAAAGTGACATTATGCGCATTTTTTTCAAGTAAAAATCCAGCTGAAAATGGTGTGTGTACAAAAGTGTAGAGGAAATGATAACTTTTAACCCAATAAACCAAACCCTTCCCGCTACCAGTATGAAAAAATAACTTTCAAAATATTGATTTTCTTATTTGACTGGGAGTGTCAATTGGGGCCCGTACTGCGCATAAATGAAAACGGGTTATAACGGCGCGTGAATCTCTAAAGTTAACACAGTTAAAACACCGGCAAAATTGACAAAAACAGCACATTTTATGCTAGAATTAGGTATTTAGTATGTTATTTTTGAAAATTTGACTTTTTTCAACGGCAACTAAGAGCAAGCAGCTTTAAGACCAAGCAATCCTAATATAAAGCTATTACAAAGATCATTTCCGAAAAACAAGAAAAAAAAAACGAATAAGGAATAAGTAACTGGTCGTCCATTATAATCCGTTCTTGCAACTAATACTATTGTGACAGTTTAATGCACGTAGTAGCAAGTTGTACCATTAGTGCAGAGAGACGAGAGTTGTTGTATAATGAATCTAAAACATCTAGACTCAAAAATGTTCTTCTTATATCGCCTAGATGCAAAATATGAAAATGAACCATGTGTTCCGGATTCCCAGATGGACGTACAATATTCACGATCTTATAGGAGTATGTAATTGAATGCCTCGATAACTATTCACAGATGCTTGGGGTATGGACTCGCCACCCAATCTATACTTGTCCCATGTTGTACGGAACGTATATAAATACAAGATTTGAAACAACTGAAAACTCCAATCGCATATTTAAGGCATTCGTGTAAATAAGGAACAAGACGAATTTTGATGCAAGGCATCAAAGACGCCGCGCATGTTTTTGAAGCATGGCTGGGAGATGGGCCTGGGGCAGGTTTCTTATCAAATGGCGTGGTTAACATCAGCGAACCCCTTTTTACTACATATAAAATGATCATTACCTCTGTCACGGACCTAAACACATTATGTTAATTATGTTATTTGTTTTTATTCATCCTTGTAAGATATATGCAAATAAAAAGATTTTAAATGATTTTGTACTTTCTGTTTTTATTTTCATTCACTCATGGGAATTTTCGTAACTGGAAATGCAGATAAGTGTTAAACTGTCAAAGAACTTGAACAAAAAACAACGCTAAAATTTATCGAACTATTTAAATACAAAAAAAGAAAAAGAAACTTTTTTCTGAATAAAATCTCCATTTCACACGGCATCAAATGTGTAATAGGTTGATTGCAATGATTTTGGGTTTTAATACCGTCTAAGGGGGTATTCGCACAACGTAAAGTACACACTAAGTTACATCGAACTAATTCGCATAAAATCTAACGTATCATTCTAAAATTACACATATTCAACAAAATACATTAATTTTTATCATTTAGAATAATAAAAAAGTGTATTTAAACATAAAAAACTATTGAATTAAGACTGTTCCGCTAATATAATTTGTTTTTGGTTGTTTCCGGTAAAAAGTTGTTTTCGGTAATCAGTTATACCGGTCCGTGCCCGGGTATCATTACGTTCAAGGTGCTATAAATAGTATACATTTGAAAGCCTGTATAAATCTTTTTGTTTATGAAACGATTTATAAAAATAAAGTTTTTATTAGTAATTAGCATAATACTTCCATATTGTTTGTCTATTGTGATAATTAAATACCTCTTTTCTCACAACATTAATTATTTTCGGATGCTAATTTTACACTGGCTATTTTTAGTACCAAGGATTTGAAGGAACCGATACACAAAACTATTTATAACTATGGCCCCCCACAATTTCACTGACTACAGGTCGGTTTATAGGAAGCAGAGGCAAAAACCTGTGCAAATATAATTTACACCGGGTCTAAATATTGTGAAAAAGAACTATCTGTAAAACAGATATGTCTGTCCCCCTCCCTCCCTGTGCTGGTAATGTGGATTTTTCTTTCTTTCTATTCCCGAAGCATTATACACTCCAGCAATATGGCGGAAAGAGACGAATCCACATGATTAATTATGCTGTACGTATACATTTTACAGAACTTCCATTGGCGATTATTGTTTTTGTTTACAAATGATGGAATGGAACTTCCGTAAGGGCCCTACGTATTGCATAGTTGGGTGAACGGTTTTTCTTTACAGTTTCAATATTAAAGTCTAATATGTCGAATTAAAATGGGTTTTCATTGATTTTTCACGTTGGCGCCATGTATTCTATTATCTGAGTGTTTTAAGATAGCAAAACATCTTCCGAATCTTTTTTCTGAGCTTTGATGAATCGGGTCGTAAGGTCCGTAAACACAAGCTATCAAAACCCGTGGTCTATTTGTGGAAAAGTTATTAAATACTCATTAAATGTCCAAAGTTTTGAAATAAGAGAAGGAGATATGTGATTTTGTATTGATTGTTTTTTAATGACTTAATACAATTTAATGATCGAAAAGTCGTTTTTCATACATAGAACATAGTTTAGATTTACAATAATAATGTTGGCTGCTCCCTATTCGATTATGCAACCCCATGGTACAAATTTGAAACCTATTCAATACTGACGCCGCCGTTCAACGGCGGCGTCAATAACTAACTGGGTTTTCCGATGCAAAACAATATTCTGAATAAAATCCCACTCCACATTGCATCGAATACGGTTGAATTAAGAGAATTTCGAGGAAAAACACCTGTCATATGCGCACAAATCAGATTTAGTATATACATGAAGTTATAAACATAGGTTCCACGCATCGCAGTATATGAAATAGCGTGCCCAGGGTACCATTACGTTTGCTATAAATAGCATTAAATTTTAAAGCAGATTTATAAATAAAACGACTGGTTACATTTTTATTGCCTAAAGTTTTTGAATCATTACTATTTTTAGAAACAGTATAGGTGAGATGTGATAGGGGAAATCGATTTGTTTCAAATCTTGTACTTTCTCACCATTAACATGTGATCAGTAGGTAAGTAGAATAAGGACTTGCATTTGTAATTGGTTAGCTAACACGCAGTTGTAGGATGTATATAAGGTACTGCAGTGAGCAGGGGCGCGGGTCAGGCCTAAGGGGATGAGGTCCAGACCCGAAGCATCTGTGTAACTATTATGTAATAAGAGCACAGTTACCCCAAGCACAGAAACAGACAATCGTAATTATGTAGCTGTTTTATTCTGTGTATGTCTTTGATTGATTTGTAGTTTGTATATAGTATTTATGTTTTGAAATCCATATAGGATATGTAACATGCCAATCTCCCGTGAGGAGGAAACAAAGACTCTGTTCTGCTCTGTTCTGTTCTGTATTCAAACCCAAATAAGTAACAGAAGAAATACCGGCGGTGACAGAGACCAGGTCGTCGTAATTCTTTCAAATTATAAAGATTAAACAGTTTAAGGCTAAACGAACCTAATGTAAAGCTATAACAAAAATCATATATATCCTGTGTAAAATTTAGTTAAGTAGCTTATGCTTGAGGGCAATATACTAGGGGAAAATGTCTGTTTACCCGTCTAACAGCTTTATATTGTGTTCCGTTGTTATTCAGGGTGGATGACCCACGTGACTTTTGGGTAAAGGCGACGACCCAAAATATCAACAAATCACCTCGATTCACGTAGGGTTTTTGACGATAACTTTCTTAATACAGGGATAATTTTTGTAATTTTTCAGCATAAACCCCGCCATGAAGAGTGCTTTCCTCGGTTATATAGTACTGCATGTAAAATATTAAACTTTTCCTGTAAATCCTGACCAACTGAATTCTCGGATAGTGACAATATGGGTAAAGTACACGGGTCCTGACAAAAATATTGCTTAAATTTGTATTTCCGTAGATTACCTCTACGATAATCATATTTTAAACAAGATTTATGAATTTCTAATGTTTCAGAGTGTATACTTAAGAAATAATATGTATCCATGTTTGGTTTATCGTAGAATAACCCGAGTTTGGAGTTTTTATGCGCACGAATATATCACGAAGGCCGCAGGCCTGAGTGATATATTATTACGCATAAGAACGACAAACGAGGGTTATTCTACCATAAACCAAACTTGGATATTTATTATTTCGATTCTAACACGACTTATTTAAAACAAAATTTGAAGAAAAAGATAGAACTTTTTTCATCGAACGTATTTACACTTGCGTGCTACACACCTAGATTTTGCCGTTGAAGTTACCTCCCGCGAACACTGTAAAGATGCTATTTCAATGTGACTTTCTTTCATGAAAGATGTATACGCGGTGTTTCAGTTTTTTCATTTCAAAAACTTAAATAATCTAATTTTCAAGTAAATGTAACAGGAATTTCATTTATAGAAGTGGTTCGAATTTTCAGGGTACGAAATAACGATTGAAGTTACGAATAATATTAGTTACGGGTATAGATAAATGACGTCACAGTTTCTCTTGACTAATGACGTCACTGTGTAAACAAAAACAATAACAACAAAACACTGTAAATAAAGTCAGTGTAAATGGTATCGTAACATTAATCAAGTTACCTGGACGTGTGTCATCCATCGGATACCCCCGTTTTGGCCCAAGTCATCCACAGTGTTCCATGTACGATCTCCTCTATACGTCGGGTAAATTGAACAGCCAAAACACGATGCGCGTGCAGCGTCGTTCAAGGTCGGTTTATTGCAGAATAACCCAAATAGATTTTGTTCTACATGTATGTAGGTTATTCGCTGGTCGTGTTAGAATTTTATTTCTAGTAATGTTTTTACAGAGTAAACCTGAAATAAACCGAAATGATAAAGTACACGGGCATTTTAGATTGGATAAAGTACACGGGCGTTCTGCAGTTCAACTTCTTGTTATTTCAGTTACGATGTTAAAACTCGTTGATGATATTTTGGGTCGTCGCCTTTACCCAAAACTATGTTTTCAATATGGATGTAACACTTAGCGGCGCAGCAACAATGTTACAAGGTAATTTCGCGCTAAAGACGGTACAACATCTGTAGAGCTATTAGTCCAAATGGCGCGATGATTCAGTATTTCGTACTTTTCAATAAAGAAGCAGATCTATTTGTAAAACATAAACTTTTTTGTGTAATGCCTGAAAAAAGAGTTCCACTGTTCCATTTACAAAAATATTCTCCGCTCACTAAACCATTTTTGTTATCGGTGCTTGATAAAACGACCCGATTTTTGGAAAATTAACGACGCAAACAATATAAATATGTAAATTGCAGGCCGTAGTTCTGGTTGCGTTATAAATTATTTCTGTACGATTGTGATTTTTGCCGTATGTTGTTAATTTTTTCAGAAAATGGAAACTAGTTCAATAGGCAAACACTTCAAATATAGAAAACACCTAATGGAACATGAGAAGAGGCACGATGGACAGACACCATACCGTTGTTGTGGGAAGAGCAAGCTTCAATTCGGTCCCCATTTAACAAGGCACATGTAAGGTTTGTATTATTACGCTGTAACAAAATGATTTTATATAGTCCATATTAATGGGGGTGACGTTTCCACTTTTTGACATTATGTTGCTTACTCTGAATGTCCGCCACTTTAGAACTAAATGAAACTTTCATAAGTAATATATTCATCTGCAGCTGGCGGTCTATTTGTGTCTCTATCTGTTGATAAACATAAAAGTAAACGATGATAATCAGTTTGTACATGTTTACGCGCGAGGTGAGTAGTTTCTTTACAATTCGTTTAATCGTAACGATATATTCATACAACAACATTGCGCTGAATTAACCTTAAAACTACGCTTACGTCCATAAAAGTTCAATTTGGACTGGATCGGATAATTACGGTTATATGCCTTGCTTTATCAAATTTTGCATAGATAACAATGGTGCATAAAACGCATTCTTTTCTCAGGTTGTCCTTTTAAAACTTGAAGAGAACCTAATACTATGTGGCCACAAGTTGTTGGTCAGGTTAGATTATGGACCAGATTTGGTTTTCATGTCAAGAGTTATGTCCCCTAACTATTTCAAAACTTTCGGAATTTATGAACAGGCATTTTTTTCTTTACCCATCAAAACGAAACCTGGACATACTATTTTTGGATTTTTGTTTTAATTTTGGCAAATGTAGCAGCTTCAACCACTGCAAAAAGGTTCCATAAACGGCCATATACAGTGTTACTACATTCACATGTACGTGAATGAACACAAACTAGGTCTTTAGTTCAAACTTCTTCACACCCCGTGCGTGAAAAGATACTCGGGTTTCATGTCCTATTCGTTTAATATTTACAGCATACAAAGACAGTCAAAATTGACTTTATTACTTTGTAATCATTTTATCATAATACAAATGTAAACGGAATTCCCATACTTTTTGGTCCGTACATATTCGTATATATACGTACTCTTCTCTCTTTTTTAGCAGTGAATCGCCATCATCGAATTTATCCCTTTCTTACTTCTTGACCAAACACAAGATGTGATGGGAATGATGATGCATTCTGAAAAGTACCACTCTGAGTACCTATTCTCTCTTTTGCAGGTGCAGTACTCACGGGGACGTCAAAGCCCACATTTGCGTGAAATGTGGTAAATCAATTGCCTATGTAACAGACTTGAAACGTCACTCCGATTATGGAAATATAATAATTCATTTTTTTACAGCGTAATAATACAGATTTTACCTGGGCCTTGTTAAATGGGAGACCGAATTTAAGCTCTTCCCACAATAACGGTATGGCGTCTGCCAACCGTGCCCCTTCTCATGTTCCATTACGTGTTTTCTGTAGTTTACATATGGAGCTATAGTTTACATTTTCTGAAAAAATTAACAACATACAACAATGTGCCCATTTGTAATTTACACATTTTATATTGTTTACGTCGTTAAATTTCTAAAAATCGGGTCATTTTTATCAAGCACCGATAACAAAAATGGTTTAGTGAGCGGAGAATATTTTTGTAAATGGAACAGTGGAACTCTTTTTTCAGGCATTACACAAAAAAGTTTATTTTTTACAAATAGATCTGCTTCTTTATTGAAAAGTACGAAATACTGAATCTTCGCGCCATTTGGACTAAAAGCTCTACAGATGTTGTACCGTCTTTAGCGCGAAATTACCTTGTAACATTGTTGCTGCGCCGCTAAGTGTTACATCCATATTGAAAACATAGTTTTGGGTAAAGGCGACGACCCAAAATATCATCAACGAGTTTTAACATCGTAACTGAAATAACAAGAAGTTGAACTGCAGAACGCCCGTGTACTTTATCCAATCTAAAATGCCCGTGTACTTTATCATTTCGGTTTATTTCAGGTTTACTCTGTAAAAACATTACAAGTAATAAAAGTATACACTCTGAAACATTAGAAATTCATAAATCTTGTTTAAAATATGATTATCGTAGAGGTAATCTACGGAAATACAAATTTAAGCAATATTTTTGTCAGGACCCGTGTACTTTACCCCTATTGTCACTATCCGAGAATTCAGTTGGTCAGGATTTACAGGAAAAGTTTAATATTTTACATGCAGTACTATATAACCGAGGAAAGCACTCTTCATGGCGGGGTTTATGCTGAAAAAATTACAAAAATTCTCCCAGTTATATCTGAAGCATCAATAACTTAAAGTTATCGTCAAGAAACCTACCTGAATCGAGGTTCTTTTGTTGATATTTTGGGTCGTCGCCTTTACCCAAAAGTTACGTGGGTCATCCACCCTGTTATTTTGGTTTCCGATTTCAATTGAGTGTTTTTTACTTTTTTTGGAACGACATACATTTATTTTGGCTTCGTCAAGTAGAAATGCGGGTTCAGATGTGTAAATCAATACCAGTTTCAACTTCGTAAACAAGCAAAACAGAGATAATTTGCTGCTGCGTTTATTTTTGTTTTGCGTTTATTTCTTTTTTAGCTAAATCTTATATAAAATGAACCTATAATTATCATAAAGTTATAAAAAATTTAGTCAGCAACGTGGTTAGACATATTTCCTGAACTGTTCATGTATTAGCCAAGGTTGTTAGCCTGAAAATAGGTTAAATCCGGACAAAATTCATACAGAAATAAAACTATATTTTCTGAAAGTTCAATGTCTGTAGCCATTACACAAAGCAGTTGAAGAACAAATCCATTGGAGGATGTAAGCGACCGCTGACTATACCATGGATAGTGCATGTTTGTTTACTGGAATGAAACAATTTAATTTGCATTTAATAAAGAATTGCTTATACCTTAAACTGAACTTTTTGTACTGGATATGTTCTGGAATATAGACAAAGTGGATAACGGGATGAGTAGTGAATTAGGACAGTTCATTGACTGTCCAATATGGCGGACTGCCTATAGTTTTTATGGCAGGAATCAAGTGTGTTCGGTACAAAAACGCCGGATAAATCATGCAGCAATATACAAGGCCCTTATCAAAAGTTATTGATGCTTCAGATATAACAGGAAGGTTTATGGAGAATTTATATTGAGAACCTTGTTGATAAAGTAGCTTTGTTGACCGATGGGAGTACTTTGAAAGGGAAATTATGTAAAATTTCTCAACACAAACACTAACAGACTTCATGAAGAAAACACCACCAAGGTACGCATTAGGGACAATCCTCTCTGAGTAAATGTACTTGTGTCAAAAGGTCTTTATGTCATATCTACAAAATGCGAAACACTCCGTACAGTGATACAGGTTACACGCGGTATAACACAAGGATGCGCGCGATCTGCTCTATATAGTGGCATATTTCGGCCACCACATAACTACTTAATTATCACGTTATGACAACTAGTTAGTCACTTAATAATCATGATAAATATGTGTTTAACGCGTTAATTTTTATGTTAACAGATACTTCTGTCAACACAAAAAAAGTGTATGTTACTGCCCAGTACTGCCAACAGATACCTACATAATGATATTTTAGATATCTATTAAGTGGTTAACGTGTTATGTAACTAGCGATTAAATTCCGGTCATCAGATTGTTTATCCTGCACTGAAATAATAAAGAAACACAGACAGAAACTAAAAAACTCCCAATCAGCCAGTTTTGGCCTACAATAAACTTAAACATCATTTTTGCATAAAATACAGATTAAATACCTAATGCAAATTCTGGATACCTTTGGAAAACATTCTGGACTAAGGCTAAACTGGCTAAAAACAGAAGGAATTCTTATCGGAAAATGCAAAAATGATAACAGGACTGATATCTGTGGAATAAAATTTAATAAACATGCAATAGGGTCTATTTAAGTACAACAAAGCAAAATGAGAGATACTTAAATGGGAGTGTCAGCTTATGTTAAACAAATGGAATTGTAGAACTTTAACATTTTATGGAAAGACTACCAAAGCTAGTGTAACTAATTAAATCATTGCCGGCTCCAATATATGTAATTTCAAGAAAAAACACAGTAATATTTCATTTTCATTGGTCAAGTAAAAGAGAAAAAATCAAAATGTATGTTTTAACTGGGCCGATATCTACCGGAGGTTTACAAATACCCGAAATACAATGTAGCATCATTTAGCAAATCTTTGAAAATTTAATGGATTCAAGCCTTAAAACAATACGATAGTACTTACTGGAGAGTTATCCACAATGTAATTCTTAACCTTAAGGTCTCAAATGAGTTAAATTAAGGGCTTGATCGGATAAAATCTTCTAGGGTTATGGCCCCTGAATTAACAAAATATGCCACTATTGATGTTTACACTTAAGCACCTTCATTTCTGCACAAATCATAATAATATTTATAGAGAATGTGTATGACTAGAAGATCTTAGATGACTAATTATTGACTTGATCGGATTAGTTTTTCTAGAGTTATGGCCCTTGATTAAACAGAAATCCAATAATATAGCAGAAGACTTTTTATAATTAATGATATTTTACTTGAAATGCAAGCATTACAACCATCATTACACCATCGGGTCGTATCGTGTATACCTTGAACAAAAGCACATATGCAAACAAACAAATTATTACACCCTAGCCACATAATTACAATATTTAGCCAACGTACAAAATCAATCCTATCATAATATTTGTAACAAATAAATCTTAGGAGCAAATCTCCAGGGATTTATAGAAACACTGAAAAAACTGGACCGGCGGGCGATCTAACACGAATTTTATTATAACTAAGTAAACAACATTTACGCAATAGTTAGTGCATACAACGGTGATACTACAAGAAAAAACTTTATTTCAAGAAAATTGACCGAGTACTTAAATACTTAAAGCAATATCAATAAAAAAGAGATCAATTTTATTAACAAAAATATTTTCGTTGAATTTCCCACCAAAAGTTGCAGAGAAGGAAGTAGGCAGGTAACAAATGTGGGACGGACAAGCGGCGACTATATATTACCCCACTCGCACCTATATGCAGCTTAAAACCAGTTTTCTCTGCTTCAAACTTGTAAATATTTCAATAAACTTCAGTATGCGACTACATGTATATACAGTCGAACCTGTGATAAAGACCACCCCCGAATAGAGACCACCCTGTGAACAAAGATCAGCAGGGATATCACCGTGCACTATTAATATATAGTAGACACACCTGTTAATACAGAACAGCTGTAAACAAAGACCGCATTTGTAGCTTTCCAACAGTGGTCTTTGTTCACAGGTTTGACTGTAGTTTCATTTTAATCTATATTTAGAGTTTTTAGATAAAACTTGTCACAATCAATTCACAATAAATGATAGCTCATCAACCCGCACAGTTTCAAGTCATCCGTATTATTTAAGTTTTGGTCATGTGATAAAAGTAAATATCACGTGCTGTACCAAAATGGCGATCGCCATGAAGTCGTTTTGTTCGGGTGTGTTATTTTCGCTTATTTTATCCCTTACAAATGGTATTCCGACGGAGTACAATGTCGGCATTGGCATCGCAGACATCACAGGTCCAGCAGCAGAGGTCAACATGGTAAGTGACTTAAATTATCAAAGATTAGAAAAGAAATTGTGTACCGAAACTTTAAATTTACAGATTATGTCTTATAACGTTAGAGGTCAAGTATATATAACAACGATTACTAAGACTGATACATGAATAGTATATAAACATAAAATCACACGGTACATTGAATGCATAGCCAAATTGTGCAATTTGACCGTCTAAGTTATTATTCAGTTTGTTTTTTTGTTGAAGGATATTGGTTTAGATCTACACTATTCTATTCAGTATAGAAACGTATTGAACTATAGATCAAGTGTATTGAGCGCCCATGACTTTAATTCATTATTTATATATATATATAGAATTTGTGGCCAGCTAATAGATCTATAACTTTATTAAAAATCGCAGTTATTCATTGTCTCTGTGTGTAAACATTAAAAAGATATGGTACGATACTCGTATTAAGTGACTCATTGTATACATCCACCCGGAACCAATATACAATATCGATCGGTTGTATGAAATATGTATGAAACTACTTATAAAAACGTGTACAACTACTTCCTTTTCTGTGTTACTTTATTACAAGATTTATGGTTTCCATGACTTGAATAAATGCATGTTTGCGAGACATTTAATACATGTAATTTTAACAGGTTATGAACTTGTACCGGACATACCAGCTAGGAGACCCGGGAATGTTAAAAGTTTCATACTTATTATAATTTTAGTTAATCTGAAGGATTGTTAGGTTACCACTTAACACAATGTTTACATCAAGTCATATTCAAATCTGATATAGCAAAACAAGGAAATTGGCTTAGTGAAGACTGAGGAAATTAAAGATTATAACAAGCCCGCTTAAATGTTATCTCGCATATGCGTTTAAGGCTATATACATGCATAAACTATTTCCCTAATTTTATCTTTCATATATGTCTAAAGCGAGAAACGCTATTAAATATTGTCCTGCTTGTGAGATGTAGGTCTGTATGTCTTTACCAAATTACGTATATGTATTTAAGACGAGAAACAGTCTCGGTCCCTATTTCTGTATAATGGCAAGATAAATCCATAAAATTCATTTCTATAGTTTGTTTTTTGAAATATGCCACAAGGCTAGAAACATTTAAAAATATAATTTCACCTTAGCAGAATGCTCTGACAGGTAGTTTAAATACTTCGAAAAACAAATGAAATAAAGCCACAGAACATTCGTTCATGTTTCGTTTAAACTTTAGATCATATTTCAATAATAGTTACGTTTATTGATTGATAAACTCTCCATTTGTTTGTCTTATTAAGTTTCTCGCGCGCAACGATATTCATTCCCTCACCGGTATGTCCCACCGGACGACATTTGTTCAAAGTTAATATCCGACCAACTTAAAAAGCAAATTGAAACGTTGAGTCTGCAAAGATGAAAATGCATCTTCCAGTTGAATTTCACACGGTTCATGTCCCTGATTTCTGACGTGGATTACTGCTAATTAAACACTATTAATTAGTGAATTATAATACATTTGTATAATTAACATATGATTTCAGATGGGGTATGCAAACCCTGCCCAAACGTCACGCGGTTTACACCTACGCCAGTTTAGCAGAACATTTATCATTGAGGATCAGACGAAGAACAAAGTTGTTTTCATCAACTTGGACGCTTGCATGTTTTCTCAGGGACTGAAATTAGAGGTAAATACAAAGGTTATATTAATGTGTAATTTCACCCTCTAAACAAGCCCATATCGAGGGTTGACCGAAAAACTGTTGTAAGTCCTTCTTTATTTCATATAAGTTACTGCAGTTTTGCGGTCAACCCTCGATATGAAGGAATAATTAGTACCTGGAAACACTACCTGAAGACTTTTAAACATCAAAACTCGAATACTACATGGATAGGCGTTGATAGTTTCCCTGTTGCCTATAGTAACAGAAACAGCAACACGGAAAACGGATCGCATGCATGCTGTCCATAAAATGTTTAATTTAATTGATAGTACCGTTCAAAGCGACCATCAAACTTTTAAATAAAACATTAATCAGTGATTTATACACCGAGAATTACAAACATTGTCGTCTTTTTAATAAAAAAAAAAGAAAATCTTGCATGAATATTTTGTAAACTTTACGAAATTTAATAAAGCGGGGGATATACAGACGAACTCCCGGAATCTTCACAATGATTGTACGAGAATCTCGTATTTTCTATGAAATGCATAGGTCATTTGTAGAACTTATTGTTTCATTTATTGTATCTCATTGCTTGGACAGTACTTCCATCTTTAAGTGATGGCATGGTAACTTTCTCACACAATCTATACATTTCTAGATTGTAAGACAGCTGAAAGCAAAGTACGGCGATGCATACACGGAACGGAATGTTTGCATTACCGGCACACATACTCACTCCACCCCGGGAGGATTCCACCAGTATTTACTCTATGATATCACCTCGTTAGGTTTCGTCAGGGAAACTTTCGACTCTTTGGTTGAAGGCATTGTGAAGGTATTCTTTTATATCTTTGCCATTTACTGCTGTTCTATATATAGGTAGAATATATGTTAGTTTGAGAAATTAGAACGCATGTTTTCCGTTGATAAATTGCATTTCGGCTTATACTAAATGCTCTTGTTTCGCAGGAAAGCTAGTTCATTAAGCTATGGGTACTTCTATGTATATAATAAAAATTTTCTGCATTGAAATGTTTTGCCATTTTGTCACACAAGGAATTACCTGACTCCATGTGGTACAAACGGATCATTCAGTGAAGTTCATTGCAACGTATGTTAGTTACTTCTAATTTTGTAAACCAGAGTGTAGACAGGGCGCATAACAACATGAAACCTGCTAACATCTATGTGAACACCGGGGAACTGCTAGACAGTAACATCAACAGAAGTCCGTCAGCATATCTCAGAAACCCACCTGCAGAACAAGCTAGGTATGTTTACACGAAAATCAAAATTGTTATAAATTATATAAAATTCTGGATTTTAACTTGCTTCTATACACTTAAACATATGTTTATTATTCTTGACTCCTGGAAGGCAAAACCTCAGGTAAAAAGTACGTGTCGTAACTAACTAGGTGTCACATTTTGCATATTTAAAGCTTATTTTGTAGTTTTTTCTTTTTATTTGACATGTTGAAACAGAAATATCAAAATTACACAATATCTGCATTTACAATTGCTTTAATTAATTTTTCTTGTTTTCCTAGATACAAATATAACGTGGACAAGAACATGACAGTGATAAAAATTGTTGACGCAAGCGACTATCCGATTGGAATGATCAGGTATGTGTGACACTGACAAATACAAATATGTATACATGATGAATTATAGACAAGCTAACGTCGTCAAGTTGCTGAGGTTATTCACTTTCTCAGTGATTGAGGGTAATGGGTTTACTGCCCCACTACTGACCCGACTCTTTAATTGAGAAAGCTAGCAGTTTCCTTTCTTATAGTCCCGGCCGACATAGGATTTCGCCTCAGGTGAAACTGCCAAGTCTTCTGACAGGCGCAGATTGAAGAGACAGATGCAGATACAAAGTAATTCGAGTAAAAGACCCTAGCTCTTTACAAATAGATCCCTTGGTTCTTATATGTCTGGAGTATATCACCGATACACGTGAAACTACCACATGGTTTCTAACAAGTTTATCTCTAGATGGGTTGGAAACACTGAAAAGCGATTTCTGAAATTTCTAGTGCCACGTCGGGATTCTAAACCAGGACCTCCGGATTTATAGTCCAGAGCGTTAACCACTCGACCACAGCGCCACCCATAGTAGTTTCTTACAGAGGATAGGACTTTTGTAGTGGTTCTTCCGATGAAAGCTGGTTAGGTTTACAGCACACCTGTATATATAACTGAAACACTATTGAGCTTTGGAAATAGATTTTAATTTTGAATGATATACCGAATCAAATATCATGATTTGAAATATCTAATCAAGAAAGCCGAAAGCCTGAGTGATTAATTACGAAAAATCAGAACAAACCGTGATCTATGATCCGGCATATCACTCCAAAGTTAAACCCGGGAGGGAATTTCAGCAGTCAAAAATAGTTCCGGACATCATGTTTATATCCATCTTCGCATAGATAGAAGAAATGTTCAATAGTGTTAGAAAAGGTGTTTTAAGAAAATGTGTTACCTATCTTTAGGCAAGTTTTAAATGCACATAATAGATGTTGTATAGATGTTTCTTTGTGTTACAGCTGGTTTGCCGTGCATTGCACCAGCATGAACAACACTAACAAGCTTATCAGCAGCGACAACAAAGGCCTGGCTGCCCTCATGTTTGAGCTTGACAGGAATGGAAAAAGCGTTCTCCCTGGAAAAGTTAGTCCATGTTTTTCTGATACATGGATATATACATAATTATAAACATGTACAATTGTAGTGCATGTAATAAAATTTGTTAAAAGACAAAACAAAGAAAAGCTATTTGTTCAGGGTAAACATAACGTTTTTCATTAAAAATTGCAAATCTTGGAAGTTTTAGTTTCCACTAGATTTTGAATTATTTCATCGAAGTCTATGCCTGATGCATTTTTGCTTACGAAAACAATCCACATACTTTCTAGGGAGAATTTGTAGCTGCCTTCGCACAGAGTAACGAAGGTGATGTTTCTCCGAACACCAAAGGTCCTCACTGTTTAGATACCGGTCTTCCATGTGACTTCAACCACAGCACATGCAATGGCAAAGTATAATAGACTGTATTCACAATTTGTAAAATCTAATAATTCAAAATAGCGTAAAAAATATATATAAAGAATATGGCTGATTGGAGAACAGCTAATATGAATTGTGTTTCTGACAAACTGCTGGTTTCATCACAAATAATTGACGAACCAGTATAGAAAGGAAAGACGCTTACTTGACATGTCTTTGAAATATGTACATTTTATTAGGACTATTGAAAATTCTTAATAATATTCATACACAAAAATTCTTTCAAGGAAGAACTAGTTTAGTGTAATTTCAAATATAATAGGCCGCGACGATTTTAAGCATATATTGAAATATTTAGATGTTATACCAGTTATAGCTTACAATGATATGTGCATCAGCTGTTTCGGAATTATTTTAGCAAGCTATTTGTTGTAACCAAGAGTATTACTTTAATTTTAGAATGAGCTTTGTGTTGCATTTGGACCAGGAAACGACATGTTTCAGAGTACGGAGATTATTGCACAAAGACAATACATCAAGGCAAAGGTAAAACAGAGGCATTTGAAGTTTTCATAGACGCAGCCATTTCTGTAACGCCTTAACTTTTGTATCAAGGCAAAGGTAAAACAAAGGCGTTTGATGTTTTCATAGACGCAGTCATTTCTGTAACGCCTTAACTTTTGTATCAAGGTAAAGATAAAACAGAGTCGTTTGATGTTTTCATAGACGCAGCCATTTCTGTAACGCCTTAACTTTTGTATCAAGGCAAAGATAAAACAGAGTCGTTTGATGTTTTCATAGACGCACTCATTTTCGTAACTTTTCTAGAAAGAGTTGGGTTTTGGTAGAATGAACACAAATCATTGAAACCAATGCTACAGAAATCATCGCTAATTATTGGTATTGATGATACTAACCCTATTGGAAATTAATTGGTTTTAAATTTGATTTTAATTGCAGAAACTCTTTGACACGGCAACCACTTTGCTAAGCGGACCAGTTGATTTCAGACATACTTACACTGATATGACGAAGCAAACAGTGGGAGAGGTAGCGTTAAACATCAATACTTTGCTTTCAGTGCTAACATTATACATTATAAGCTTTTACATTAATATTACTAGTTTGATAATAAACAATAACATGTCTGGAGATTGTATGAGTGTTACCTTTTAAAGGTAACAAGAATGGAAGATAATGTCCTTCTTTTAAAAACTGAATGGAATCATTGCGTTCTGCACCGGACGTGGTGAAAAGCAAATATTGTCAGCAGAAATGAAACATTCACCATACTTACTAAGAGCGTATAATAAATCAAACAAATTGTTTATTGGCAAATCACTAATAAATCAACAAATATCACAATGTGCAACTACAGTAGGGTAATCCAGAAAGACACAAATTAGAAACATTTTTTTCAATAGATAAAAATTTTCTTATTGGTGTTAGGTTTGACATGAAAAAAAGAAACAGTTTAGTTTTCATTGAACGCTGATGACAACATTTCCCTACAAGATCAAATATGTCATGCTTTTTTATAATTCCCAGGGAAAGAAGACCTGTAAACCAGCAATGGGATATAGTTTTGCTGCTGGAACAACTGACGGCCCAGGAGCTTTCAATTTCGAACAGGGTAATTTATGTCCCAATTCAGTTCCTACGGTTCGATGTTATCAACGTTGTTTCTTTGTTTATTTTGCGACTTATATTAAGTAATGAAATTACCATGTTTCAACTTAATCCTCCAACCCGTATATTTTATTCTGTGTTTCAGGTTCGAACTCGTCGTCTCCATTCTGGAACGCAATCAGTGGCTTTATCAAGAAACCGACTGAAGAGCAGAAGCAGTGTCATCTTCCCAAACCAATACTTCTCGACACCGGGGAGGTAGAGATTTTGTCCTTTATATCCTTACCAGATTCAATATTATCAAAGTGCCTTATCATAAACAGAGGTTGTTTGTAAAGTCTCAAGTATAATAATATACCAGTATTTGTTACCTTCGCTTGCAATACCTAATGTAAAAATTAGGGTTTGTACATTTTCTCGATGTTACTTGCATTAGATCCTACGGACTGACCGGCACATTCTTAAATTGAACGCGAGTCAACTCTTAGAATGTAATTAGTTGAACCAATGTGCTAATAGACAAAATATGTTACTTTAAAATGTAAATCGTGTATCAATTAGCTGATAGATATGCAACATGTATATGACGCTATATAATGTAATGTTACCATTAGTTTAACGTAGTTGATTGTTTTGGACAAGTTCAACCTCTGTTTCCAGTGTTTTACTTAAACTTATCTTTTTTCTGTATTTTAAAAATGAAAAGTTTGATTGCGAAGGTTAGTAATAGTGTCCTTCAATTAACACAGTGAGTGAAGAGGAATACATTAAAGTAAAGGTCCCTATCTTGTCTGGGTCCATTACATCACTACTGGACTTGCTTGCAAACTGGGTTTATTATGATTAACTTTGTTACTGTAAGTTTGATATAAATTGTTTTTGTTTGTTTTTCTTGCAGATTGATTTTCCATACCAGTGGGAGCCTTCGGTTACAGACACGCAACTTTTCCGGATCGGACAGCTATTTTTAATCGCCGTCCCGGCTGAATTTACGTATGTATAGTTTGTTTAAATGCTATATCTAATAATGCAGAGAAGGTAGGAAAGTCATATAAAACTGGTGTGTAAGTTGTACACTATTTGCTGTCTCCGTTTGAGATGATAATTGTTTAATGATTGTGATTTGACCAAAACTGGATCTTAACACATTCATTTTCTGTATTCCAGGACAATGTCAGGAAGAAGAACACGGGATGCTGTTGCCAAGGTATCGCATGAAGAATGGTTTTCTTATATGTTTTATTGTGCATACAACAATTACACTACAAAAGCAACATAGAGTCGTTCTTGGCAGCATACCACTGGCTATTTCAAGTTCAAATGTACCTAGAATAATCACATGCCACCATGTTTCGATTTTATATTACAAGTTATTCATTTTATTCGTTTTTGCATGTTCTTTCCAAAAGGAAATTTATTATTTTCTTGCCTTACTAGGATAATTTTGAAATAGAACGGACAAAGTCAATATCAGATTAGATGCCATGATAAACGTACGTGGTCGCGTTGTATTAATTGCACATTTACAATTTGTAGAATTTAACGTGCTTCTGGCTTTAAACATAGAATAAACAGTGCTTTTTTCATATGAAATAAAGCCTTTACTAAACCTTGATAAAATCGCAGTTTATTTATAAAGTTGTGGCATGATGTTATGAATTTCGCAGGTTTCCTAAATATACCGGTATGACAATGTGTGTTAACACAACTCTAAGTATATCTTTCCTTTTACAAAGGGCGACATGTTCAACGGGTCTTACCGATGATAGCCTCTTTAGAGGATGGTGGACCCAATACGCACATTTACAAACAAAAGCGACATGTTCAATAAATATAGGTGTATTTCATACTGATTACGTATAATATGGAATGATGCAGTTAGACAACGTCTTATCTGTTATATTGGACATATGCTAAATCAACAAATATCTCTTTCAGAGTTTGAAAGACAATGGGTTTAAAGGTGAACCTATTCCTGTTATTGCTGGTTTGTCCAACGACTACGCCGACTATGTGACAACGTTTGAAGAATACCAGGTACAATTCTTCACTATACCATAAGTACATTCACATCATATATTAACTGAGTTCACTTCCCATTTTAACTCATTAAGAATCTCTGTGAAAGATAGCTCCATGTCAGTTTTGGTTACTTATTTCATTGTGTATCATATATACATAGATTCGATTGTCAAATACATATACAGGATTGAGAAGTAAGTTGAAGCAACTTTTGAAATCTCTCTCCTGAAAATAGACATGATATAGTTACGTAAAAGACAATATATTTCCTGGATTGTATTCGAAAACTGAAAAATGAAACAAAGAAAAACGGTGTTTTAGGATTGAGAATGTATAATGAATTAAGTTTAATTTAATCCAATACACGTTATAGTGCCTCTCCCTGGCTGAAACAAAGGCCGTCAGTTTTAAACCAGTCCTCCTTATATAAGCAATGTACAGGTGGTTTATTTATACTATTTAAGCTTTCCTCATACTGTACAAAATTCCGAATGATCACCAAACTTAAATTTTACCTTATCTCATCAGGAGCAACGATACGAAGGAGGCTCGACAATATATGGACCACACACCCTAGAGGCATACATCAATGTGTACAAAAATCTCTCCAAAGCAATGGCTACGGTAAAGATCATTAATATTCGTATTCAATAAATGGAACTTTTACATTTACAAACATGCATAGCTGGTTTCATATCTTATATATAGGTTCGGGCTTTGACAGGATGTTAATGTATTTTGAAGTAGTTTTTTGTATGGTTGTTAATCGCTGTTGAAATAACCATTCTTGCTTAATGACTGTTGAGACGTATACCTAAGTACTAACAGGGCAAGTATATGTTATTCATATTTCAGTCTTTTTTGGAACCTTATCTACTGTTTCAAAACAATGTGTAGATGCAAATGCATCTATAACATTGCCATTCAAAAAGACCGTAAAAGTTATATGTGCATAATTTGAACACTAATTGCATTTGATTTTATTTAACTATACTGATTTTATATTGCTCTGTCCTTTGAAGGGAAGTGACGTTGCACTTGGTCCCAACCCTCCAGACCTTGTGTCTCAACAATGGGCATTTTTGCCACCAGTGATATTTGATGAAGCTGGATTTGGCTACAACTTTGCCGACGTTTTGCAACAACCAAACAAACAATACAATACGGTATGCAAACGTCAGGACATAAATGTGTACAACTGTACATGAACATGAAAAGCGGAATTTTTCAAATACATTTTAGTCAATAACTAAGTATGGTTTGAACGTTGAAATATTCAGGTTACATGCTTAAATCTAATCTAATGTAATATTTCAGTGGATTTTAGTCGTTCATCGTGTAACGAGGAATATGCAATAATAAAATGCTAGCCATAGTAACTAAATTCTATTTAACCTCATATATGAATAACAAGTATTATCTTTACACTGTACATTTAGTATTTTTAACTACTTTAACAATATTATGATGAATTTAATTTTCAGGGTGATAGAGTAACGGCAAAGTTTGTTGGTGCTAATCCAAGAAACAATCGAAGGGTATGTATATTTAGTTGGGTTTTTTTTTTTTTTTTTTTTTTTAAAAAAAAGATTTTTTTTTTTTTTTAAAAAATTTTTTAAAAACGATATTAACTTAATACAAACTATCCACGATCGAATGGCTCTTACAAGAATTTATATTTAAATAAATAGATCACTTGAAACCAGTAAATGATTTGAAGAGGATTATGGACATTTATAACAGCCATGTATATCGTTGTAACAGCCATGTATATCGTTGTAACTTCCATGTATATCGTTGTAACAGCCATGTATGTCGTTGTAACTGCCATGTACATTGTTGTAACTGCCATGTATATCGTTGTAACTGCCATGTATGTCGTTGTAACAGCCATGTACGTCGTTGTAACAGCCATGTATGTCGTTGTAACAGCCATGTTTATCGTTGTAACAGCCATGTACATCATTGTAACTGCCATGTACATCGTTGTAACTGCCAAGTATATCGTTGTAACAGCCATGTATATCGTTGTAACAGCCATGTATATCGTTGTAACAGCCATGTACATCGTTGTAACTGCCATGTATATCGTTGTAACAGCCATGTATATCGTTGTAACAGCCATGTATGTCGTTGTAACAGCCATGCACATCGTTGTAACAGTCATGTTTATCGTTGTTCTTTTCAGTTGGAATCCACGTTCCTGTCAGTAGAATTTGAAGAACAAAACGGAACAAACACTGTGGTATATACAGATGCTCACTGGGAAACACAGTATGTATTACACGATGATCCTTCAAAATATGTCGTCTCCTCTCTTTTAGTGCAATCAATCAGATAGGTTAAAGATCGCAGTCAAAATTTGCTTATAGCTATGTCAACTATTTTAAAGAAAGAACAGGGAACGCAGATAGACCAATGGCTGAAAGCGACAATTTGGTATCATTTTTCTTGTTTATATGCTGATATCAATTCTTTGAGCTTTCTGACGTCTTAGGTAATTATTTTGATCAGACTACCAATGAACGAAACAAGTATATGATCACATTAATAAGAAAAGCAGACACACGGCTGGGAATCACATGATCAAAATAATCTCTAAACAAAAGTAAGTATATGAAAAATATCAGAAAAAAATGAAAGCCGTTTAGCTGTTAATGTAAAATGTAGCCTATCATATGGCAACATAAAAGTATTCTAGGACTTCACAGGTCTCAATCACAGTCACTTTTCGATTGTCCAAGAAAATGAAATAATATATTTTTGAAGTGTTCAAAACAAACGGAAGGTGAGTATGATTGAGCCCTGTGTAGTTCTAAAATACTTTGATCATGTGATTCCGAGCCGTGAAACAGATTTCACACAACTCTGCTGCTGAGCAGAACTAGATATCAGCATATATTGCTAACAAACAGAGATAACAATTAATAACGAGGTATATGTTATTAATTAAGACATCGTTTTACATATTGAAAGTCAGATATCTAAAAGCATTTTGCAGGACAACAAACACATGTTATTGGCTGCTACATACAATCTGACTGATGTGCCCAAGGACAGGGAGAAGTAATGAACCTTGCAACTATTACTAAATTACATTTGACAAACTTTCTCTTCATGACTGACATCTAGATGTTTGGAATTGACTGTATATTGTACTATATTATACCAGTGTGTATGTGTGTGTTTTCATATAAAATCAAACACTGATCAATATTATATAAACATATTTCTAATGTATTTTTACAGATTTCATTGGGATAAACGTGGAGGAATTGCTAACAGTGAGAGCCTTATCACAATTTTATGGGACATCCCTGTAGACCAGAAACCTGGCATGTACAAGATAACATATAACTGTGACCACAAGAGTTTTGGAGGAAGCGTATCTACTATATCAGGGTCCACGGAATGGTTTCAAGTGACAGCTTCTAAACCTAAGATGGACAAACTGCGTGAAAAGAACAAATTGTTTCAGAAGATAAAAGAGAACGATATAAAGAAGAAAGGTTTTGGAAATCTGTTTTCTGACTATATCAGTAACAAGAAAGAGGGAATCAATATTGCTTAGGATGACAATTTGCGGCCGGAATTCTATTGTCAGAAATAAAAGAAGTTACGAAATATTCTGCGTTTTTATGGTATTTAAGGAACACTTTTACAAATTAAATGAATCTCCCAGAAATGATCAGTGTGAGTAGTAGTAGTATAAGAGCTTTACAAAGTTCTTTCCTGTCCCAGTACTGCTCTTATTTATTCATTGCTCTTAAAGCGACCTCTACATGCATATGGAATATATAGACGTACTGTGTATCATGAACGGCCTTATCCGTATTATTTTTGATTCATACATATTTTTTGTTCATGCATAAATAATGGTACAAATCACTACAAATGTCAGTAAATAGATGTAAAATTGCAACATTTCAGTATGTCCTAAATATGTACTTCAGCTATTTTTATTTTGTCAAAATTGTCAGCTGGCATTAATTCGTTAAAGGAAACTTGAGACACAGTTTAAATAAACACTGTGAAACTTATCAAACTTCACAACTATCAGCTGTCGGTGTACTTAATATAGCTTAGGGGTGCTCAGGAAATGCATCGCCGAGTTATATCAATTACACAGACAACACTCTCTGATATAATGAGATTTATTTGGGGGTTATCTCAAGTGTAAAAGAAAGGCAAGCTGTGTGAACCGAAATGTTTTCCTGTGAGGTTCACGTTGGCTCATACTCTTTGCTCTGCATTTAATATTTCATAAATGAGAATCTGAATAAAGTTTTGAAAAGTATGAAATTGTTACGTCGATGTCTTAATTGGCAGTCTTAAAGTGTTAATAGCAGTACATTATTAGCATTTTACGATATTAATGTGTATTTTTAAGCAATCTATTATCTCAAAAAGTAAATTTGGGACATTCTGTTTTTTTTTCCAAATTCTAGTATTAGAATTATTTAAAAGCTCGGAAGGGCCTGTTTCTGACGTCAGTAAATGGTGTGTCATCTTGTTGGTCAGGTGGTCTGTTGCAAAAAGCTTGTAATTTAAATTTCTTGTATTGCAAAGAAAAGTTCACATTGTCAACATCAAGAGCAGACGGATTTAGTCATTCCAAAGTTATAGTTGATTTAAAGTCGGGTTACTCTATATTTTTGATTGCTAAGATTTTGTGCAACGTCTTCATCATCTGTTTGCAGCTTAGAGTTCCGAAAAGTACATGAACTTATGTGCCAAACTACGTTGTATCTATATAAATCGCGAGTCATCCTGTTGAAAATGAAAATGAATACAGAAAAGAACCACACAACTGGGTCCTGCCATTCATAATGAAATAGGCACTACCGTGTATACGTTGACTTACTATTTGCAAGTAATATCAAAATACAAAAGCCTTATATGTAATCACCCATAATCAAAAATGTCACTACAATGCACGTTATAATTATAACATTAAAAATGCACCATTTAATGTTTATGCATTTTATTGTTCATACTGAATAGAATTTTGTGCTTATGCATGCATGTCTTTTTATAAAAAGACAATGGTAAATATTTAAGTCCTGTAAGGCCAATAATAAATAAATGATATCATATTTATTAATAGAAATAAAATATGCTACAATCGTACATGAATTTTCATATAACTTGTCTCAGTTTCATGACGTCATGATGATGATATAGGATACACCTTACAACCCTAAGTGTTGTGTTTAATATTTCTATATCATTCACCTGAAAGACCTGAAATATGATAGGGATTTCAAGACATAGATTATAGAACAATGTCATATCAAATTACTAAGAAATTGTTGTTTGAGGTCATTTTTGTCTCTTCTATTTTTTTTAAACTGTTGAAGTTGTTTAGGTTATCAAAATTCTGCAATTCAGTTAACATGTAATTTGTGAAACCAACCATGTTTAGAAACAACCAGAATAAAATGACTTCCGCCTTGTTAATTGAAAATCGTTTGTGCTGAAATTACAGATGAATGCAGAAGTATAGTATCGATCAATTACGTGTATAACCAAAATATATAAATACAACCGTATAAACATGCATATAATATTACTGAGTTTAATAATGCACAGAATTTGGCGTTTTCTGTTTTATTGTGTTTGTAAAACTTCATTACAACTTTAAGATCACGAAAATCATGACAAGCACTGAGTTTGATAATGCACAAAATTCGGAGTTTTCTCTGTTATTGTCAGAATGTATGGATGATATAGGATACAGTTTCGATAGAATCCACCGTCGGAAGGAAATGAACCAAACTTTAGATGAAATATACAATAGGAAAGGATTTTCTGCGACATGCATAACGAGCGGGGCCAAGGGAGAAGGAAATGCTCTGTACTTTGAAAGTGACATAGATCGCATGTTTGTGTTAAAGGACATAGATTGTATCGTACCTAATGAGAAGTATTCAGCCACAACAGTTTTTCACCTTGAGACAGTTGAATCTTCCGCTGGCTATACACGCCTTAAACTTTTTCACCCCGGAAAAATTGAATGTACACGAGATGACGTCAGGAAATTTCTAGTTGAAGAAAACAGCGGTATTTATATAAGCAATAAATTTACCATATACGAACAACAAGATTACTTGATAGACATATATGGGCAGCATGTCTTTAAAGAGCAAACTAAATGTGGTCCAGCAACGTCGTACGAAAATAAAAATATAAAATATGATATCGTACCCGCTTTATCCTGCATATGTGCAGATTTACTGTATAATTGGGTACAAAGGCCAAGACAATACGACTGGCCTCCAAAGTCTGTAGTTAATAAAATATCTCAGTCAGAAGTACATGTCGTTCCGGTTTCAAACAAAAACAGTAAATATCCTGATTCAGAATGGAGATTTAGTTTTACGAACGCAGAGCTTTATCTTATGCATTCATTTAGTGAGCCACAATCGAAACTGTATCTTCTAGTTAAATGTGTCACCAAAGCAACGTTGAAACCACTTTGCGGTAATATTTCTACATACATGTTGAAAAATGTTTTATTTTGGATGTTTGAAGAAAACCATACTGATTATTTTACTATGGATACGTTACTGGACAGAGTAGTTGAGTCATTTAAACGCATAAGGCATCATGTATGGTCAGATAGTCTCGGATGTTATATGGTTCCGGACAGAAACTTGCTGTATGAACGTATGACACAGACGGAGCGAGAAAAAGTACTCAAAAGGCTAGATGTTATTATTCATGACAGAAAAGCCATGTTTCGTACATGCCACAAACTTTGGAACGCATTAACCAAAAAGAGACACTTCTCAGATGAAATAAGAGCTGACAGAATTAAAAGAGAAGCCATAGAAGAGATTTTATTTAGGAAAAACGTTATTTTTAAAAATGCAGAATTTTTGGACAAATCAAAGGATCTTGGTCCTGTGTGGAAATTTGAACCAAGTCTTGAAGGCAGTGACGAGTATATGACTCTTGACAGAGAATTACAAAGTATTGTTATTCCAAATGGGAAAGAAAGGTTAGAACTCGGTTTGGATTTAGAAGCGGAAGTGATCAAAAGACTGTCAAACATATTGTCTTAGTTTTACTTTCGAAACGTGGTCTGGTATCATATATAAACGATAGCTGAAAATAGTTTCTATCTGAATATCTTTAAACGGATTACAAAATATGAATAAATGCTAGCTTACGGATGATGGATGAATATAACATAATTAAATGAATGACCTCAATGTTTTATTTGAAGACATCGGGTAGGTAAGCGAAGTTGCACAGGAAAGTATGTTCATGGCACAACGAATCGAGTTGAAGGATTATAACTTGATCGAAGGTTGCCATGAGAGGAGATGAAAAATTCTCCAGTTAAGCATCTCATTTAAATAAATAAAGTTTTAAAATGTCTCAATTTCTTATGTTGATCCTTTAAAATCAAGTTAATAGCCAATTCTTCTATTCACAGCCACCAACAAATGATGGATCCATTCCTTGGAGCTATTGGAGACACTACACATCGCGGACAGAGTTCCTGACGGAGTAAAATTAATTGTATTTTAACAATTGTGGTTTTTCTGTAAAATTTCGAAATTATTATACTATTACTGAAAACCTGAAAGAAAGAAAACCGATCATACACTGAAACAAAAACAAATTCTTTATATTGGCCACTTGGTGTTTATAGTATATAGTTACCCGATCCTATTATTGTATTTCAAAGATTTTTTATGTGAAAGTATCTATATTTGTATGGTCCACACAATGCAGTTTAGACAGTGTTAATGTATTTCGAAATTTGACATTTATCAAGGTAGTATAAATTATGGTCGGTATCAATTTCCACTCTTTTTGACACATATTATACATCTGCATAACAAAGGTTATAAAATGAATAATTTAAAGAGATAATTTACAATAACACAGCCGAGATTTCTCTGCAGTGGTGAAGCTTTTCTAAACTGATTCATCTCAAAAGTATTTGATTCATTGTTAGTAAAAAGTACGTCTAGTAAGTTATTTTTGCTTATTCTAAACATTAATATTAATCGGCATTATGAATGCAAATAGAACATATTTTAATAAATCTGCACACAAAAACACCGCGTGCACGCTATTGACAAAATGAACATTCTGCGGGTGCACACGCGGTGGTAAACGCGTGCGCACGCAATGGAAACGTCTCTATGCCACTGTACTTATTAGATGCTGATTTATTAAGTTTGATCAAGAAGTAGAAAACACTGATACATGTTTTCGAAGTGTTTTGTAGAAGTCTGTTTGGAAGCTCTTTTTCTTGTCAGAATAGCAATATTTACAGAGACAAACATATAAGAATTGAGAATTATCTATCACCTGTGGGGTGGCAACGTTTCCCATAATTTCAAGTAGTAGTTCGTCAGTTTCTTGCAACTAGAATGCAGATATGTCGCTTACTTCCCTTTATTCATTCTTTTCTTCCGGTACGTTCACATACATTGTATCAGTTTAAGGCAATCTGGATTGAATCAAATTCTGTTCAGAATTTGATCTTAATGCATCATTCGGTGCCAAAGGACCACTGTTACAATGTATTCTGAATTAAAAAAACTATGTTAAAACAAACTTTTATGTTTTTTCAATACATTTATTCTGATGTACTTCTCCTGACACTGAAAATTTGCCAATATGAAATCGTTATGTACGAACATTTTTTGTGTTTCAAATAGTTGTAAAATGCCTATGAATGTCCTCATTTCTCTGTCATTTTATCATCAATGCTTGCTGCATTTGCAACATGACGTACACAATTTAATTTTTCTGATTTGTCTGTCGTAAGATTCCAGCGATCTAAGCCACAAAGGAAGGAACTGCCAAGTGCGAAGTTTATCAGGAAGGACTTCTGGTCGTTTGCTTTGGAAACAGTTCATTGTTATGATGCATATAAATAGTAAAATGAGAGGTACAATAACTGCTACAAGAGCTATCCAACTTATAGAGGACAAGCCAAACACTACAGCTGGCAACGCAACAAACACTATAGCCATGTAGGCTATTGCAAACCATCTGTATTCAGCAGTTTTGTTTCCAAGAAACTTAGCCATTCGTATAGGCACCCTTGTCATTGGAAATGGATAAAATAGAACAACACCGGAAATATTGAAGAATACATGGCATAATGCGACATGAACATGACAACTAAAGGCGTCAGAGCTGAAGTGAATACAGAGCTAGATTGAATAACCATAGTGGTCCCTGTTCCTATAAGAATTGCTACATAGCCCGTGAAATAACCAAGTTTCCCTGGGAAATTTGCATTGAGGAACTTGCGAACAAGTGCGAGTATTGGTCCTTTCATGACAGAGTACAACGCCCGAACAAGCGTGAAGAAACAAGCGCTTAATAGAATCAATGTTAAGAATAATAGAACGAAGCCAACAGTAGTGTCACTCCAAGAAACGGATTCGAACATAAACTGACCTGAAATATGAAACAAAGTATGGATTTGGCATAACACACTGATACGCCATAGTTCATTAGTTTAAAAAAACATATTAAGTATTAGCCATTCGTAAGCTAAGGGAGTTTAATTTTTGTAAGTTAAATTAACAATTTTGTTTAACTTTTATCTAAAATAATTGTTAACATGCTTTTCTGCCCACTTAAAACGATCTCGTGTCCCTTGTTAATGGTTATGTAAATATTACAGACACGATATGCCGCCAAAGTATACCATTCTTTTAGTAAATCAACTTGTAAATCATGACCCTAGCACCCAATGCTTTAGCTGTTTAAATTTAATATATTGATTATCTTTAATAACAGATTATCATGAAATCAAATTGTATGAATGATTAACTTACATTTAGTAATGCAGACTTTTGTGGCATTTTCTTTCTGTATAGGGTCGGTGGCGTTATCAAACGTGCCGACGCCTGATTGATTAAAGGCTGTGTCGACAATAACTGATTTCGATTTACAACAATGCTTTATGATGCTCTTTCCAAAAGACTCCTCCTTTCCTTCAGCAATATCGGACAAAACCTTCTTGTCAAGCTGCAAAACGAAAAAGAGATTTGTTTAAAAAACAGCTAAACGCAACTATTTAAACAACTGTGTATGCTTTTTTAAATATAAATACATCATTTGTTTAATAGTTTGCTCAAATCGCACTTGATTTAGAAATATTTTATTAAAAAAGAAAATAATATTATTATCTACGCTATGCGAAAACCAGCAGTATGGTTTTGTGGATGCATAGATTAATATCTACCAAGGCTCAGTCTGATTTGAATATGTTTTGTTTGTAGTTCGCACACCCATGTCTAAAAATCACGTGGTTTTGGTCTACAATCTTTTAGAAAAGACTGCTTATGTATTATATTCTTTTGTGTACTTGTGTTTGTTTCTTCAAAATATGCAGACTAACTTTAATGTTTTCCATGATCTTTTGTTTAGTATATTTTAAGTCTACACATACTCTGCCCAGTGAATTGTAACGGATGAAAGGAATTACAATAGTTTGTAATATATGAAGACATAGGCATGGCTACTTTTGCATTAATATCTAGGTTTTCCAATATGGTTAACCGATACTAAGTAAACGAGAGGTAAAACTGAAATGGAGATTTGAAAACTTGATTTGGAGAATGGCATTGACTTACATTTTGATCCTTTCAAAACATTGTCACAACATGTAACGTACCCGCACAATAAGATTTGTGAATGGTTTGGTTATTGTTTTCAGTAGTTCCTGCTTTTTTCTCTTCTCTGAGGATTTAGGAAAATCCACCGAGGACATGATGGCCTTGGTTAGATGATACAAATAACCTGAAAAATAGTTAATTTTAATAACTGTTACTGTGAAATAACTTCCACTTCATGCATTCAGCGTCTTAACACAAAACTGGTATCTCATTAACAATAATATATGATACGATTAATAAGGACAAGCTCAATGTACGAACTCAGTTAAATTATGCTTGCAATTCACAAATATGTTCTTGCCTGCAATACAAACATGATATTAGAATGTATTACATAAACTGACTGCAGCGCCAATATAAGTATCTTACAACAAGCACGAAGAACAATACATATGTACATGTGAATTATTAGATATTAAACATGTAAGATCAAAGTATCTCACGAGAATTCCATGCAAAAGTAAAAATATGTTAATGAACCTGTGGCAGATTCCAACGGTAGAAACACTAGCACAGTAATCCAGTTAAACATGTCATGAACAGTGGCACCGGCAAACGCTCGTCTGAATTCGTCCTTTTTAGTTACTTGACCAAGGGATACAATGGTGTTAGTTATGGAAGTTCCTATGTTTGCGCCCATTACTATCGGAATGGCATCCTTCACTGTTAGCACTGAAATTGTAAACAGTTTGGTTAAATTCTTAAAAGGAGCTTAAATGAAACTATTCTAGCCCTGTGTGTTTTTGGCATCTCATAAAGGTATAACGCATCAAAAGATTAGTAAACGATACACAGCAGATCCCTTTTCTGGACATTTTTTTTTTAAATTTTCTTTTGCGCTCTGGCTTCAAACAAATCACCCGAAATGTAATTATAATTGCATCAACACAATATTTAAACATGTTATGGCTAAATGATGTCAAACACACAGAGAAAAAAAGGTTAAACCAAATAGATGAATCAAATATCTATATCTTCAGTAGTCTTTTTCTGAAATGTCGTGGATAGGTGGACATTTAGCGATATACATGTAAATTGTACCTTGCGATGTTTTTTCTCCAAACCTAAAGTAGACACATATTCTGTAACTGTAAATCATTCAAGACTAAGACATTCGTACGTACCTCTAGAAACTACCATACTGATAGTTATTCCAGTTGTTGTTGATGAAGACTGAAAGAGAACGGTTGCCATAACACCGATCATGAGGCCCGCAACAGGGTTGCTGAGTAAATCGTTGTTCTGGAACACCGAACCGGCTGTCTTCCCTTGAAAACATGAATACAATATTCTGTTCTTATACTATTATATCTATTTTATACTATACGTATATCGTATAAGAACTTTCGTGTAAAACGTATTCAAAAGAAATATGTCTTCAAAATCTGAAATATTTCAATTGACATTGAATTTATGCCATGCGGCTCCATATTTTAGCAGACTTGAAGGTTTTTGGAGCACGCACGTCTGGGTCCAGAGTAACCAAGGACCAGTGCCCTGAGCGTATGAGTGTCGCTGAACCTGTGAGGTATTGCTTGTAAATTCGGTGAACATATTTTACACATTCGGAGTTATGGTAAATACATTTCTGTAAAGAGGAAATATTAAATTGGCAATTTCAAATGCTTCGTTATAGAGTTTCATACAACCGATTTTTGTCAACGGCGAAGAAAATACCTAACAATTTGTAACGAAGATGTATTCCTCTCTTAGGTAAACGTTATGCAGGGGACTAAACATTAAACGATCGTGACCTTGCGTTGGTAAACATGATAACAATTTCTTACGTAATTAAAATAAATACAACTTTAACATCCTTTTCACGTTATAACTGTTAGCGTTTTCTTGTACAACATTGTTTCGTATAACAAACCTCCGATTAACTTAAACGATTTGCTGAGGAGATTCAGGGAACAGATAAAGAAATACAGACATCCAATTAACACAACCGTCTTCCCAATTCCAATCAGGACTCGCTTCGCTTTCCCGAGGGAGCTCAGTCACAGTCTGAAATAGCAAATAAAGCATTTTGTAGACTGACTTTAAATCAAAGCAAAACTGGAAATATAAAATGAATGTATTTTTGTCCTTTCTTGTTTATACAGATTATGTTTTCAATCGTTTTTACATTAAGCTGTTCGTTTACAGTTTCCGTTGAGAAAAAGATAAATTTCTCCAAATTGATATTTTAAAACATAAATGCTAGAATCAACAAAACTAGTGAAAATCAACATAGCAATTTGAGAAAATCTGTTGAAAATGTTAGTTAGTTTTCATATAATTTCAAAAATACAGCAATACTTTACAGGAATATACATTGAAACCTTTTTATTTGATGATATAATTGATGATTTAACACATGCTAATTTAAGAAACTTCGAAAAACTTTATGTTTTCACCAAAATCAGAGTGCGAACAACTTTAAGAAACATTAGAAAAAAATAGGGGTAATTGTCCCCCAACCCATCCATCCTCTTTTTAGAAGGTTATCCAACAGAACAATACGGTGTTTATACATGAAACTGTAAATGTGTATAAATTCTGGAACAATTTTCCTTCATTTCGCTTCAGTTTTATTACAGTCAGTGAAATAAGTGCATTAAGTCTTTAAAAAAAACAAGTTACAACGCTTAAATATGTCATTTACTATTGTACTTTCGAAACAATTTATTTCAAAACACTTGTAACACTTCATTCCTATATACATGTACATTATATATAGCATCCTCAGTCTGTTAGTTTACCTGACCATTTTGTGTATTCTACATGCACTTCCGGCAAGCTCCATGGATCCACGTCGGCCTCTTGTTCTGTTACTGTGATACTGCTAGTCCCTTTCTACAAAGCACAGTAATTACAAGTATCATATATGAAACAGTAGTATGCATCATGTCATTGTAATTGATTGTTGACCTCTTAATTAAAGCAGATTTAAAAAGTAAATACCGGTAAAGTCGCGATTTCGATATCCGTTCCGTTCATCTGTAAAGCCACAGGTGAAGCATATATGCTAAATTAAATCATGTGTATGCAATAACTTTAAAACAATTGTTTATATTAAATTACACTGTTGCATCAATGCGCGTCCGGAAGATATTTTTAATGCGCGACAACATGTTTGCCGTCACCTAATTACTTAATCACAACGTTATCAATCAGAATAATGTTGTTAATTGCATATAAATAAAGAACAGAACAGAACAGAACATCTCTTTTATTCTCTCAATACATGTACACACATGCAAATATGAGGCATTTACAACAGACAATATGATATATTAAGAGGCTACTATATATTAACACATTGTAGGTGCAGTATATACCATATAAACCATCAATATTGTTCTCATATTTCAATTAATACATGATAGTCAAACATTATATTAATGACAATAATCGGCAAATATAGATATTACATTCTAACAGTTCGTAGTATAACCTTTATAAAGTTACACAGTTTCAGAAATTCTGATTTGTTGCCAGTACACATTAATTTTTCTAACTTAAACATGTTTGAACGTCGGTAGAAATATGGTTTGATAAACTGTCTTCTGTCATTGGAGAATTGTTCGCATTCAAATAAATAATGAAATTCATCTACACTTTTATTTCTGCAAGAGTTACAATTCCTTTCATTTATTGGTATTCTTGACCAGTTTCCTGTTTCAATAGGTAAGCGATGATTCCTTGTTCTAAATTTGATGAGATCATATAATAGAGAGGGTTGTAGTTCAGATAAATAGGATTCAGTACCAAAAGATTTCTTAAATACTCTGTAGAATGTGCTATTGCTTGAATTTTCAACTAAATGATACCAATTATTCAAGAATAAATCCTGTAATTTCTGTTTAACCGACATCTTTAACCATTTTGTATTCGGAAAATTTTGTATGGTCCATATATTTATAAGACCACATTTAATTAAGATATATCGAACATTGTGCAACCATGGGTACTTTACTTGAAGAATTTCATCGGGTATGGTTTCTGTTGATCGTAAGATATTTTTATAAACTGCAGATGATAATTTGTTTGGTGTGTCTCCACCTTCAGTTACACACAGTCTTGACCAAAAAGAAATTATTTTTACTTCTATATCTATTGACAATGGCATACATCCTGTTTCACCGTACACAAAATAATTAGGAGTAGACCTTTTTAATTTCAATATATATTTCAAAAATTTTAGTTGTACACGTTCTATTAAATCTAGTTTCCCAAAACCCCATATTTCAGCTCTATAAAGTAAAATAGGCTTGACATATAAAATAAACATGCGGTGACTTAATGACTCTGAGAAGAATATCATACTTGTTTTTCTTAATCACCGACATATGAAGACAATGGTTTGGTTTTCATGGAGCTTAACAATTTACATAAAATTTATTCACATGACCTTCACATATTTGAGCAGTAAAAAAGACTTTAACAAATTAGCGTAAATATTATACTTTATAGTCAGTAGGTTTCAAATAAAAAGTCAATTAATAGAAAAGAACAGCATGCAAATTTAAGAGCCGCAGTAGACTTTTAATATTATGGTGTTATTGTGGATAACTAATTAAATGAAAAACTAATAAAAACGTCATGTTTATATATGCATAGTGTACACAATTTACCTGCGTTCGACGGGATGTAGTATGCCAAACAGCTAAAGAGTTTTTTTACGCGCCTTGTTTACATTATACATGCTGGCTATAGAGGAAAAGATATGAAAGAAAACTTTGCCTTGAAGTTAATGACAGTCGCTGTCAGTGTTGTCATGTCATGTTCGATGCAAAAAAAAAACGTACATAAACTAATGTAAGGACGTGGCAGACCCTACAGGAAAACA